>CM067361.1:36857806-36906448 GCA_034401795.1 Chaetoderma sp. LZ-2023a | reverse complement strand
AAGACATCTCTAAGCTGGCTCAGACTTTCATCTGCGGGCGCTGTCAAGAGCAGTTCACAAAAGCGTGTAATCTCCATCACCATGCTGACCACTGTACAGGTGGAAATCCACGCCAACCGGCCAGTTCAGCGGCTACTCATTGGAGCGAGTGCGAATGCGAGTCAAGAAATTGAGGAATGCACATACACCTCACTACGCAGAGTGTGGGCACGGCGGCGAGCGTTGGATCGAGGATGCAACAACCAACACCATTGACCAATTCCATGTCTGTCACTGGCATGGGTGTTATGGTACCAGTCCCCTTACTAACATCGTTTGTTTGAAAACAGTTTAATTAAAAGTTGTTGCTGCCTTCAATATGAAAGTAGCTTGATTAAAACTTGTTGCTACTTTCAATTTGAATTATTGCTTTTCATGTACATTTTGTAGCTCTCCAAGTGTGATACCAGCGATCGAAAAGAAGAAGTACATTTTGTAGCATATAATAAGTGAGCTATGCCATTTACATGTATTAACAATTTGTCACCTAATTGTTCCATAGATAAGCCAACATAAACCCTATGACCTCTGAACAGTTTTACTGGAGGTAATTGCTGCAGAGATTATTTCACTGCTTTCAAAATATTTAACATGTTCTATGGGCAATTCATCATCCATGTATATATGAAAGAATGTTGTTATTGTGAGGCAAGTGCCTTTCATGGCTTAAACTGTGAAAGCTAAACTGGTCATGTATGATTCTTATTTTCTCAGTATAATAGCTATTATACATAAGTTCTGTAGTTGATTTTGCAAGGCTTGTGTCATTTTACACATAACTGATTATTGTACAGAATGCATAAAGATATCCATTTTATAATGCAAATTGTAATTTTGTTTTAAACAATTGATTTTATTTTGAAAATACTGCATAGCCAAGACTTGCTACATTTTAAAGCTTGGTTAATTTTCCTGTATAGCATTCAGTAAATGTAATTTATGTGTGCATATTTTAAATTCCAATAAATAAACAGAATGAAAGAATTTATGGAAGAATGTGTGAATGAATGAATTATATATTGGATGACAGGTGTGTTGAGTCAATGTCGACAAAAGGGCTCTGAAATAAGTACAGTAACCGTCATCATCCTGAAAGTCCAGTAATATAGATTCAGATACAATGTAGGGATATTAGGTATGAAATGATTATAACAATTGGCTGGTTATTTAGCAACAACTAAGTTGAAAATCATTGCTACATGTACACAGACAGCAATGACTTCCAGCATAAATGTTTCCAAAATAGTTAGCCTGATGTTAATGTTAGGGCGTAACAATATTCACTGGCGCCTTCAGGGTGAAATAGGTTAAAGTGTTTTACCATGTGTGGCAGCCAAGGAGAAAGCTTGTTAGCCCCATCATTGTGTCCTGCTAAACTTAAGTGGAATGGCTGTGTGTGTGTTGTAATATTTGAGGCGTTTATATGCTAGTTCCCAATGCTAGGGTCTAGACTCACGCCTGGCCTTTATGGTTTCTGTTGAATTCTTGTGAATTCTTGTGACGTCGGTTTGTGCATTAGCTTGTGTCTCTCTCTGTGAGTGTGTGTGTGTTGATCGTTGTCTCTCGATTTTGTCTCATGTTGCTGTTCTTTTCCATGGCTTTTTTTGTTGCTCCTCATGCTTGGGCGTGTGTAATGGGGATGGCCTAACCTGGACCTAACAGGGGTGGGTAAGGGATGGGGTAGGTGTTGGGTCGGGGGAGGTGCGTACGGTCTTATGACCTGATGCACCCAAGGGGGGGCTTTAGGTCAGAGACCTCCCGGCCCCTTTGGGGGGAGTGGGGAGGTTGGGGTGTGGGGTCTTTCGGGTCCTGGGACCCATTTGGTCTTCTGGCCATCATCCGAGCAGGCACCAGCGCGCACTTGTTTGATTTTGATTGGTTAGGTAGCCCGTATGGTGACTGTGTCCGTCCGTCAGTCATCCGTGTTACATCCCTCCATAGTCCCCTCGAAAATTCCGAAAGATTCTAATTCTAGCAATTTGGTTTTGGTTTTGTAATCCGTATGTTGCGTGGTTCCATCCGAGGAGGGATCCATTCAGCATCCGGTTTACTTTGACTATACCGAAATTTCTTGCCTACCTAACCCTAGCTCACGTTCACACAGTGATGGGCACTGTGTGACGGGACCTCAGTTTAAAGTCCCATCCGAGAAGACTGAGAGTGGAATGGCTACATGTATTAGGCTTAATAAACAATGCATTTTCTCATTCTTTGAACTCAGTTATTTCAGCACATTTATTGCTAAAACAACTGACCACACCTGACATACCAGAGGGGTGTGGCCTGCAGAATGAGTGGGGTGTCTGGGTTATCCAATCAGACAGCCTGTTATCCGGTTTTCACTGTTTTCAAAATAAATGCAATATTGTATAATATGAATGCAGAATTAAGTAATTGGCAAAAATGTATCTATAAAAAAATCCAAAAATCTCACTCCCTGGGTTGAGATGAATTTAATACCCTATGAGGCGGAGCTTCTATGATGAAGCTGTATGGCACATGAGTGATAAGTAGAAAAATAGCCTACCATCTGACAGCTGAGCACCTGGCTGCTATACACAGCCTATATACCTAGATGACTGGTTTACTATAGAGTAGGACAGTCCACCCTATGCATAGTAGCATTACACACATGTGTACTATATTCACATACTCCTTCAAACTTAATTAATTCATCATTAACTGTCTGACTGTTGCAAGCCATCAGACAATAATTTCAAATGACAATAAATGCTGAATATTTTTAAAACAACTTGACTGAAAGTGGTTGGTGGCTATGTTAGTCAAAGTGTTTCCAAAATATTCAGCATATATCCAGAGTTAAACCATGTGGAAAATGTAGCCTACAGGAATTGAGTTTTCAAACAGTTAAGCCAATTTCCCTAGCAATACATTTAGCTCAGTATTGAGGTATTAGCAAGTTTTATTAAATAGTGATGCATGTAGTATTCTTAATGTTGTCATTTTGAAAATGGGAATAAGGATATCTGTTACTGTCAAATGCAGCAACAGTTTTCTGCAACACTTGTCACACTGATAGCAAAAGATTAATTGTTACAAAGCAAGTATTAGCAAGGCTAATATACAGTTTACAAACACTGTTGCTGAAGGCTGTTGCTACCTAACAGCTTACACCAGCCTTATTTGCAGTTATAGGTGGCAATAAGACCCCACAAATAATGTGTTTATTTATTTATTACTGCATGTACTCTCTCCACATATGACTTGGGATAATACATGTGGCTGCTATCAGCTGTTTACACTTATAAATCATCAGAGCACATTTTCCCTCAGTATGATGTCACTGCTTTAGCTCCGCCCATTAAATTCAAATTTTATTCAGCTCTCATGTTTATTTGAGCTAATTCTCATTTAAATGAATATTTTCCAACAATTTCTTCGAGATGACAGTACCAGTGCTATACCAAGAATGTGCTGTGCAAATATCTAAGAAATCTGTAAGGGTTTTATACCTTATTTTAAAAAATATGCCACCTAGATGTGCAAGGTGTTTAGATTTTGATAGATGTGACACCAGCAAGCCATACACTTGTGTACTATATTCACATACTCCTTCAAAAGGATTTATTTAATTAATTTATCATTAACTGTCTGACTGCTGCAATCCATCAGACAATAATTTCAACTGACAATAACTCTGGAACTGCTGAATATTTTGAAAACAATTTGACTGAAAGTGGTTGGTGGCTATGTTAGTCAAATTGTTTCCAAAATATTCAGCATATATTCAGAGTTAAACCATATGGAAAATGTAGGCTGCAGAAATTCAGCAGTTAAACAGTTAAGGCAATTTATCTGGCAATACATTTAGCTCAGTATTGCAGTATTAGCAAGTTTTATCAGATAGCGATGCATGTAGTATTCTTAATGTGGTCATTTGCAAATGGTAATGAGAATATCTGTTACTGTCAAATGGCGCAACAGTTTTCTGCAACACTTGTCACACTGACATCAAAAGATTAATTGTTACAAAGCCAGTATTAGCAAGGCTAGTATACAGTTTACAAACACTGTTGCTGGAGGCTGTTGCTGCCTAACAGCTTACACCACCCTTATTTGCAGTTATAGGTGGCAATAAGACCCCACTTTTTATCAAGGTAATACATTTATTTATTACTGCATGTTCTCTCTTCACATATGACGTGGGATAATACATGTGGCTGCTATCAGCTGTTTACACTCATACATCATTCAGAGCACATTTTCCTGCAATATGATGTCAGAGCTTTAGCTCCACCCACTAATTTTAATTTTAATCACCTCTCATGTTTATTTGAGCTAATTTTCATTTAAATGAATATTTTCCAACAATTTCTTTGAGCTGACGGTACCAGTGCTATACCAAGAATGTACTGTGCAAATATCTAAGAGATCTGTAAGGGTTTTATACCTTATTTTCTAAAATATTCTACATGTACCTAGATGTGAAAGGTGTTTAGATTTTGATAGATTTGACACCAGCGCCATCTGGTGCCTTTTATAGTCAAGGTGGGCCTTTAAATGTACTACTCTTGCGGCTACTATGGCTACTTCTGACACTTGCTACGGCTATTACTGTTGCTACTGCCATTACTACTACTACTGCTGCTGCTACTACTACTACTACTACTACTACTACTACTACTACTACTACTACTACTACTACTACTGCTGCTGCTACTACTACTACTACTACTACTACTACTACTACTACTACTACTACTACTACTACTACTACTCCTGATGCTACTGCTTCGGATACTGTTGCTACCACTACTACTACTACTACTACTACTACTACTAAAATCATATCTTGCTTACGCTCCGAACAGTCAACATCTATAGAATACACTTAATAAAGATTTCTACAACTTTGAAATTTTTCTTCCATCCAAAGGGTCCTTTTGCAAAGCGAGTCACTTACATCACCAAAGGAGACAACTATGAGATATCAAGATCTACCGAGCTATCACCCCCAACCAACTGACTAGGAACGAAGTCTAGTCACCATAGTGTCCACAACACCGGTGAGGTGAGGATGCCGAACAAAGATACCACAAGAGACGATAAGCTGAGATCATCTGGATGCATGCTTGTCGTACAGTGGGAGTGCTGCATAAAGCGCTGCCCAAAAGTCCCCACACTGGTGCGGACAGTACCATACCCACACTTCATTGTCTATGACCTTGTAGAGCTCCTAGACGGTATCAAGACCCATCTGATAGGGACTCTCATGATAGAGAGTACCCACATACATTTCTCAGTGTCAGTCGGCTGCTCCTTAGACAGCAGCGCGAGCAAGCCAACTCACCTCTGCAATGCTGACCCCAAAGTGCTGATCTCAGAATTCATGCAGGAGATCCAAATGTGAGCACGCCGAATAAGGACATGTGTCCGGGAACAGTACCATACCCACAGACATCAACCAGCTACCAAAACACTAGCAGCGACTGATCAACAAGAGGTGTGACCAAGTTCCTGTGCTCGGCTTCAACTCTGGGCGGTATGACCTGAACCTCGTCAAGAAGTACTTCGTGGATGTGCTCACTGACAGTGCAGGCAGAGTGAAAGTCGCTAAGAAAGCTAGCCAGACAATGTTCCTCATCAGACCCGAGCCAAGGGTTTTCGATGTGCTGAACTACCTCGGTCCTGGGGTCTCATACGAGGCATGGATCAAAGCCTACGGGTGTACACAGCAGAAGAGCTGCTTCTCATATAAATGGTTCATCACCCCTGAGAAGTTCCACTATCCAGGGCTCCAAAACTACCCAGCATACAGGTCTAAGCTCAATGGTAGCTACCTCCTGAAGCTAAATCAGAGTGGAAGCAATGTAAGCAGACTGTCAGAGAGCAAGGGATGCAGACATTCGTCAACTGGCTGCGATACTACAATAACCTGGATGTCAACCCATTCATTGAAGCCTTAGAGCGGAGGCGACGGTTCTACACAGTGGAACTGCTCAGCATATGCCTGATGTAGGCCTCTACGCCCAGGGAAGGAAGCCTATCAGATGCTGAAGGGTGCAGTTGTCGGTGGACCCAACATTGTGCTCACAAGAGACCATGAATCAGGTCTGACCCGAATTTGTTAGGGCGTGCGTGTCTGCCATCATTTCCTAGCTGTCTAAAATGGACCAAGAGATGGAGTGCAGTAAAGAGACATTTCAGCAGTGTTCCGGTGCTAGCGATGTAGAATGCAGCAGTGTTCCGGTGCTAGCGATGTAGAATGCAGCAGTGTTCCGGTGCTAGCGATGTAGAATGCAGCAGTGTTCCGGTGCTAGCGATGTAGAATGCAGCAGTGTTCCGGTGCTAGCGATGTAGAATGCAGCAGTGTTCCGGTGCTAGCGATGTAGAATGCAGCAGTGTTCCGGTGCTAGCGATGTAGAATGCAGCAGTGTTCCGGTGCTAGCGATGTAGAATGCAGCAGTGTTCCGGTGCTAGCGATGTAGAATGCAGCAGTGTTCCGGTGCTAGCGATGTAGAATGCAGCAGTGTTCCGGTGCTAGCGATGTAGAATGCTTTAAGGAGGATCTAGCAGATCATTGGTTCAGGTTCGTTGAGGTGGACATAGAGGTGCCCAAGGCCCTGTGGACGAAATACGACTGTTTTCTGTCGATAGAGACAGCAATCAGCCAAATTGCACACCTCACAGAGAATGTTGTTCCCTGAGCCACCACAAGTTTGAAGTCATCTAGTTCTCCCCCACCCCCCCACCCCGTCCCTTATGAACCAAGACGGCTCCAGCTGCACAATCCGAGGCACCTCGTTGCAATGCCAACTCTAGCCGCTGATTAGCCATGACCTGGACCTGCTGGTGCTTTCACTCTACATATCTAGAGCTCGAACATTTTAGTTGCTGGTCGTTCTCATCATGCCAGACCTGAAGTCATGGAGAGGTCATCGTTACATCAGTGTACACCCGGAGGAACAGCTTGAGTGTCATGCTCCTAATCTCATGGATCTGTCCCGAGATAGCGAAGTTGATGTACATCCCCACCATGGATAGAGGGCTTTCATCAAGGACACTAGGTCGAATAACTGGCAGGCAGTCCTTCCGGGGATGAGTGTGGTCCGAGGACGCAGGTTCAACCACTCCGTCTGGATGCTGCACGTACAGTACAGCTCAGAAATAACTTAACATGTTTCCGGAACAAATGCGGGACTAAAAATGGGACATAAAATGTGTTATAAATCGGCAAAATTCAGGCGCATTTAGAATTTATACCGCTTAGTGAAATATATTTGCATGCGTTTGTAAAAAGACAGATGGGTTATAAATAAAAACGCTACACGTTAGAAATAAAGACACTGCGCATTAGCTCAGCATCTGCGTTCAGATGAATCTGTCGGTCCCGTTACATGCACGCGTATACATGATACTAGACGCATTTAGAGACGGGATGGCGTTGGTAAGTTCTCGTCGTTTCTCGTAAATCAGAATCTTGACGAGACTGCAAATTGTATGGGAATAAATAATTAACGTAGGAGTATTTGCAAGAATTCTGCCCTTTCAGTAATATATCCGTGAAATTATAATATAAGCAAGTCCTAAATCCTAATAACAAATATAAATCATGACACCATTTACTGGAAAACACGACACTTCCGCTTCCTCCCTCCGCACAATGAAATTGGATTTTATGATTGCCTTTAATAGGTGGCTGTTCTTTTTAACTCCCCCAGCGCAAAATAGTTTATCTATAAAAAATTGTTAATTCAACACCTGGATACAAAATTATGGCATAATTTGAACTGCAGGTATGTGGTTGGTGATGCATTAATTCTATCGGTCAGCAATGATGTGGATATATATATATATATATATATATATATATATATATATATAGGCCCTACATGTACCTAGATACGCGTATGTTCCCAACCCATTCTGCTTTTCACAGAAATGGAATCAGGATGTGTCGTCTTAAATTAAGATAAAGCTATAAATAAATATTGTTTCCCGCCGTAGTTTCATACAGATTAACTGATGTACTACATTTGAACAGATGAGTCTGAGATGTCTATGCTAGTTTAGCTAAGCCTCGATTTCATCTATGAATTTTGAGTGTTCAGCTTCCCGAGCGCGCTAATGTGCAGTCAGTGTTTAAAACACTATGCAAGCGTGAAAATGTTTAGAATGTTAATGGTTATTGAACATTCAAAAGTGTATATTCCCTTCTGATGACGTTTCATTTTTAGCTCAGCTGGCCTGAAAGGCCAAGTGAGCTTATGCTGTGGCGACCGTCCGTCGTCCATCCGTCTGTCGTTCGTCAATTTTTCCTTTAAACAACTTCTTCTCAAGAACCACTTGGCCGATTTCAATTATATTTGGCAGGAAGCATCCTTAGGGCATAGACATCCAATTTTGTTCAAATGAACCCAATCAGCCAATTTGGTTGGGGGTCATCTTGGATTTAGGCCAATTTTAGGAAACGTTTTTAAAAATCTTCTCCGAAACCGCTTAGGGGATTGATGCAAATCTCATGAAATATGATCTAGGGCAAGAACTGAACCAAGTTTGTTCAAGGGAACTTGATTGGTCAAATGGTTCGGCGGCCATCTTGATTGACCTAGTCGTAGCAAAAATGACTTCTTCTCCAGAACCGCTGATATGATTAGAGCCTAAGGGCCATTAAAGTTGGTTCAAGAGAAGTTGATCCGTCAAAAAACATGGCCACCATGCGCCAATCAAAATATAGCATGTTTGGCGGCCATATTGGATTTTTTTATTTGATGGATTTTGAGGCCGAAATTGGTTTTGTATGTGTTTTGGGGTATTTTGATCTCAGATTTGAAATTTTCGAAACTGTCGGATAAACGGTTTGGCGGCCATCTTGGATTATTTTCCCGCCAAAAGCTCCCATACTAAAGCAATTGGAAATTAAAAATGTTTTCTTCTCGAGAACTACTGGGCCGATTTCAATTATATTTCGCAGGAAGCATCCTTCGGGCATAGAGATTCAAGTTTGTTCAAACGAAGCCGATCGTCCAATTGGGCCGGCGGCCATCTTGGATTTTGGCCGATTTTTAGAAACGTCTTTAAAATTATTCTCCGAAACCGCTTGGGGAATTGATGCAAACCTCATGAAATATGATTTAGGACAAGTGTTAAACGAAGTTTGTTCAAGTGAACTTGATTGGTCAAATGGTTCGGCGGCCATCTTGGTTGACCTACATGTAGTTGTAGCGAAAATGACTTCTCCAGAACCGCTAAAGGGATCGGGCCGAAATTTAGCAGATATGATTAGGGCCTAAGGGCCATTAAAGTTGGTACAACAGAAGTTAATCCGTCAAAAAACATGGCCGCCATGTGCCAATCAAAATATAGCATGTTTGGCGGCCATATTGGATTTTTTTATTTTGATGGATTTTGAGGCCGAAATTGGTTTTGTATGTGTTTTGGGGTATTTTGATCTCAGATTTGAAATTTTTGAAACTGTCAGATTAACGGTTTGGCGGCCATCTTGGATCATTTTCCCGCTAAAGGCTCCTATACTAAAGCAATGGAAAATTTTTAATGTTTACTTCTCAAGAACTACCTGGCCGATTTCAATTATATTTGGCAGGAAGCATCCTTAGGGTGTAGAGATTCAAGTTGGTTCAAACGAAGCTGATCAGCCAATTGGGCCGGCGGCCATCTTGGATTTTGGCCGATTTTTAGAAACATCTTTAAAAATCTCCGAAACTGCTTGGGGGATTGATGCAAACCTCATGAAATATGATTTCGGGGGAAGAGCTGAACAAGGTTGTTCAAGGGAACTTGATTGGTCAAATAGTTTGGTGGCTATCTTGGTTGACCTAGTAGTAGTGAAAACGACTTCTCCAGAACCGCTGAAGGGATCGGGCCGAAATTTGGCAGATATGATTAGGGACCAAGGGCCATTAAAGTTTGTTCAAGGGAAGTTGATCCATCAAAAAACTGGACACCATAGGCCAATCAAAATATAGCATGTTTGGCGTCCATATTGGATTTTTTTATTTGATGGATTTTGAGGCCGAAATTGGTTTTATGTGTTTTTGGGTATTCTGATCTCAAATTTACAATTTTCAAAACTGTCGGATAAATGATTTGGTGGCCATCTTGTTGATAAAGAGCATTCTAGTTGAAATGCCTATGGTCCAGGTGAGCGATACAGGCCCCTTGGGCCTCTTGTTATATCCAGATTGTTGTCACGTTAGCTGTACCACTAAAGTATCGGAGTACCATGATATAACGTCATGGATCCTGTGAAATTTTAGTTTTACAATATCGACTCGTCCCTTTATTATTTAATTCTAACCAAGACTACTATTTGGTATCGAAGCCACATCTCACCACCAATAAACACCCGAAGGTTTCTGATAGCATTTTATGAAAATCACCCAGTTTGAATTTCGAAAGCAAATGGAAGTTTCGAGAACTGGGTGTGTGTTACATAAAGTCAACCCCTCTGGAGCCGTATTTTCGCACGTGAAGGTTTCGAAAGCAAGGTTTCATTTATCGCTAGTTTCAGGGGATTCCGCTGAGCATGTGATCCTACATATACGGTTGCTTTCACATTTTATTTCTATAAACAACCAAAGCAGTGAAATATGCCGAATTGAGATATTTACAGAACAAATTTATTCGCTACAACGAACGACGATGTATTTTAACTGTTTCACATGATCCATGATCGTATATCATGGTACCCCGATACCGTCACCACAATCTGGATACAAAAATAAATTTTTTTAAATTGAGAAACATTAGCGGCAATATCTCATAACATGCACGTTTGAGTAACAATGGCATCTAGGCTACTTAGAAAAATGCTATGGCAAACGTGTGTACTGTATAGTATAATATTAGATGCGTTCAACTTCAGTTTAAACGTGGTCGCGCTTAAAATATATTGAACCCGTCACATAAAAAAACGCTACGTGTAGTCAGGAAATACTAAACCCGTTTGTAATTTATGAACTACGCATTAAAGTCCCGTTTTTTAAACCTGTTTTTGGAGCGTTTTATGTTAAGTTATTTTTTAGCTGTACTGTACTGCTGCATGTGTAATGTCCAAGGTTTTAAATGCCGATGTTTGGCATAGTACTTCACGAGTTCATCTTCGGTCGGCAGCAGAACCCAGTGCGACCTTCGAAGAAGAAGGCTACCCTTCTGCCGATTGACAGGGTCCGAGGTCTGCTTCGTGATATCAACATTATCCATGAGCAAGCCCTGGTCTCACCTCCGTCTGATGCGGAGATACATTTTATATACTAGCTTCCATAGAACAGGTTACACCGGCTCATATTGGAAAGGAACTCCTGACTCGGCTACTTTTTAATAAGTTTGACAGTGCCGAGGGCAGGGCACTTAGTCTACCATTCAATCAGACCAAGTGTCTGGCCATTCTAGCTCTCCAGAAGGCTAGGGTTGATCCCAAAGATCTGCTAACCAGACTGCTGAAGAGCGCCACATGTTGGATTGTTTCCAGGCTGGAGCCACAGATTACTTCCGAGAGGAGATCAAAGTCGCAGTAACTGAGAGCCACGAGGGGTCATGCCACTGGTATCAAGGAAGGGTGGGCCGAGGGTTACAAGGAAGCCATTGAGCACATCTTCAATGAAAGAGGTAGGGAGAGGTTGGAGAGAAATGAGGCAGCATTTAGAATATTCCCTGAGAACTACCGGGACTACCTCATCAAACCTGCTCGCAAGTCATATGCCCATAAATCGTGTCTGAGATGGATCTTTCGTGAGAATTTCCAGAAGAAGAGGATCGCGCAATCAGACCCTAAGTCGGTGAAGTTTCAAGCTGCAGATTCTAACGAAGTTTCTCAAGCTTCTGACAAAGTTCCTCAAACTTCTGACGAAGTTCCTCAAGCTTCCGATGAAGTTCCTCAAGCTTCTGAAACAGTCCCTCAAGCTTCTGAAGAAGTTCCTCAGCCGGGCGAGCTGGTGGAACTGTGCATCCCCTGAGGAGACCGACAAAGTTCCTCAAGTTTCTGACGAAGTTCCTCAAGCTTCTCATGAAGTTCCTCAAGCTTCTCATGAAGTTCCTCAAGCTTCTCATGAAGTTCCTCAAGCTTCTCATGAAGTTCCTTGACCCTGAAAAAATGTCTGCTCCACCGCTACTACTGTCAGCTCAGCAGTCATTCCGGCGGGGCTGGATTCAGCTTGTAGCTGAAGTTTTCTGCTTTCTCCAGAAAAGGCTTGAAGTGTGACAGCCCACCTGTCTCCTTGTTGATGAAGATGAATTGGTACCGTTCAGCTACCCTCTGTACACCCACATTAAAGTCTTGTTTGGTCTCCTTTTGGGTCAGGCTATCATTTATGGTCTCGAGCAGGGCACGCCCACACCTGGAGCTGAAGTATATAAGCCTCGCATTGTGACGGATATCCAGTGATATCTCACGAGTGTGCTTCTGAAAGAGGATGAACATTGTGATCTTGGTATGTCGGATGCGTCTGGTGATGTTGCTGAGGTAGGGGACTGTCTTCTGGTCCATCGCGGGCTCATCAATAACTAGGACAAATGGGTCAGTCAGTCGAGTCTAGCAGCTTCTCCATTAGTGCCTGTAGGTTCTGTGTCTTGGCTATTGGGCCCTTATACCACAGGTCATTGTTGTCGACAGTCTCAGTGACAGAGTCGGACATCAGGAGTGTTTAGTGTTCAGGCAGATGTTTTGCTAGCAAGGCACGCAGTAAGATGTTTTTTCCATGTCCGGATAGTGCAATTATCAATACCACCTACCCAGTACAGGCCTGTCTACTGCTGTATGGTACGGACATGTTCCTGGAAGATGGCCAGCACCTGTTTGGCTGTAGCCTCGTCTATATCTGGGAGTTTAATTGGAAAGCACGTGCTGTATGAGCTCTATTGCATGCATGGCCGGCAGCGTTGTGCCACTGGCTGAGACAAAGGATGTGAGGGAGGTGTCGCATGAAATCCCAACAACAGCTGAGAACCTGAAGGTAATGCAGAGTGCCTGTGTCAGTAGCAGTGTCTAGAACATCGAGTATCCGTATGATGCAGGCACAGGTAGTCATGTCTATTAAGAGGTCTTAATGGCAGGCCGAAGAACCCTGACATCATCACCTTGGGTAGTTGGAGTTTAGAAGCAGCCCCTTTTTTACCATCAACGCTAACATCACTGACCGTGATCCTGTCAATCTTTAGATTATTTCCATCCAGTCAGAAGGAGCTTCTGCTCTTGAACAGGTTCCGAACGAGCTCATGTGCCTGTGATTCAGCCAACAGCTTGATTGCTCCTTCATCACTCGTCTCAAGGGCACCTTTGATATAATTAGCTTGTCCTCGAGTGTCATGCCTTTGTATGCAGGTGTGGCACTGTTAACGACTGAAGCTCCTATGGATTGTACATTTGTGATGAAGTCTCTGGCCGGTATGGTTCCTCAGATTTCCCATGGTTTACCCTTCTCATCGAAGTCCATGAAGGAGATGACAGCAACAGTGTCCTCTGAGCCGAGGCATGTCTCACCTAAGTGAGCCAACTCCCCAATCTCCTTGCTTTCCAAGTGTGTAAGTGATAGAGACATTGTTGGGGTATATAGACATCTTAAACCTAGTCATATCCCCATTGAAACATATGTATAGGAAATTATGTGTCGAATTATATAGTATTGATTTTACCCAGCATAAATTAGAATGTTCATAATTGTGACCAACTGAATCGCATGAAATCAAACGTGACGATTCTAGGAGTATAGTGGATAGAGGACAATAGCCCAATTAATAGCCAGGACAATTAAAGCGACCCAGCCTGCATGCAGTGTGGACATAATAAACCACAGTATTCCGAGACATGTATATGCTGAACTTTTATATATAATAACATACTTATGAAAATGCATGTTTATAATCCGATAACTGTTTTCATTCTGAATTCCCATAAACATGATTTCAAGAGGAGAGGCCTTGCCTGACGCTAGTGATGTGCATATTCTGCACCAGCGCTTCAGGCTCATGGTCGAATGAGAATGTCGCTGTCTTCCGACGGCAAATCTTTCTGGGGCATTTGATAGGGGAAGCCTGAGTAGTCTCATCTCGGGTCACCACCGTGCCACCGATAGTCTGAGTGGGCGTTGAACTCTCGCTGTAATCTGCTGGCTGCTGAGAGGCTGTAGCTGTTGGGCTGTTGGTCAAAATCATTTGTATCAGGCAGACTTGCGCCCAGCTCATGGAGGATTCATCTCACCGTGTAGTACACATGGAATTTGAGACAGCTGGCAATGAGCACAGCTTCATGGGGTAGCAGAATAGGCATGAAACAAACCGGCACCGATGCCACATCTTGCCGTTGCAGCCCAGACGGCAATGTTCAGCTGTTGGTTCCAGAACGAGAAATTCTGACCTACCATCCAGGGATGAGCTTTCTTCACATCCTTGATGGTGACTGTGAGCTTGGTCATTGGTCGTGGATTGATGGAGAAGCTGATGCAGGACCATCCATTGTCCGAGATGGACATCAGGGTTAGCTCTGGACGATCGTCGTGAGGTTCGCAGGGAAGGCCATCTATAGTAGTCATATTCGCAACAGACTATTTGACATTGTAGAGATCTCCGATGTGGCCCTGTCGCATCATCTGGTTTTTTAGCTCCTCCATGTCCACCCGCCCACTGGAGCCGTTGATGTATTGCTGGCGCACTTTGGGTTTCTCTGTGGGTTTGGAGCTTTAAGATATGGTGGTACTCTTCATCCCTGATCTGTCTGTCCTCGAAAGCTTTACTGACAGATTCGTCGATGGGCATAGGGTGCTCTGTGCTAATGTCACATACTTAGCATGCTTGTCCAGCTTCCTGGTGATCTGGCGCTGTCCAACTGCCACGCCGGTGGCCAGGACAGTGGCAGCAAGGGTTACGCCACCCAGCGGGATAGCGACAATAGGGCCTACCCCTGTAGCGAGGGTGGCAATGGGTGGCCACACCAGCACTGACTCCAATCACACCCACAGCTGTTGTTGTGTATGCAAGACTTGTAGGCTGTTTTCTATCGCCTGCACGTTCTGCTGTACTTTTCCGCCTCGTGGACGAGTTTCTGTCTAACAGTGTCGATGTTCTTGAGTCGCCATCCGTGGACTGTGCCACCATCATCAGCTGGCTGGGTGGGATATAGTTCAGGTTCCTTTCACCACTCTGGCTTTACCATGGTATACATGGGTATTGATCTCCCCGTAAGTCATGGTGGGATTCATCTTGGAGACTCTGGCGAACTGTACCAGCTTTTGCTGTGGAGACACACCTCTCAAATACTCATCATCCAGCTTAATGTCAGGTGCCAGTACATGTAGCTTGCACAGCCGTGACATCTGGAACTTCACCTCGTTTCCCCCCCCCCCTGCCAGATGAGGATCTGACATTCTTGAGTCATGTTGTATTCCCTTCGTCTTCTTGCCCTTCTGACACCCTGTTCATACCACCACACCCGCTGTAGTCGCTCGCCTTCTTGTGGGCAGATCTGTTGATCTGCGAGCCCCTGCTCATTTAGCTACTTTATCTGTGTGGGAGTCATGAAGAGGCAGTCCTCTATCGGCCTAGCGCACATCTCTGCGATGTCCAGTTTTTTCTGTGCCACTGGTGTTCCGTTTATACTAGTTCAACCACTGTCATCCGTAAATCTGAACTAGCACCTCGGGGAGGTGGAGGGTGGGGGGGGCCAGATATTCTATCACGTCTAGCCATACTTCAGTCAGTGAGCTGTGGTAGGTACTTCCCGGTGGTGGATGTAGCACATCGGCATGCACGTAGGTGGTGGAATGCTGAGCTACCTTGACGAGCACCCATTCTATCCAATACTGAACCACACGTCTACCAACTAGAGATGGTTTGATCAAATTTTCCCCATGTTGGAGTAGCAATCGCACAATTGGCATGGCTATACACTCCGTTTAAACCCCCTATATATAAACAATGGAGCCCATATTTGCTCACTGGACTGGTGTAGCTGATCTCGTGGACATGTACGACGTTGATGCTGCCAAGGTTAAGGAAAGCGATGGCAAGTGCTTCGTCCTACAGTATGGGGTAGACTCCAAGAAGTTCTTACACCATTCCATCGGTGGAGATGGCGTAGAACTATTGACTGACCTAAAAGATGTCTCCAAGGAGCGTCTGGGTCGCAACATGGATGGTGACAAGATCGTGTTTCGCTACGATTTCCTGAAGAAGGTATACATTCTTGAGCCCCTAATTGACCTGTCGAATGCACCGGTGACAGACATTGACACCTTTGTTGCTGACCTCAGCTTCGAAGTTGTCCCGCTTGCTACAGGCAATGCCCCGCCCATGACACACAATCATATACTGTTGACCTTGGCAAAATGTCTGTAGATCATGTTCGGGAAGAATGAAGTGTATCGGCCTGGCCGCAAAGGCGAGTGGGAACCATGGTTGCCACTATATACATGTAGGCCCCCGCAGTTATTGATCTTGAAGTCACCCCACTCTCCACCATCAATAATGCACAGACAAATGCACAAAGTAGACCCACAATACACAATTCAAACCCATAGCTATGAGACAGTTGTCATAAACATGTCAATTTGATTTTGTGTAGATACTCTGCCCTATTTTTCTCTAGCCCACAACTTCATGAAGTAATTTAAGAGATTTGCTTATCAAGAATCTTGATATTCCACGAAATTATCATTTAATTACATATTTTTAAATGGTCGTCGATAAAAATCAACCACCAATTGGCATGTCAACAAGAACACACCTTAATAATTATGTATTGTGGTATTTTAGATTGCATATTGACAAGTTGTTGAATATTTTTAATAAATAAGTTATTTTTCAATTGTTCAACTTCCATCTACGATTTCTCAGTAACCTGACTGGATTTTATAACGGCATTTGTTTTCCCTCGATGCTTAATGTTATGCTACAATGTAGATCAGAATAAAGTTCAATAAAGGTTATGGATCAAAAAAAGATTTGATGCTTATGAGACAAATGTGTGCTCAGAATTGTAAAACAACCCATATGAAGGCAAATCTACCTACGTCATATAGTGGCGATGAAGTAAGACTTTATATAGTTAACATGTTATGTGCATTGCTCCTAAGAATACCGATATCACTGTTGGTGTGGGTGTGTTTCTCTCCCAAAACTGATAAGCTGATGAATGCCTTTTAGCTAGTGTGACAGGAAGTTCATGCTGCCTTAGCCAGCAAATGGCAATCGCTGCCTGCCTGTCAAGTCCCAAAAGACTAGGGAGTTTGGGTTGGGTGGTGGGGTGGGGGGTGGAGGTGGACTATAGGTTGGCACTCCGTCTGTTCATCTGTCACAGTTGGTTTTCCACACTTTTTCAAGGTATTCAACTGGGAATTGGTACATTGCTTTGTTATGAGAAGTTACAGACCAAATTCGAGTTTCAGGCGTATGCGTCAATTTTTTATGGAGTTATGCCCCCTTTTGACTTAAGAAATATGAACAATATTAGTTTTCCGCACTTTTTTCGCAGTCTTTCCAGATATTCTACTGAGAATTGAAGTTACAGAGCATGTTCAAGTTTCAGGAGTTTGCGTCAATTTTGATAGAGTTGAGTCTCCTTTCAACTTATGAAATACGAATACTATCCGTTTTCCACACTTTTTTCACAATCCTTCAAGGGATTCAAATGAGAATTGGTAGGTTGCTTTATTATAGGGCGCTATAGAGCAGGTTTCAGTTTCAGACATTTTCGTAAATTTTCCCCCCTTTCGACTTATGAAATACAAAAAATATGAATTTTCCACAATTTGTTTTGCAGCCGTTAGAGATATTCAACTGAGAATTGGTACATTGCTTTGTTATGATAAATTACAGAGCAAGTTCGAGTTTCAGGCGTTTGCATCAATTTTGGATGA
Organism: Chaetoderma sp. LZ-2023a; assembly: GCA_034401795.1. Classification (NCBI taxonomy): domain Eukaryota; kingdom Metazoa; phylum Mollusca; class Caudofoveata; order Chaetodermatida; family Chaetodermatidae; genus Chaetoderma; species Chaetoderma sp. LZ-2023a. The sequence goes on along the minus strand of CM067361.1, from coordinate 36,888,581 downwards.
AGTTATGTCCCCTTTCGACTTATGAAATACAAACATATCAGCTTTCGAGACTTTCATTCGCCTTCACCATATATAACTGAAACTTGGTTTATTGCTTTGTTACAGATCAAGTTCGTGTTTCAGCTGCTTCTGTCAATTTTTAATGGAGCTTTTGACTGTCAACCTCTAAAGATTTATATCACCAGGTAGGGGACATGTACTGGAAAGCAATACTTACAGAATGCTTGTTATTATTATTATTATTATTATTGTTATTAATTATTATTATTATTATTATTATTATTATTATTATTATTATTATTATTATTATAGTGATGAGTACAAGTACTCCACATGAAACTGGGATTGAAGGCTCAAATAAAACACTTATTTGTAACAGAGATGGTGGACCAGCAGCAACTGTGACATGGAATTTTCATGCTATACTTAATCCTACAAAGGATGAAGATTTTGTGTTTATAGCTCAAGTGAGCTATGGAGGGGACTTTATGCCTGACGTTAATACAGCCTGGCATGGTGGAATAGGCAAGATAGGTAACAGTCATCTAGTGATCAACAGACTGAGGTTAAACAGAGATGATGGATATTTCAGTTGTTCACGTGGAATAGATACTCTTACTACGATCAGACTCACTGTGTTAGGTAAGAATTTATAGTCTTCATTATTACCACATTTCATCCTCTGTCATGTGATGAACTAGTCAAATCTTCATTGCCAGATCTATTCATACTGATGGTTATTGTGAAAACAATTACATTTAAATGTCTTACTGTCTTAGCCAGCACCAATTTTCAGTCAAAATTTCCAACAAGTGTTGGTTTGTATTCAATCAAACTTGTTATGTGAGCTACCCATATGTTTACATAATTGCAAGACAAGAATTACCTTAGGCTCCCACCCAGGGTGGCAATGTGGGCAGGGTGTGTGTGTATGTGCGTGCGTGCGTGTGTCCGTGGTTTGGTGTGGTGTGGCGTGGCGTGGAGCCAGATTTTTAATGTATAATTGGGGATAGTGAGACAGCATTTACACTAGACTCTGACCCCCGCAGTGGTGAAGGTGGTCATGTTGATGGTGTATAGTGAAGATGTTGTTGAAAACTAGGGGATTTGTCATCATTTGTGCCATCGACTGCACATTCTACATGTAACTAGTTTTCCTTATGACTTTCTCTTGGGGTTGGGACCAGCAATTTATTATTCAGTCAAATAGTTTTCAAAATGGTTTATATTTAGCCTCATTTAATCATAATTCTTGTTGAAATGTGTTAATATACACCTGTGCAAAAGTTAAGCACCAGCAAAAACAATAGAACGTAGAAACATGATGGTACAACTAGGCTGCCATACTTTTTGTCCCCGCGTTAGCTGACATAATTCCAAGTACGAAATGCACATGCATGCATGACTTCATGCCGCTTGATGTCCGTGCGTGGCGGGAAACAGCACACGTGTTCAGTTATGTAAAAGTCCAGTTTGAGGTGTAGAACATTACATACAGATTTAGGCGACAAGATTAGGAATTTTGTGTTCATGACCGTGGTTTATTTGTACAGAGAGAATTAGCTCTTGATTGTGAACCGCTATGGCAAGACGAAGGTTAAGAGATTGTGTGAAATGGCAAATCATAGGCATGCATACCACTGGTATGTCATGCAGAGAGATTGGCAGACAGCTGAACATTAACCATACTGTAATCAGTCGTTTGATTGCAAAACATGGGCAAACTAACGAGGTGAAGGACAGGCCTAGATCTGGAAGACCGAAGAAGACTACTGCCCGTGATGATCGAGCCCTAGTACGCCTTGTTAGGAGATCTCCATTCCCCAACAGCAGAGTGCTCAGGCAGCAATGGGAAACGCGCAATAGAGTGTCAATGTCTACCGTCAAAAGGAGACTGTATGCTGCTGGCATGAAAGCTAGGAGACATGTCAGATGTCCTCTCCTCACTGCACACCACAAAGAGGAGCGTCTGAGGTGGTGCAACGAAAGAAGACACTGGAACATGAGATCCTGGAGACGGGTACACTGGTCCGATGAAAGTCGGTCCCTGCTTCATGCCACAGATGATCGAACTCGTGTATGGAGGTCCAGACGCACGGCGTACGACCAACGTAACATCATGGAAGAAGTTCCATTTGGTGGAGGTTCCGTTATGATATGGGGGTGCATCTCATTTGATTGTAAGCTGGATCTGTTGACTGTACCTGGAACACTAAATGGACAAAGATATCAAGATTCCATACTGGATAGAGTTGTGGTCCCTCATTTTGTAAATCATGCACCTGGAACCCACCCTATATTCATGGATGACAACGCCCGACCACATCGTGCTAGAGCTGTGCATGAATACCTCCGCCAGAATGCCATCGAAACCCTACCATGGCCAGCAAGGAGCCCTGACATGAACCCTATTGAGCATATCTGGGACATTCTGGGAAACATGGTGAGAAGGAGGGATCCTCCTGTGCAGAACCTACAGGAATTAACAGACGCACTCCATCTTGAATGGCAACGAATACCACAATGGCGTATCAGTCGGTTGGTGACCAGCATGAGACGTCGTGTCCAGGCCGTCATCCAGGCACAAGGTGGATATACCCGGTATTAATAATGACAGTCTCAAACTCGTGCACAGATGTTAAACTTCGTTTTCAGACACCATTAATGACAATCTAGCCACGTGTGTCAACTGTAGGGCAATAGTTGTCAGTTGTGTCAACGTAACCATATTCAGGCCTCGTTTTCAAGTTCAAACAAAAACATACAGTGTTTCCCCACCATCATAATCAGCATTCCTCTAGTTGCATTATTACCTCTTGCACTAAGATGGATGGGTACATAAATGTTTATGCTATTGCTTTCTTCATAGCACATGAATATACCCTCGCATGTGCGTAAAAATAGGGTGGTGCTTAACTTTTGCACAGGTGTATATATCTATAAGAAAAAAATTGCTCCAAACTACAAGTACGGTACTGTAATTTACATGTAGATAAATGTACCGTAATTTTGTGTCTATATTGTGCACTGATAGATAACACTCAGGGCAAAATTTGACAAAATATGAGCCTAAAAAGCCTTATATAGGTATACAACATGCAGTCGTAGTTCAGAAAGATTGTAAAACATTTTTCTGACGAACAAAAATTGGTACCGTAAAACGCTCATTAGTAACCACAGCTTCTAATAGGACAAGGGCTGTAAATTCTTTAAATCGAAACCTCTGAGAAAGGGTGGCGATTTCTGTTAGGTATATTTCAGGAAAAAATAGAAAAAAAATGATACGATAAATAACACAAAATTAGAACACATTCTAAATTTTTCACGCTAGAAATTCTTACCATCTTACACTTATGCTTAATGTATACCTTATATCCATCATCACGGGAGTGAAATTATTAATTGGGGCTGCCTAATATTGTGTATATTTTAATAAACATTGACATGAAATGGCGTCGCGAAAAAATAGAAATCACGTGATGTATTAGGCTATAGGATGAGTTTAGGATGTTACCCGAGTAGCGTGAAGAGACTAATAGTAGTACCTGGCAAGAGACTTGCGCAATCCACAAATAGGAGGGCATTCATATCTCGCAAGATCTTCGATTCGTGATCAAGAAAAGTATCTTGTATGTATTGAGTAGCCACTGGCGTTGTGATTTCCACCAGAATATGGTGGTAGAAAGAATTGAAACTTAAAAGGACACAAGAGCTGCTCGCTTCATACCAGACAATATTAATTCATGTAAAACGAGATGATATAAATCCTATAGTAGTCTGTATGACAAGTGGTTAACAGAAAAATAGTCCTTCTGAATTCGTCGTAAAATTCAAATCTATCCAAATCTGTCGCACACAAAATGAGGTCAGGAATTTGCTGATGTTGCGTGGATGCTATCACACAAATCACTGGATGGATCAAGCTAGTGATGCAGAGGTTAAGATGATACTAAAATCAACATGACCTCATTACATTAGAGGGGTATTCTCGTAGAAGCCACGCCTCTGTTTTTATACCCCGCCAAAAAATTATGTAATGGCGCCATCCGTCCGTCCGTCGGGTGGGCATGCGGGCGACAGAGTGGTTTCTGGATGATAACTCCATTACCGTTTGTTGGATCGCATTGAAACTTCATAGGGTGGTGGGAATAGGCCTGGGAAAGAAGCCTATTGAAATCGCCGATGAGCCGAAATCCAAGATGGCCACCAGCCACCGGTGGCCATCTTGAAAATTGGTTTCCGGATGATAACTCCATTACTGTTTATCGGATCGCTTTGAAAGTTCATGGAGTGGTTGGACTAGGATTGGGGAAGAAACCTGTCAAAATTGACGATGATCCGAAATCTAAGATGGACGCCAGCCACCGGTAGCCATCTTGAAAATAGTTCATTCCGTGTCAGATCACCCAATGGATGAAACCTCACCCCTCCGATTTTGCTGAAAATTGGTATATATGGTTTTTGGGGCTGAAAAAGATGATATTTCAAATTTTAGCATGATCGGACAAGTGGTTTCTGAAATACAGCCCCTTGAATTTTGGCAATTTTAGCCAAAAGCGGCATGGCCACTGATATTCAAATGACTATAACTCAGCAACCAATTGGTCAATCTTGATGAAATTGACATTTCTAGAAAGGTAATTTCACAAGGATTCCAAAACTGCCATTATTATTTTACATATGGATAATTTTAAGCATGGTAACCTTTTGACCTTTAATTAGACCTTGAACATGACCGTGTGGATCACGTGACCTTGATATGACATTGCATGAAAAATGTATCCCAACATGTTTACTGCATAATATAAAAAAATTGGAGGTATATTATTTCTTATTAGCCTGTAAAATCAGGTCAAAGTATGCATACAAATGTACCTGAAGCTAAAAATGTGCAATATTCAATGGAAACTTTCATTATACAAGAACCCCATGGACAGGAAGCGGAATCCCCTAATTCCCCTACTTCCTGATTTCAAGCATGTGCCAGGACACCGTGGAACAAAGAAAATTGATTTCCAATTTTTCCTGATAATCAAAGGCTTCCTTCCAATGGTATCTCAAAAATGTAAGTATATACATAATATCTTAACGTACTCGTGATGAGTCTTGTATGTCCATTTTGTAATTAATCAAGGTAGTTTAAGATTAATTAATACAAATAAATGAGACACTCTCGTTAGAACACATGCACAACTCTTTGTGACAATACTTTGGTGTTGATTTTATATCAAATTGATGAAATGCAACCAGATTTATCAGAGTTATTCCCCTGGAAAAACTTCAAATTTGTAAAAAATCTGGTTGAATCTGAAGCATAACCTTAGAATGCAAGCTCTGATTCACATCAAATTTGATGTGGCCACTCTTTATGACAAAACCTTCGCGGTGATTCTGTGTGGTTGAGTTGATGACACTGGCTGCCATTGGAATGAAACCTGCAGTTTTCCCAGTAAAATAATGAAAGTGAAAGGGTTACAATATGTAAAACAAGAGACCCAGCACCTTGTGGTTCACCGGGAAAATTGTCATTTGAAAAATTGGGGAAATTTGAGCTCTAATTGTGATTAGCAGTTCTGAAGAAGTCGTTTAAATTAAAAGCTCTAAAAATAGAACAAAATCCAAGATAGCCACTGCTCAAATTAACCAATCAGATTTCTTTGAACAAGTTTCTATCACTATGGCCCAAGGATGCTTCCTACCAAATTTGGTTGAAATCCGCCTTGCGGTTCTGAAGAAGAAGTTGTTTAAAGCAAAAGTTGACATGTGGCTGGCACAACAATACCATACTTGGCCCGTCGGGCCAGGTGAGGTAACTAGAACTGTTATCCGATGGTCAACTAATACACCCCCACCCCTGCATGCACATATTGGTTCTGATCAACATGACAGCTACAGGTGCACAGGTTCCCGTGGTGGCGAATAACTGTAGAAAGTTGCGAAGAAATCTACTGAAAAACGGCCAAATCCATCACCAGACAAAATCCAAAGGTGTTCAAGGGTAAATCTGGCCACATTTTGTCAATTTAGAATCACTGCCAATGTCTTGTCATAACGACTGGCCACACCAAATTTGATGTGAATCGGAGCATGCATTCTAAAGCGACTAGATTCACATGCACGCACGCACGCACGCATGCACACACACACACGTGTCTCATTTATTTGTATTAATTAATCTTAAACTACCTTGATTAATTACAAAACAGACATGAAAGACTCATCGCGAGTAAGTTAAGATATAATGTGTACATACAAGTTACATTTTTGAGGTACCATTGGAAGCCATTGATTATCAGGAAAAATAGGAAATCAATTTTCTTTGTTTCAAGGTGTTCTGGCACATGGTTGAAATCAGGAAGTAGGTGAATTATGGGATTCCACTTCCTGTCCATGGGGTTCTTGTATAATGAACATTTCCATTGAATATTGCACTTTTTTTAGCTTCAGGTATACCTCAAATTTTTTTATATGATGCAGTAAACATGTTGGGCTACAATTTTCATGCAACGTTATCTCAAGGTCACTTGGTCCACAAGGTCAAATTCAAAGTCAAAGTAAAGGTCAAAAGGTCACAATGCTTAAAACTATCCCTATGTAAAAAACTAATGACATTTTTTGAATCCTTATGAAATTACCTTTCTAGAAATGCCAATTTCATCAAGATTGCCCAATCGGTTGCTAAACTATAGTCGTTTGAATATCGGTGGCCATGCCTACCACTTGTCCGATCATGCTAAAATTTGAAATATCATCGTTTTCAGCCCCAGTAACCCTATGTACCAATTATGAGCAAAATCGGAGCGGGTGAGGTTTCATTTTCCCATTTTTCTGGGTGATTTGACAGGGAATGACCCAAATTGGTTTCTGCATGATAACTCTGTTACCGTTTAGCAGATCACTTTGAAACTTCATAGAGCGGTTGGTCTGCGGAAGAAACCTATCAAAATCGATGATGATCCGAAATCCAAGATGGCCGACAGCCACCGGGGGCCATCTCGAAAATTGGTTTCCAGATGATAACTCTGTTATCGTTTATCGGATCGCTATGAAATTTCATAGGGTGGTTCGACTACCTCTGGGCAAGAAACCTATTGAGATTGACATATGAACTCCAAGATGGCTGCCAGCCACCGGTGGCCATCTTGAAAATTGGTTTCCGAATGATAACTCCGTTACCGTTTATCGGATCCCTTTGAAACTTCATAGGGTGGTTGGACTAGGTGTGGAGAAGAAACCTATCGAAATTGATGATGGGCCGAACTCCAAAATGGCCGCCAGCCATTGTCTGCCATCTTGAAAGTTGGTGTCTGGATTTCACTTATTCGATCACATCCTACGGTCGTTGGAATATGCCTGGTGAATAAACGTATCAAAATTTACGATAATCCGAAATCTAATATGGCCGCCAGTCAGCGGTAGCCATCTTGAAAATTTGTTTCCGGACGATACCTCCTTGACCGTTTAATGGATCGCTTTTACACTTCATAAGGGTGACTGGTCTGATGGGGCTAAGGAAGAAATAAATATTTTCTGACAGCTCTCATTCATTGGTTTGTCATCATGGCGGGGTATTATGCGCCGTTTGCGGAGCTCTTGTTAGAATGATAGGAGGGGAACTCGGGAGTAGCTACGAGAGTGACAGCATAATGTCATCCTATAGCTGATTAATACGGCGATTAATACTCGGTAGAATGTATTTAACCAAGTCGGCCAGAATGAAATCGCCCAAGAAAACTAAAATTTTGCCAGTAAATATAGTGCCGAATATATTTACTGATTAGGTAATAGTGAATTTATTGCTCAAATTGTTTTAAAAACGTTATCTTCTGTAAATATTTATTATTAATTTGCGATATTGGCATTTGCGACGGTGAAAAACCTGTTTTTATTTGGGAGGTCTCCTAGTCCAGATAAAGTTCAGTGGAATGCCTCCAATCACAAAAGAGCTTTAATTTGGTCATCCAACTGAAGAAGGGATCTAAGCTCATTTTATTTCTTACATTGTTTTGGGCCATTTTATGTTGGTTTACGATAATACATGTACTTGTACAATTTGAGTTTTATTTCATCATTTAAGAATCATACACATAAGATTTACAAATATTACATAGAATACAATTATTACACACAATGTAGTCCACAATATTGGTTATTGCAATTTGGCAGGCAAGAGGAAAGAGCGGTTTTCATTTGATGATATCACATTTTTGGGCTGAATTGTACATCAGGGAGGCCGTTCTGTCCCAAAATTCTGAGCCCAAAAATGTGATAAAAGTTTATACTAATGCATAATGCACACCCCCCTTCTGGCCTGGAGCAAAATGAGCAAAAAAATGTGCAATATAGACACAAAATTACGGTATATTGTTTGCTGGCTATTCATTTCCAAAACACATGAAAGATACCAGCACATGACATTGTATATATGTAAAGGCAATTGACCATCCCTGAATATGTGAAAGAATATTTGATCATGATTATAGGACAGTGTGGCATTAATGTTTACAGATGACATCCAGACCTGAGAACAATTTAATCATTTTGCTGCTGAAATATCAGTATCACAATTTCACATCAATCAAAGATGAAAGCTTTTGTATATTTAAAAATAACTTGTGTCTGAATCTATTGACCAACAGATTCAAAACAACCTAATTTCCAAATATTCAACCTCGAATAAATATTCAGGACAATTGTTAACCATTTAACTGTTTATTAACCCTGTAATGGCCGAGCCAGGCAACAACGACCTCTGTAAAGGTCATTTCAGTTATAAATTGTCCATGATAGTCTTCTCTCGGCGTGCAAATGGACATTCACTAATGTAGATATTTGGATTTTCCTGACAAAATTTGACCAAGAAAGGGTCAATAATACGACAGTATAGCTTAGAAATAAGTTAACATCTTTCCAAAAATGAAACATGCTAATCAAAAATGGTTAGGTCTGGATGTCATCTGTAAACATTAATACCACACTGTCCTAGCTATAACCATGATAAAACATTGCTGCCATGCATGTCTTCCAATCCAATTATGCTAAAAATATTCAACAGTACATTTTATTTTGTTTGGGGAACTACAACATCTTTGCCTGTTTGCAATATACATTACAATTATTCACTCACTCCAATCCTCACGTTTTGAAGCAAGAAATACACTACAGCTCTGAAATAAGTTAACACATTTCCAAGACAAAAACAGAAACAAATTAGTACAACATTAAATATGATTTAAGAAATGTTCTTTTAAATATTACCGAAGCCATTACTGCCTTATGACCAAGCGACTACTTTTTTAATGTACCACTGACGTGGCTGCCTTAGGCAGCAATAGCTTCCCTGCCTTAATTAGGCAGCAGTGGCTTACAATCAAAAGTCTAATATATTCAACAGTACGTATTATTGTGTTTTGGAAACGTTAACTTACTTTTTTTTCTGTCTGGTAGCGGAATATATCACACTACTTTGTGAATTTCTCACATGTAGATTTCACAAAGCAACAGCTTTTATCATTCTATTCTCTAAAGTCACAAATTTATTTTGTGGATGAAAGTTATGTGTATGTTTTGAAAATGTGTTGATAAAAAGCTGTTGCTGTCTTAACCCTTTCACAGACAAATCCCTGAAAAAGTACATTCTTTATGATATAAAATTTATTTTGTATGTTTAGAAATTAATTTGACTGGAAGCCATTGCTGCCTAAGAAGTTTTCCTGTATGGTTGGCTTGGAAATGAAATATTGGGAATTCATCGGGGAAAGGGTTAATCAACAACAGTTTCAGCAAAAACAATTTCAAAATTAACACTACTTTATCTGCTAAAGTAATTGTGTAAGAAAATCGGACAATTCAGCAGTACAAGGGATTGTGCGCAGAATAATTTCTTCAGATACCCACCCACAGATTTGTTTAGTTAGGACATATATTCTGGTTGCTTTAATTAAAATTTATCAATAAGCTTTTTGACAAGCAAGTAATAAATTCTGTTACGAAAATTGACATCTTTGCAGGAAATATACCTGCCTGTTTATTGTTAAGCGATATCATTCCTTTACCAGCCAAAATGGTATGACATGTATGACAGATAAATTAGCATTAATGATTAATCTAGTAGTTGAATTGTATTAGTAGGCCTTCAAAACAATGACCTTAATACAGATCTGAGTAAATTAGCTTCAAAATATTCAACAGAATATTCTTTATATCTCAACGTAAATCTGCTTCATTCTGCATAATTTACATGCTGACATGATTTATTGCATGATATAGCTAAAATCCTATTGGTTATTCTGGAAATAATTTGACAAAAACTTGTTGCTGGCATAGGCAATAACAAAAATAAAAAAATTTCAGTCAAATTGTGTTCAATTAGTTAACCCTTTAACACCCAAGCTGACCAAAATCTTGAGAAATGTCGATTTGCAGACCAAGGCTATTTTTGAAACCTTACCTCTGGAATGACTGACTCGATATTGAGCCAGTCATTCCAGCACTTGGTAAATTAAAAAAAATAGTTTTCTTTTGGTCTGCAAATGGACATCACCCTTGATTTGATTTGATCAAATTTAAGTGGTAAAGGGTTCAGAATAGATATTTAATTATAATTGTAATCATTTAACCCATTAGCCCTTACATGTACATGCCACAAATGAATAATTCTTTACGATCTAATGAAATATTCTGTTGAATATTTTGAAACTAATTTGACTTGGAGCTGTACGACAGCAACAGGTGTCAGGTTCCAGTAAAATTAGTTTCAAAATATTAAATTCCTGTATAGCTGTCGTGAAAGTGAGTTACTAGAATTTTAATGGTTAAAAGGTTAACAATGTTTAACCCTTTCAATGGCAAATCTCTGAAAAAGTAAATGCTATACGCTGTATAGCATTTTGTATTGAATATTTTGAAATTAATGTGGCTGGAAGCCACTGGAAGGCAGCAATGGTATCCAGTCATATTAAGTTCAAAATATTCAACATATTTTCTTTTTCTTTACCCTGAGATTGAGATACATGGAATTTATCGGTGGAAGGGGTGATGATATGACGGGTCATGATTCCTAAAGAAAATCCAAGTTTCAGTTTGTGAGGAATACCTAATAGGGAGCAAGAGAAGGGTATATTTAAAAATTTGCCACTGGAATGAGGAGCCTGTAGCCATTCCAGTGGTAAACTTTCAAATTTTAGTTTTCTCTTGGTCTCAAGTGTAGGCATTTCTCAAGACAACTTTAGATGCTGTTGTTGGCAAGCCTGGCCCTTAAATGGTTATTAAAGGTGGGTTTTAAATTATAAATGTGTGTGTGTTTTCTAGTTCCAGTGAAGACTGTCTCTAATACCTTCCACCGCATTCACCTGTAGAGTTACCAGTAAACCTAAAGCCACTGTTACCTGGCAAGTAGTGAAAGCAGATAACAGTACAGTTACATTGTCTGGTGCTAGGGAGAGCTCTACTACTCATAATAAGCTAATAACAGTGATCAGTAGCCTGTCATATAGACCAGAGAAAGAACATAATGGAGACTCCATACGATGTACAGCACAGAATACAGCAAATACCAGTCCTGTTGTATCTCATGCTCCCAAGTTAATCATTCACTGTAAGTATTATACATCAATATGATGTTTAATTTACCACAGTGTACTTAATATTCAACCCTTAGTTTCCATTTGTCGACCAAGAAATTTGGAATTTAAAAAAATTTACCACTAGCCTGACTGGCTGGCTCAAAACAGTTATTCCAGTTATAAAAATAATAATTCGCTGTAAGTATTATACATTAATATGAGGTTTAATTTACCAGAGTGTACTTGCTATTTAACCCGTAATCCTTAGCACACTGATGTCAGAATTTTTAATTTTCAAATTTTTATTAAAAGGTGAACTGGTGTACGTTTTTCAAGAAATTTTGTGGAAGATCAACAGCACCATCGTCCACCAAAATTGTTGAAAAATGTACACCAGTTTCTTTGCTATTGAGAGGGTAAAAGATGGAATATTGACATCAGAGTGATAAGGGTTAATTACCATTTGTAGACCAAGAGACTGTTTTTGAAAGTTTACCACTAACATGACTGGCTAGCTCATCAAAACAATTAATCCAGTGGTCAGTTTGAAAAAGTATGGACATTTAGCATGACCACTGCGAGGAGCCATTTTTGTTAGATTTGGCTATTACCCCTTTAACACTCAAACTGGTAAAAAAAATGGCTTTTACACTCGTCTTGGAAAATGTCCATTTGCAGAAGAAGAGAAGAATATTTTTGAATATTTACCGCTGGAATGACAACAAAAATTTTCTCTTGGTCTGCAAATCAACATTTTTTTATGAGAAAATTGAAAGTTTATTGAACAAATTTGGGTGTTAAAGGGTTAAACATGTACTTGTAATCATATGCTATGGTCTTCATCATCAGCGTCCTCAGGTAAATGTCATCACTAACTCTTATCACACTTGAGGTCAAAATTGGTGATTCTTAAAAGAGTGCAGAAGGGTTTCTTGTGTCTATTTTGGAAACACTGGTGCTGAAAACACCAAATATTATATGAAAGAAGATGATATTATGATCAAGGTCTGACAAGAAATTTCTAATTTTTGCTTAGTGAATGTCCATTTACAAGGCAAGAGAAGACTATTTTTGAAGAATATACCATTGGAGTGACTGACTCGCTTATCGAGCCAGTCAGTCAAGTGGTATATTTTCAAGAAGAATATTCTCTTGTCCAGCAATAGGACATTCCTCCTGAGGCCACCACAAAGGCCAGTTTTGGCTGGCTTGACCATTAAATGGTTAATTGCCTAAAGAAGACGCTGGTTCCCAATGCACTATTATGATAAATAAACACGTGATATTCTCATTCTCTGGTATCTGTGGCTACAGTATGTAAGAATTGAATTTATAAATAATAACGTGTACAAGCTTAATTTTCTGTTCCATCCACCGCTTTCGGAGGAGTTGCATTACACAGAGACTGGCGTGGATCGCTGTGAAAAATCTGGAGGTCATACGGGGAAATGATTTGTGAGAGCAGGGGTTAAAATTAACATGAGGGCGAGGTTAGCAGAAATTGACCAGGGCTAGTACAACTTGTAACTGACCAACCCAATGGTAACCATTTGACATGTCAACCCTGTAATGGTCAAGGTGGTAAAAAAATTCCTCTATTGTGAGCAGAGCAAGACGACTATTTTTGCAAATTTACCAGTAGAATGACTGGCTCGATAATTGAGCCAGTCATTTCAGTGGTAAAATTAAAAAAATAGTCTTCCCTTGGTCTGCAAAGATTTGAAGGGCTATAGTAGAATCTAGTAATCACTAGTCCTATCTAAATGTAGTAGCTCATCTGGCTTAATTTAAAACTATTGAGAGGGTGTCAAATGATGTGCGAGAGTGTGGGAAGGACTATGGGAAATCTAGATAAATCTGGAAGACCCCAATCCCTGACTACATAAAATAAATATCAGCCAATCCACAATCATATGGATAACCCACATACCAAATTTGGTTGAATTCCACCCAACTGTTTGGGAGGAGATAGCATGTTGAATGGATGGAGACAAATGTATCCTAATTTTTTCAAAACATGGAGATAAAGAAAGGACTCGAGGAGATCTTAAAGGTAGGTAGGTAATTAATTCAACATCATTATACTAAAATTAAATTTTCTTTCGGTTTGAGAAATTAGGCTACCACCATCATTTAACATGCCACATTGTTTTCAGGACCTGTCGGTGAAAGGGTTAAATATAGCAAAAGCTGGAATTGGCATAAGGATAAAACAGAAATTTAGATTTTCTAATGGATGGATCCACTTTTAGCTATGCCTCGTGCGACCGTGTGTTGGTATCAGTATGTACTTTGAATCCTGAATTCCAAATTTCATGGTAACTATAGATACAGCTAACCTGTTAAATATTTTGAAACTAATTTCAAGTAATTTGACTGGGGTCTGTTGTTAAATATTCAACAGAATGTTTACTAAATAGTAAAGACATACAATTCGTACAACTGACTCTTAAAAGTTCAACAGATTTAGCTACGTCAGCCTACATATGATGTAATTCATTATGACATCATATACTTAGCACTTTAACACTCATGCAGGGTTTTGCGGAGGCAGGGCCCTTGCACCATTTAGTGCTCTAAAATTCACACCATCCAATCATTACCTTCACACATGGTTCATTGGCCTAATGGATTTTAGGACATAGATATCTTCCATGTATGTACTTGATCCAACATTTGTTAAAATGACCCATGATTTCTTTAGGAAGTGGGACAGTTCACCCCACTAAGCAACCGGATTGGCAGAACCCGGCTCATATCATCCAAAACCGGTTTCTGCAGTAGTGTTGAGAAATATTTATTTGCAGACCAAGAAAAGGCTATTTTTGAAAATTTATCACTGGAATGACTATCTCGATAACCGAGCCAGTCATTCCAGTCATAAATTTTCAAAAATAGTCTTCTCTTGTTCTGCAAATAGATATTTCCCTATCGGTCATTGGTGGTCTGACTTGAATCAGTCTTTCACTCTCCTGACATGCACGATTCACTGTCCTTGCATTGGGATCGATCTCTGTACTCTCTGAATCTCAACTTTCTGAAAACTATACATGTAAGCTGTTGATATGACAGCAACAACTCCCAGTCAAATTAGTTTTAAAATATTCAACATCATTTTTATTAACATTTTTGTAAAAAGCTTGTAAGATGCTATGTTGTCCTGACGCTAACGGTTAGTGTCCATTGAGTCTGGATGCTGATGCACTGTTTGCGCGCTCCTTTTATAGTAATCTTGTACCCGATTGTACCTGATTGTACCCGATCCTATGTGTATGTACCCAGATTTGGTAGATGCATCCCATTGTTATTGTCGCATTTGTACCCGACTTGATGTGTAGTTGTACCCGATTTGGTAACAATCTGTGTTCTTTATGTACCCGAGTTTTGGTGTACCCGAGTGTTTGTTTTGATTGTGTATTGATGTACCCGAGTGTGCGTGTACCCGATTTGTGGGTGAATTCGTACCCGAAATGTATAGTTTTATACATTGGGTTTAAGGGATAGATATTTGGTAAAAGGTTATAGCGGCATTGGTCCATTTGTTTGTGGGCCTTTCCATATTTGATCCAGACTTCTGGCGTTTCGTACCCATGTTGGGGTTATACTCATCAGAGGAAATGTGTAGACACGTTGTCACAGTAGTTTTTACTGGGATGTGTATATTCGAAAATCATTATATAGTAATTAGGGTGATAAAGTTTTTATCATGCTATAGTTATAGAAGAATGCGTGTGGTGTTAAGATGGCTGTGTGCCATTTATCTTACCTTAAAGTTCATCCAGTATTTGTTGCAGGGTGATTGCCCCCAGCTCGTTCTCCCAGATGTTGTCGTCGTCAAGGGGAGGGTTGTCCAGGCAGTCGTTGAGGATGTCTGCCTGGTAATCCTCCTCTGCGTTCGGACCGGACAATTGTCATCAAAAAAGCGGATAAAGGACAAGCTACAGTCATACAGGACACAGACAGCTACAAACAGGAAGCTGTCAGACAACTCAGCAACCCAAACTATTATGTCAAGCAAACCACAGATCTCACCACTACCCACGCTGAAAGGGTAGAAACAGCCATCACAGATATGGTCTTAAGTGGTGAAATCTCAACTGAGATAGCGAACGGATTAAGAATCGACAATCCAAGGACAGCCAGATTCTATCTGTTACCAAAAATACACAAGCAATCCATTGGCCCGCTAACACCTGGCAGACCAATAATTAGTGGTAATGGAAGCCCCACTGAACACCTCAGTAGCTTCATCGATGAACACATCAAAATACACCTACCACTAATCAAGTCTTATGTACGTGACACCACCGACTTTATCAATAAACTTGAGAATTTCGGACCGGTACCGCCACACGCAATCCTAGTCACTATGGATGTCACATCACTATATACCAACATTCCACACAACGAAGGGCTCAGAGCAGTCGCACAGTTTTTAAGACAACATGGATGCCCTGGCACGGTTACAGCAAGAAGACTTCTATCTCTTCTAAAAATTGTGCTAACTTGCAACAACTTTGAATTCAACAACGAACATTACCTCCAAATTGGAGGCACCGCTATGGGGACAAAAGTTGCTCCAAGCTATGCTATCATCTTCATGGCAATGCTTGAAGAAAAACTCCTGAACAAAAACCCAACCAAACCGGCCCTCTACCTCCGCTATATTGATGATATCTTGATGATCTGGACCTCTGGCTTGGAATTATTGAATCAGTTCATCGACATGATGAACAACTCACATCATTCAATCAAGTTCACGGCTGAAAAGTCACAAGTGTCAATCAACTTTTTAGACACAAAAGTATTTCTATTACCTAATAGACACTTGGGATTTGACCTATATACCAAACCTACCGACACACATGGTTACCTGCATTTCTCCTCAGCACATCCAGATTCCACCAAAAGGCCAACCCTTTTGGCCAATTACTAAGAATCAAGAGAATTTGTAGCAGAGATAAAGACTTCCTCAAATATGCGCATGACGTAATACACTATTATGTCATACGCGGTTATCCGGAAAAAGATTTGGAAAACTGTCTCAACAGAACCCTTGAAAAAACAAGGAAAAATCTACTCTCACCCAACACACAAAAACAAATTTCGACTCGCATCCCATGCATTATGGATTTCCACCCACATAGCAAACTAGCTAAAAATGTCATCTTACACCACTGGGACCAACTACAGAACAGCCCCAAATCTAGGGCAACATTCCAGGAACCGCCATTATTTGGCTACAGAAGGAATCCCTCCTTCAAAGACACACTAATAACGGCCAAATTTATGGATGCAAAAACTTTTGGCATTCAAGGCAGAAACATCACCAACCCTGTCATTCCATGCAACAAACACAATTGCGCATTCTGTCAACAAATGGACAAAAAACTCACATTCAAATGCTCACACACTGGGCTCAACTATCATACCAAAACAAAAACATTCTGTAACACAATGAATGTGGTTTAATTAATAATGTGTAATACATGTTCTAAACAATACATTGGTGAAACTAAACGAGAATTTCAAATACGTAATAAAGAACATCTTAGGGACATGAATTTCAAATACGTAATAAAGAACATCTTAGGGACATTAAAAACAAAAAGGACACACCAGTAGCCATTCACTTCAATCTCCCCAATCATAACATCTCTTCAGTCAACTACAGAATCATCGAGGTGTTCCATCGCGATCCTGAATCCACGGAAGCAACGTCTCCATAAGGAACGCGAGAAATTCTTGATCCACCAGCTACACAGCATGGACCCAATTGGAATTAATCACGCTGATTGGTGACAATCTCTACCTGAAAGTAGTACAATAAATACAATCATTTTTATTAACCCTTTAATGGTCATGCCGACCAAAACTGGCCTCTATTATGGCCTTGTGGAATGTCCATTTACAGGCCAAGAGAATGGAATTTTTGAAAATTCACTACAAATGACTGGCTCAATGACCGAGCCAGTAATCTGTCATAAATTTTCAAAAATTGCATTCTCTTGGCCTCTAATTAGACATTCAATAAGTGGATATTAAAATTTTCTTCACCAAATTTGTCCATTAAAGGGTTAAATAGAATACATATAGTCCGTCATCAATTAAGTGTCTGTGAAGATTGACGAGCTTATCTACGTCATTCATTATGTTGCCATCCTTATGCATCATGTAGTTGATTATGACATCATGATTGATGGATAAAATGGAAAGGTCCATTATGTAATGCTTATAACTCCCTATGTAATCATATTTGTTTCACTTTCTATTTCAGCTACTGTTGAAACATAGCCAGATCACAAGCAAATGTTGCAAAAATAAACGTACAAAATCTGGAACAGTAGGACACAAATTTGAAAGACCACTATCAGTAATATATGACCTGTGACCAGCAACATCATTCATCAACACAGACAGTACTTAGCATAACCATAAAACACTGCTGATCATAGGACCAAGATAGTTTACTGTTGTTCTAGAAACTGGACTTGTATTGTTATTGATCATCGATAACAATACAAATCTCAAAATCAACAGTAAAGTAAACTTAATCTTTGTCCTATATAAAATTGCTCATGGTGGTAATCAGTGGTAGTTTGCGCTACTGTCTGTGTTGGTGATTGTTTGAGCAAACTCTGCATTATATCAATATGGCAGCATTCAATAACAATGACATTAACCTTTTTTAAGTGAATGAATAAACAATTTAATCAAATCCAAAATGACCTGGTTTGACTTATTTACTGTGTGTAAGTAAAGGTTGTATGGTGTTTTCATCATTTCTTTGATCTTTAGTGGAACAAGGATTGAGAATTTTTCCCCACTGTGAATAGCGGAACAAGGTAGTTAAAGGAAATGTAAATTTCTGCTGAACCCTTTAATGGGTAAATTTGGTCAACAAAATTCTAATTGTCTCATAAAATGTCAATTTGCTGAACAAGAGTATTCTGGGAGCCAGGCATTCCAGTGATACATTTTCAAAAATAGTATTCTCTTAGTCAGCAAAAGGGCATTTCTCAGGAACATTGCAGAGGCTGGTTATGGCTGATTTGACCATTAAAGGGTTAATAAATGCCCATTTGCAAGCCAAGGCAATTTTTTAACATTTAGAACTGTAATGACTAGCTTGGTTATCAAGCCAGTTATTCCAGTGGTAAAATCTTAAAATAGTCTTCTCTTGGCCTGCAAATGGTCATTTCTCAAGACAATTTGATTTCAGAGGCCAGTTTTGACCACTCACTGAGTCACGGTAAAAAAATAATTCTTGTTCTGCATATGGACATTTCTCAAGGCCACCACAGAACATGTTTTCAACAGCTAGAGTGTTAAAGGGTCAATTGCTAAAATGTACAATTCTTATAACAGTGACTAACTACTAACTCTTGGTATGTTATTGGTATATCTAATCATGTTAGTTAGAGCTAATTCAATATAACAAACTTTAACAGTTAATTAAATTCAAACGGCACAAATGATCATGGTAAATGCACCAAAATAGCCCAAACTTCAGGGCAAACTCTTTGTCACTGATTGGAGAAGTTCACTCATTCTACTTCGAATAATACTTACCAGATGTACTATTATGATAATGCCTATTATCTAGTCTAGCTCAAAATAAACAATTAAAACTCCGCACTCTCCTGGTCCTGCCCATACTGTGTCCGGGAATTACCATAGCCGCAGGTACCGAGTCAATCCCCAATCACAGTCAGATTCGTCTATTTTGCGCTTTTGTCAAGTCGCAATTTTAGTGTGCTCAAATTTTCGTTAATTTAAGCGGTTATCAGTTGTTGTGAGGAATACTATCGGTGGCTTCATGGAGGAACTGGGAAAATCATCACAGGGGCAGGTTGTATCAATCTAGAATTTATACATTCGTGCCATAATGACTGTTTGAAATTTCCTTAAATTGGCACATTGTTTTAAAATGTTAGCCATTGTTGGAGTCGTTTCTGTACCCGTTAACTTTTAGTTTTAATTCGGGTACTCGGTTAATTTCTCTTGCGACTCAGTTCCTCTAAAGATGGATGCGTCCTTAGCCAAGATGGCAGTGCCCATGAATTATGTCTTGCTTGGCTTGGCATGTCTAGGCACTCTGTTTTCGCTGATTTTTAGCTCTCGCTTCATTGTCGAGGGTGTTTGTAGCGATCGGCGTTGTATTCTTGGTTGTTTAACGTTAGTTAACTGCTAAGTTATGTTTTTTAATTTTCACTCAAAAAAGTTTCAAATATTTCCTGCCTAAAGGCTTGATTATCATTAATTTAAGAGAAAATTAATGTGTTCTAAGAAATTCTTTTAACTATCAAGTGGATTGTGCGTATTGCTCGTCATCATTTGTCATGTGCAGCGTTTTAATTCTTCTCTGTGTTCGCAGAAACCAAAAAAGCAGGACACTGTGCCAGAAATGCAACAGGTTCATGAAGCGCAAGTACTCAGGACATCACTGTGTAGCGTGCGCAAAGTGTAAGGTTGGAAGCCCATGTGATGTGTGCGCCAAGTGGTCGTCGGCAATGGTGGCAGAGTTTGATAGGGATCGACTTGCGCGTCTGGAGAGGATCGCGAGGGACAAGGCGGCGAAGCTGGATCAGGCGTCTCTGAAGGGACTGGAAGGTCGTCTGAATGACCGCATGGATTCAGCTCTGGGTGTATGGGCGGCCCAGTTCAAGGCAATGTTCGACTCATTGCAGTCCACGGTCCCGTCGATGCAAGCTAGTGCAGGACAACCCTTAGGTGGTCCGGCTAGTTCTGCGGAGGGTCAAGCACCTGCCCCTTCTCTGTCCTTGGCTCAAGAGCCGACGATAGAGGAGGAAGATCTTCTTATGGAAGATTCCGGTATGCCGGATATTTCGATGACGGCAATGCCTAGTACTTCCCAGGGGTCTCCTTCGGGATTTGTACGGGTTTGCCAGGCGGATGGTGATGTTGACGTTCCGTCAGGTATTTTCCATCCGCTGTTTGTGCAACCAGAGGTGTCGGCGGAGCCGTGTTTTGCGGTTCCTGCCGGTATCCCGGTGGCTTTGGGTGCGGCTCCTATCGGAGTGCCGTCACCTGGCGTAGGTAAAGCGGTCGTGGTCCCGACTCCCGTGCTGGAGCCGATGGACTGCGGAGAATACGGGTCCGGCGATTCGTTGGACACCAGTGCCGCTGGTAGTCGAGCTATGGATGCGCTCTGTCCTGGCAGAGGGGTGTCTCATAGCTCTCAGCATGGATCGTCGGTGGCCCTCTCATCTAAGGGAGAGAGGGAGGATGAAAATGGGAGTTCTTTATGGACGAGTCCGTTTTCTGCACCGAGGCTGAATGGGTGCAGGTCCTTGGATGGATGTCCGATCGTCTCGGGTTGGCATCTGATCTGGGATCTCAGCGCGATCCGGCGATGGAGCGGATGTCAGAGCGAGTGGCTAGCGCTCTGTCAAGTGGCTCTTCTGCCATGCCAACACTCCCTTTGGACACGCAGACTTCCGACATGCTGGAAGTTGCGGCATACCGTCTGGTTCAGCCGGAGTATGCATTGCCCAAGGCCCTGAAGGGGATAAGGAGTAGGGTCCATTTTCCGGAGATGGCCTACCATCAGTATGCCCGGGTTCCACGGCTTTCCGTCGGGGAACGAGAGGCGCTGAATAGGCCGTTGGCTGGGAAGGCTAAGGGGCAGTCTCGTCCTTTGGTTTCGCAGACCAATAACGACCCGTTCAATGCGCTCATGCTCATTGAGGATGGGCGAGGGCAGCCATGGCTGCACTCTCGCACAGATGTACCGTCCTGCGGGGTATGCTGGCCTGCGCGGCGGAAGGTGGACAGGTGCCAGTGGCTGCTCCCGGAGTTATTCGGGACACCATGCGCCTGTCTCAAGATTGCCTGGCCAGGGTGATCACAAGGACATTGGCAGAGCGACGGAGAATGGTTCTCGATTGTGTAGAACCAGGACCAGAGATGAGGGCTGCATTGTCTTCTGCGCCTTTCATCTGTCCAGGCTTCTTCGGCGGCTCGGCACGGCAAGCTCTCTCCAAGGTTGCGTCAATGGTTGCGGAGCAAGAAGCGGTCGGCAATTCGTGGAAGTCGACTAAAAGGACACAGCCGCAGCAGTCCTACCGCCAACATCGACAGGAGCAGCAGAGGCTGCGTCCAAGATCGCCCTTCCATCCTTCTGGCCGTGATGCCCATAGGCCATCCGGATCACAAGGACCTGGCCATTCGTCCTCATACAAGTCCTCTAATAAGAGGCCGTATGAGGATGCCAAGAAGGGTGGCGGTTCGGGCCGCGGCGGCTACCGTAAGGAGGTCGTTCCTGACAGGTTTCCGGCGCAACCAGATCCGGTAACGTTGGGAAAGAATGGAGTCGAGAATCTTCACCCAAGCGATTTAACGTCTTCTCGTGCAATCTTGACCGACAGCTGTGTGCAGATTCCTTCCGTCGGAGGCAGGCTTCAACTGTTCCTAAGCCAATGGGAACAGGTCATGCGCGATTGTTTAGTCTGTCAGTGGATAAGAAACGGCTATGATCCGGACTGGCTCATCCATCAATCGTTAGTTCCGTTAACATCGACTCCAATATGGACTCCTGTTCCAAGGGAATCAGATCGTCTAGACGCCATTTGCTCAGAAATAGAATCTCTTCGTTAGAAGAATGCGATTCATCTAGTCCGCAATCAGTCTTCTCTGGGCTTCTATTCGATCATGTTCCTCGTTCCGAAGCGTACCGGAGGATGGAGACCAATTCTCAATCTCAAACCGTTGAACAAATTTATTCTTTCTCCCAAGTTTCAGATGGAGACTGTAGCAGCGGTAATGACAGGGCTGAGAAAAGACATGTGGGCAGTGTCGATAGATCTGAAGGATGCGTATTTTCATATTCCAATGTCAATTCCTTTTCAGAAATACCTTCGCTTTGCATTCCAAGACAATGTTTGGGAATTCAATGCGCTTCCATTCGGCCTGACCACAGCTCCGCGGGTCTTCACCAAAGTGGTTCTCGCCATGACTTCTTTACTTCGCAGGAGAAACATAGCTGTTCACACCTACATAGATGACTGGCTGCTAAAGGCGGGGAATCCAGTCACTCTGCGCAGCAATCTTCAGCTAGTCCTAGCCTTATTAAAGGATCTAGGGTGGATTGTGAATCTAGAGAAATCAGAACTGACTCCATCCCAGGAGTTTGTTTATCTGGGAATCTTTTTCAATCTCAGGGACGGCGTAGCTTTTCCGGCGGAGAGCAGAGTCAAAAGCCTGATTGCAGTTTTGGAGTCGGTTTCTCTAGGAGCCTATTTGACGGCGCGCCAATTTCTCAGGATACTGGGTTTACTAGTATCTCTGGAGAAGGTGGTTCCATATGCGGCACTCCGGCGCAGGCCAATTCAGATGTATCTAATGTCATTCTGGTCTCAGCGAACAGATCCGTTATCTCTGAGGATACCAGTGAAAGAACCATTGATATTCCACCTTCAGTGGTGGTTGTTGGAACAGAATCTCCTGCGAGGTGTTCCTCTACAACCTCCTCAACCTCAGATGTCCATCTTCACGGATGTATCGTTGACGGGTTGGGGAGCGGTATTGGACAATCAGTCAGTGTCAGGGCAATGGGATCGGACCAATGCGCAGAAACATATCAATGTGCTCGAACTATTAGCGGTGGTATTTGCACTTCGAAAGTTTGAGTCTAATTCAAGACAAAATTGTCCTAATAAGGACAGACAACTCAACAGTGGTGTCTTATTTGAACCGCCAGGGCGGGACGAGATCACCGGAGTTGTGTATGATGGTTTGGAACCTTCTGCTGTGGTGCCAAGAGAGGAATATTGTTCTTCGGGCAGCACACATTCCAGGAAGATTGAACATCCTAGCGGATGCTCTCAGTCGAAGGACGATTTGTCGTCCGACGGAATGGCAGCTCAACCAATCGGTAGCGGAGGTTCTATTCAAACAATGGGGCAAGCCAAATGTCGACCTTTTTGCGATGAATTAAAACGCAAAAATGGTCACTTATGTGTCATCGATCCCGGACCCGCTAGCGCTAGCGGTAGACGCACTGGTGATAAGTTGGGAAGGAATGTATGCGTATGCGTATCCTCCAACAATTCTTATCCCGAAAGTTCTGGCAATGATAAGAGAGGAGATGTGCCAAGTACTGCTGATAGTCCCTTATTGGCCAGGCCGATCATGGTTTACGGATCTGCTGGACCTTCTGGTCTGCAATCCAATCCCTCTTCCAGACAGAAGAGATCTAATCTCTCAGAACAAGGGTCTGTACCTTCACGACAGACCAGAAATGTTCAAATTGACTGCATGGATGTTATCAAGCTGCGTGCAATTGAGGGTGGCTTTTCTGAGCAAGCAGCGAAGTTTGTTGCTTCGGCCAGAAGAGTTTCAACCACAAAGACATATAATTATAGAATCAACAAATTTGCACAGTGGTGTGAGAGAAGAGATATTAATCCCTTTTCTGCATCTGTTCAACACGTAGCAGATTTTATCTGTCATTTATACGAAGTTGACAAACTTGTACCTTCTACCCTAGCAGCATATAAGTTTGCATTAGCTTCAGTCATTCCCAGTCTGGCCACTGAAGGAGTGGAGAATGACACCTTGAATGAAGTTATAAAAGGAATGAGCAATCTGCGACCTAGACAGCCAATTCCTATCCCAGCATGGAATCTATCTCTTGTTCTACAGGTTTTAGGGCATGCTCCCTTTGAACCGATTAGATCTATTGACATTAAACTGTTAACTATTAAATCAGTTTTCTAGGTTGCAGCAGCGTCGGCGAGAAGGAGAAGCGAAATTCATGCGCTTTCTGCCGAACAAGACCGTTTTGTCGTCACAGGTGAAGGTTTAAGACTACTTCCACGTCTTTGTTTCCTGGCAAAGAATCAGTCACTTAAATATCCAGGACAGCCGATC
Organism: Chaetoderma sp. LZ-2023a; assembly: GCA_034401795.1. Lineage (NCBI taxonomy): Eukaryota > Metazoa > Mollusca > Caudofoveata > Chaetodermatida > Chaetodermatidae > Chaetoderma > Chaetoderma sp. LZ-2023a. The sequence goes on along the minus strand of CM067361.1, from coordinate 36,864,123 downwards.
AATTTGCCAAGTTTAACTAGACATGACCCAAACTCTTCTGCTTGGTGTCCTGTCAGATGTCTGAAAATGTATAAGAAACGTACTGATGAGTGGAGAGATGACCCGAAATCTCTGTGGTTATGTCTCAAAGCTCCGCATTTACGTGCCTCGAAAGATACTATTTCTCGTTGGATAGTTGACGCTATTCAGATGTCGCACAAAATCGCTACAGGAAAGCAGATTGATCGTGCGAATGCCCATCAGGTCCGAGCACTAGCAGCATCATCGGCCCTTTATAAGGGTGTCTCATTAGAGGAGGTGATGTCTGTAGCACAATGGCATGCCGAGTCGTCATTCACTGATTTCTACCTTTGCGTCATCTCCAGCGCACTTAATCCGGTAGCCAATTTGTCGAATCTAAACTAAGCCACTTCTGACCACTACTTCGCACACATCACAAAGTCTTCCACTTACACTGAACAATCGCTATGCACATGACTGAGTACGACCGTGGATTGGGCCGAGCTCCTGTGATGATCAAGAACAGATCAAGCACTCAAATGGTGAGTGTTTACATTAATTAAGTGACTATAAATATGTTTACTTACAGTCAAAATACCAGACTGCTTAGGTAAATAGTCTGGTTCAAGAGTATACTTATCCTCTCAAACAGACATTAGACTCATTCCAATTTGAAAATCTAATCGATATACTGATGTTTTTTTCAAAATTAGAAGTTGTAGTAGCTTCTTTGCACTCTACTGGACTGCCCTAGCTGAGACTTGGGGCTGACACGGGTCTGGTGGGTGTTGCATCCCCATTGACAACCCTCTGAGTTTTGTGCGGACAAAAGAGGTGGGGGGAGCGCGGTCTAGGCCATGGAAGTTTAGCACTCTATGAGTCAAATGGCAGAACCCAAGCGTATGCCAGGGTTCTAGTCTCTTCACGACCTTCTCTGTTGGATGGTAGATGAGTGCTGGTTCGAGCCTCACCTCCTCCCACCGGCATTTCCTGGCTGTCGAAATCCGGAGTTTATCATAATAGTACATCTGGTAAATATTATTCGAAGTGGAATCAAAAAAGCATCTGCTTTTGTTTCTACGAGAATTCTTAATACTTACCAGATGTACTATGGCCCATACCTCAGCCGCCCCGCTGAGGTGAGATTGAGCTGCTTTCGCTGTTTGCCAAGGCAAATATAAGACGAATCTGACTGTGATTGGGGATTGACTCGGTACCTGCGGCTATGGTAATTCCCGGACACAGTATGGGCAGGACCAGGAGAGTGTGGAGTTTTAATTGTTTATTTTGAGCTAGACTAGATAATAGGCATTATCATAATAGTACATCTGGTAAGTATTAAGAATTCTCGTAGAAACAAAAGCGGATGCTTTTTTGAATTTGTAGTGTACCAGCTTCAAGTTCATCTTCAAGTCTTTGCTGTAGTGGTGGCTTCCTCATCGTCAAACATGTCATCATCAGAAGATTCACTGTCCCACACATTAGCCATCTCACCATTACTATCAGTGTCTGATTCCACATTTACAACGCCACGATGAGTGATATTTGGTTTAAAATATACGGCAAAATATATAGCCAGTAATATACTATATACATGTACTGTTAGGCCCTATGACCTGACAGCGGCTGTTATGGTCATACAGCGCCCTCAGACTTTAGCGCAGAAATCAAACACATTATTCATAGTTTCGCACATCCGGGCATCTTGAAATCGGCCGCCATTAAAGTTGGGGTAAACTTACTACATGCTAAAGAGGACTGCCCATACAAACGCATTGTTTACATTTTCCATGAAGTTCAAACCATTAAATCCTGTGTCTGAGAATCTGTAATAACCTTGTCAGGTATCAGAAAACATGAAATCGTGAGTGAATTTCGCAATATATTAAAGGAAAATGTAGTTACGGTTTAACGGCCCATTGCTCGTAATGTTAAATTAGCCCCTCTGAAAATGGCGTATCTCCCAGGGTATTATGGGAAATTTGATTGTGATGACGTCATTGTGATTCTATGAATATAATACACGGTGGAAATATGGCCACATCAAGGGAGTACTTCTACTATTGCATTAACAATTTCAACCAACAAGAGAAAATAATAAATTTGTTACGAATGTGTCGAAATTCTGGTGAATATTTTGAAACTAATTTGACTGAAAGCCAGCTTCCAATCAAATTGCTTTCAAAATATTCAACATCATACTTATATAATGACTGTAAAAGTGGAATTCTGGGATTTCAGGTTCAAATGGGTAAAATGTGATAATTCATTGGTTTAGATTTGGGGCCTACTTCCCTGATAATGCAGGTTACTAGGCCAATATTGGCCCAGTAACCTGCATTATCATTCTTGTTTTAGTAAATGTGATGTCACCGATAATGAGAAAGTTATTACCAGCAAAGGCGAATATGATGGCCAGCTTGCATTCCTGGACGTCTTGGTACATGTCAGTGATTCCGGAACCACCAAACCAAAGCGTGTACAGAAAACCCACACACACAGATCAATATCTAAATTTTCACTATAATCACCATTTGGAACACAAAAGGTCAGTCGTCAGAAGTCTATTTCACTGTGCAGACTCCATCATCACAGAAACATCAGACAAAAAAGAAGAACATCACATCCAACAGTCTCTCCTAGCTAACGGTTACACTTCGTGGATGAGAAAACCACCTCCCCCACCTCGTAATAAACCATGATGTCGAAAAACTTCCACTAGTCGGACTTCCGTACATCCAAGGCCTATCAGAACACCTTGGCAGACTCTTCAGAGAACACCACATCAAAACCTACCACAAGCCCGTCAACACCTTAAGATCACAACTAGTAAGACCCAAAGATAAACTGACTACAGATGAACGCTCTGGAGTCATCTACAAGATCGAATGTGACCAATATGAGGGGACATACATAGGCGAAACCAAAAGGCCTCTCAGCACCAGAGTCAAAGTACATCTTAAAACCAATTCCAACTCACCTGTGGCAGAGCATACAGTATCCACTGGCCACGTCATCCCCGCCAGCAGTGCCTCGGTCATCAACATTGAGAGCAACTTATTCAAACGGAAGGTTAAAGAGGCCATAGAAATCTACAAGCATCAACCAACCATGAACAGAGACGAGGGCTACCGTATACCAGCAGTCTACCAGTCCATGCTGTCACGTGACTCCACAAGAACTGACCAGAGTGATGTTGCCAGCAACCGTCAGTTAGTGCTGAAGAAGTGACCGAGATGGTCACGAAAGCTACACTCAAACAATTTCTACATCCCGGAGATGTAACTAATTTTTCCTTATTATGAGAAAGTTATTGATTGTCGCAAGAGAGCCGCAGACACAAAATATATATATATATAATATCCATTTCGTTTACCCCTGGTCGCGAAAAAACAATGTTGAAGATAAACAATCCGATAAACTCGATCATCGATGCGTGTCTTTGTTTACAATTTTCGAGATAACTAACTTCAAGCACTGTCAGTAATAAGCCCGAGTTAAGATGCCGAAGCGGTCAAATATATAGGCATCAGACTATCTGATTGGCAGTTTCGTTATTCCGTGTTATCTGTCTACTTTTTAGTCTGTGGCGTACACGAAATGTGCGTAGATTGATGAATTGCACACACAAAAATATGTTATTTTCTAAACAGTTGACACCATCTTTGCTAAATCTGATTAAATATGCGTGTATTCTCGACCAATCAGATGGTGATACCCGTTGCCGAAAATGAGTAATAACGTTACGTACTCAGATACTCCTGGAGGGAGTTCAGGAAGGTGAATGTTCGGCGAACGTTCGCGTTCTATGCGGTACAGTGTTCAGTTAATAACGGAAAACGGCCCTGAACGCACCCCAGGCACGGGTAAAACAACTATGTACGCATGTGCATGTCTATGTAAAAGCGGAGATTTTCGGTTACATATTATGTATGAAATAGCGAAATCGATAACAACCGAATGTCAGGTTTGCAGATTTTGTAAATTGCTTCCCTTTCCGTTATAAGACAAATTTGGCATAACACTAGTCGCAACTGGTGCATATATTGTTCTAAAAAGTTATGCCTATTACGTCGGCTTAAATTAGACTATATTGTAATAAACCCATTTCAGAGAATATCTTGGTTTATTCATCCAGATTTCAAAAGAAATTGTGGATTGAAAATTTATTAAAATATACGCACAGTCATCACACTAGCTTCATACTCAGTAAAGAATACCCAGGTGCGGAGTTCACTCACGTCCATTTTATACAAAATTACGATTGATTATGATGATGACATTTCGACAATTATCATTTACAGCCACAAAAAAAGCTAAAGGCGATGCATGTGCTTAACACATATACGGCTCCAATTGCAATTTAAATTTACATGTACGGGTCCTTGACAGACTATAGACCGATTCCACTTTATGTTTAATGATGCGTAGTAAGAATCTTTGTAGCGTTACTGAATGCATTTGATTGCGCGTTTGACTTTTTCCGTGACGGGTTTTAAATATTTCATGATACGTTTAACATATTGTAGGACGGGTTAGACTTTCCGTTAGACGCGCCTATAAAATAAATAAAATGCGTTTGGTGTTTGGCCATGCCTGGAAACGCTACAAGGTTTTGACGCGAAAAAGACGCATTTTTGTTTCGTTTTTGCTTCGTCAAACAGTAAGGCTAACTAAGATCTGTACTGTATATTAGTTTTCCGCACTTTTTTCGCAGTCTTTCAAGCTATTATACTGAGAACTGCTACATTGCTTTGTTATGAGAAGTTACAGACCAAGTTGGAGTTTCAGGCATATGCGTAAATATTTTATGGAGTTATTCCCCCTTTCGACTTAATAAATACGAAAAATATCAGCTTTCCTTACTTTTTTTCGCACTCCTTCAAGATATTTAACCGAAAATCGGTGCATCGCTTTAGTATAAGGAGTTACAGAGCAAGTTCGAGTTTCGACATTTTCGTCAATTCGTCATGGAGTTATGCCCCCTTTCGACTTATTATGCAATACGAAAAATATTAGTTTTCCGCATTTCTTTTCGCAGTCTTTCAAGATATTATACTGAGAATTGCTACATTGCTTTGTTATGAGAAGTTACAGACCAAGTTCGAGTTTCAGCCGTATGCGTAAATCTTTGATGGAGTTACACCCCCTTTCGACCTATGAAATACGAAAAATATTAGTTTTTCGCCCATTTTCTCGCAGTCTTTTAAGATATTCAACTGAGAATTGGTACATTATTTTATGAGAAATTACAGACCAAGTTCGGGTTTCAGACGTTTGCGTCATTTTTTGATGGAGTTATGCCCCCTTTCGACTTATGAAATGCAAACATATCAGCTTTCAAGACTTTTTCCTTCTCCTTCACCATATATAACTGAGACTTGGTTTATTGCTATGTTATGAGAAGTTACAGATCAAGTTCGAGTTTCAGCTGCTTTTGACAATTTTTAATGAAATTTTTTACTGTAAATCTATATCACCAGGTAGGGGACATGTATTGCAAAGACAGAATGCTTGTTATGTTCCATAGCTTCTGTTCCCTTCAACCTAATAACCCGTGGCCAGATACAAGCTGAGGCGAGTGCATTAACCCTTTAATGGTCAAGCCAACCAAAACTGGCCTCTGTTATGGTCTTGTGGAATGTCCATTTACAGGTCAAGAGAATACAATATTTGAATATTTACCACTGGAATGACTGGCTCGGTTCAAAAATTGTATTCTGTTGGCCTGTAAATGGGCATTCAATAGGCATATATTAAAATTCTCCTGACTAAATTTGATCATTAAAGGGTTAAGATGGTTAATGCTGTATGCTGCTGCATATTCTGCTCATATTTCCATCATTATGGCTACTAATTGTGTAAGACAAGATTAATTGTTAAATAACAATGCTGCATCATCTCATGCCACAATGTAGTTCTTATGGATAAACAGGTGAAGTAATATCTTTAAATCTTGAAAAAGATAGTATGTGTAAATGAGAATTATATGCACACAATTTAGTTCTTAGTGACAAGCTATACCTGATGAAGTAAATTATAAAAACCAGACACATCAATCAATCATTTGTTTTTTTATCTAATGTTTAACATCTGTTCAAATATGATCTTTAAATCTTCATGTATTTATCTCACTAGACTAGATATGTTACAGGCTGCTTCCTCAATACTACCCTCAATTTGAATTGACTTTCAGCACATACAGTGTGTTTAACCCTTTAACACTTTAGCCCTCAAATTTGTTCAAGAAAATTTCAATTTTCCTATAGATAATCTCCATTTGCAGACCGAGAGAAGAAAAAAGAGTTAAGCATGCT
>CM067361.1:36786672-36857306 GCA_034401795.1 Chaetoderma sp. LZ-2023a | reverse complement strand
CCACATTTAAAGAAAATAATATATAATTTAATAAATATTTGGCTGCATATTTTGAAATTAATTTGACAAGGAAGCTGTTGCTAGAAGCCGTTCTTTCAGGTTCATGTTAAATTAGTTCCAACATATTATAAAGAGCTAACCGGAACAGGTCCATTGAAATTGAAATTATGAGAACGTGCCAAAAGTTTAACCATTTTAAGATTTCAATCCCACTACCGCTTACTCATTATGATATGATTCCTTGTGAGATATGTACTCTGAATGAATTAAATAGAGGGATGCAATTCTAGCTATGCCCCGCCCATCTATATCTAAGCTCCACCCACATCTCGATCGCGTTGGGATCGATCCCCGATTGCCCTGTCTATCAATTTCCAGAAAACTATCCACGTCAGATGTTAATATTTTGAAACTTATTTGACTGGGCGCTGTTGCTGCCTATAACAGCAACAGCGCCCAGCCAAATTAGTTTCAAAATATTCAACAAAATGTTTATTAAACGGTAAAGACATACAATTCGTACAACGTGTCAGACTAGTAAGAGTTAAAGTCGGGCCAAATAAAATCATTTATGACGTAATGATTATGGCGGCATTCTACACGCCACTTAGCTGATTATGAAGTCATATGACGTCAGATTGATAGATTGATACTCTGAAAAGGTGAATTGCAAATGGTTTTAATATGTTGGCAATTTGCGTTCGAAGTGTAACCGTACTGAATATTAACGCAGATAACGCAGCTTACTGGGCCGATACCGTGAAGTATCTGTCCAGTATCAGCCCAGTAAGCTGCGTTATCAGGGAATAGTTTCATAGTAACCATATCATTAACAATCTCAATCAATTCTGATCAACTATCTTAAATTCTTAAGAAATATATCATTGCATGCATGCTCTCAAATTACCCTTAGGCTGCTGATAACTGGAAGCGGTTGTTGTCTAAGTGCTAAAATACTAAGAGTATATAAAAATGCAATATTTACCCCAAGATGTCAATCGAAAACAAATCGTGTGTGTAGTCCTTAATATCATACGTCTCAAACATGGAGAGAGAGAGGGGGGGAGAGGGAGAGGGAGAGGGGGGGAGAGAGAGGGGGAGAGGGAGGGGGAAGGGGCGGGAGAGGGAGGGGGAGAGAGCGAGAGAGAGGGGGGAGGGGAGTGGGAGGGGGAAAGGGGTGGGCTAGGGAGAGAGCGAGAGAGAGAGAGAGAGAGAGAGGAGATGGGGGAGGGGAGGGTGAAGGGGAGGGGAAAGGGGGGAAGCGGAGGGGGGAGGGGAGGGAGGGAGAGAGTGAGAGAGAGCGAGAGGGGAGAGAGAGAGAGAGAGAGAGAGAGAGAGAGAGAGAGAGGGAGGGAGGGAGGGAGGGAGGGCGAGCTAGCGAGAGAGAGAGAGAGAGAGAGAGAGAGAGGGAGAGGGGGAGGGAAGGAGGGGGAGAGTGGGAAGTGGGGAGAGGAGGGGGGGGGGGGCGGGAAGTGGAGGGAGAGGAAGAGGGGGAGAGAGAGAGAGAGAGAGAGAGAGAGAGGAGGGATGGAAGGAGGAAGAGGTGGTGGGGGAGAGAGAGGGGGAGGGGGCGGGGACTGGAGGGAGAGGGGAGAGAGAGAGAGAGAGAGAGAGAGAGAGAGAGAGAGAGAGAGAGAGAGAGAGAGAGAGCTTTATACACTCACCCGCTTCTTTCGTCTGACATGATGCATTAACCGATTCACTCTTTCCAAGTTCATTCTTTGCAAAAATGGCAAATATGTAATTTTTCCCAGCTTCTAATGTTTCCAACTTGACTGTTCCTGGATTGCCTTTGCCAGGGTCTAGTGCAGATAGGGCTAGACTTTGTCCATTATTAAGATAAGACAAATGGAATGTCTGTGTCAGGCCACCATTAAACTGAGATACCCAAGAGACAACAGCTGTAGTGGCGTCACATACTGCTTCAAAATCTGATGGACGTTGTGGTTTATCTAAAAAACAATCAGTATTTAAATATGATTTAATCATTTAACCCTCTTGTGTCAACCGCGCCTCAAAGCGCTCAAAATACTACTTATATATTAATTAACCATTTAATAGTAAAATATATGTAATAAAGAAGAAATTGTTGCTCATTGAAAGGTAACCGAGCCAGTCATTCCAGTGGTAAAATTTCAAAAATAGCCTTCTCTTAGCCTGCAAATGAACATACCTCAACACCACTGAAGAGATTGCGTTGGCCGGTTTCACGATGAAATGGTTGGTTTTTGCTTATTGAGTGTCCATTTAAAGGTCAAGCGTGGAATATTTTTGAAAATTTAGCACTGGAATGACTGGCTCGGTCATTGAGCCAGTTATTTCAGCGGTAAGTTTTCAAGAATTGTCATCTCTATGCCTGCAAATGGACATTTCTCAAGACAAATTTGTCATAAAATGCTTACATTTTGTAGATATGGGATTGTCTTCTGTGGGGTCATGACCACGGGGACATCTTATATTTGCACTCTAAGACCCCAGTGAATTACTATATTTGAATACCAGGCGAGCTAAGGAACAGATAACACAATGAGCAGGAAAGTAATAGCGCGATCTAGTGTGTGCATCAACTCGATGCAAAACTGACACGAAAATGTAGCTGAAACAATAAGTGAAATTGGAATAGAATAGACTAAGACTTAGGGCAGTGAGCTGATGGTATCTGTCGGTGGTTAAAAGACGAGAGTTGTTGCTGCAGTCGCGGCATAACCGTTTATAGTATTCAGCAGAAGTTACGACCAATAGTTTTCTAAATATTCAAGCAAGAGTGTCGGTAGGGTGCTACGGACAGAGTGTATGTAGCACAGACTGAATGACTCATAGAATGACGTAGTAACGTGGTAACGACCGACTTACCATAGGACCGTGATAATGTGACCGAGTTTCTATATTTCTATAGAGGCGACCCACGACACCAGATACGACACCAGATGTTGGTGAATCAGATAGGCCACATGGTCACTACGTCATGGCACCCTTGTAAAATGCAGGCGCAGGCCTAATAAGCAAGGGGTCGGACGAGGACGTAGTAGCGTCTGGCGCCAAGTAGATTAGAAAACCAGACGAAAAGTTGGCAGAAAACGTACGTCAGAATAAGATATTGAGAAAAGATTAACAATGATTGTCGAAACAATATCCATCAGTGTCAAGTTTGTCGAAACTTAAATCGAAACTGAATCTAAACCGAGCGCAAAGGGATACTTGTGCCGGATAATGGCTGGCGCCAGGCTGGGGCGCCAGGCAGGAGTCAACCAAGGGGTTAGATATGACAAACGGACGTAGTTAGTTACATGGTGTTCTGTAGGCTAAGAGAAATGGTAACTTGAGTGCCGATAACTCTAGCATTCTACAAGCGGTCGATTGTATAGCATTCTACAAGGGCCGACTGTCGCCTACACAAATCGGAAATGACTATCAAAAAGCATATGAGTCAAGAGGCGTGCCGGTCCGCCAGCAAGCCTGGGTATGAACAAGCATCCGTCATGCTAGACAGGTCGACGTCCGGATGAAGAAGCCATCCGGAATTCTAAAATGGGAGAACGAAAACTAAAATAGTATATAAAGAGGACTTTAACTTTAATCGGGAGTCTTAGTCCGAAAATTATTGCGCTTAGGTAAACCTAGCCTCGAGTCCGTATAGTTCTGTGGAACTGAATTTGTCGAAATTCAAACAAGTTCTTGGTGAATGGTTTTAAGTAACCAAGAACGGTTTTTGACGAAAATGATTTAGAGAATCGTGAAACGCAACTTTGTAATGATAGAATAACCAGTATTCGTATTGTATGAAAGTCAGTTATTTCTATAGACGCGAGTGACAGTAAAAGTTACTCAAAGTATCTGGTGGTAGTATAAGCCACCCATAATTGATAGAGATTGGTGGTAGTATAAGCCACCCATAATTGTTAAGGAAATATATATATAGTAAGGATAGTAGTAAATTATCACTTCGATATCCTCGAAGCAAGAGTTTGGGTTGTTTATTGTCCAGTCTGGAAGCGACGGAAGACCACTGTCCCGAGCCACCATCTTTTACCCGAGTCAGATCAGGCCCAGATTATCGAGTATAAATATCGTCACCATTACCTTAGATGAGGCGAGCAGATAATCGTACTACTGCATCTTTGATAAGAGGTTGTCGCAGCAACCGGTACATCATATTCTTATCAGAAGTGTAGTAGATATATTTCTAAATTAGATCCGAAGACAGAAAATCTTCAGTGGCTTCAGTCTGCCAGGATTTATATATTCCAGGATTGGACACTGTGTGAACCGTGAGTACAATATATCAAGTAACGACTGAGATAGACTGCCCAGAACGGCCAGGGCTAACTAGGATCAGCATAACATTAGAATACCAGTTGGAGCAATGGCGACGCCAAGAGGCCCACCGACCGACCCACAACTACCCACCGGGGAACGACGCATGGAACTACGCCCTGAGACAGTGGCGGCCATGCAAACGATGGGTCTAACAATGGCGGGGGCCATTGTTAAAAGCAGCAATCGTCGGGAGACCGACCGTGTGTACCGCGAAGAAATCAGGGAAACGGTATCCCGCATCCAACCCTGTGATGGGGTAGTACCGGAGGAGGTAAGGACGTTCTTGGACGAGACTAAACGCGCCTGTGTCGCCAACGAGGGGCGACTGGCCGGGATACCTGCCTATGTGATGGTCAGGGTGGCACGGGGACCGGTAGCCCGAGCCCTGGACGGTTTCTTGGTAGGGAAGACCCGGGAGGACGTTACGTTTGAGGAGTTTAGGGAGTACGTGACCGTGAACTTCGTGTCAGCCAACGAGGGAGAGCGCATTAAATATGACCTTGAGGGGGTTCGGCAGAGGCGCAATGAAACCATTATCACCTTCAACCGAAGGTACAAAGAACTGAGCAGCCGGGCCTACCCACATGAGAACGACGACAATCGACGTACCGTACTGGGAATCTACCTGAGGGCGTTGGCTGATCATAGCCTAAGCAAACGAATCATCCGGAAGCGTACGACCACCTTGAACCGAGCTATTGAAATAGCTGAAGAAGAGGCAGTGAGTGACGACTTACTGCAAGCGATGAAGATCGATAGTGATCATAATCGAGAGGAAAGAATGGAGGTAGATATGTTAGAGTCGGCAGAGGGACGGGAAATATGGACGGTCGTCAAGATGTTGGAAAGACAGACTGCTCGACAGAGCAAAATGATCGAGCAACTCTGTGGCTTGGTTAGGGACATGCAGCTACAGCGACAGAAGCCGGTGACCGGGGCCGCCCAGCCCACGAAGAAGACAGACCCGCAGGCAAAGCAATGCGCCCCACCCTCGCCCCGACCAGTCAGGACGGGGGGACTAGAGCAGTACATTACCTGCTATAATTGTGGCCGGGTCAGTCATTACAAGAGTGACTGCCATCAAGCGGTACAGCCACGGGAAGAAGTCAGCAGACAGCCTGCCCAGCGACCCCGACATCCGCGACGGGCGCCGCCCATAACCTGTTCCCAGTGCGGGAGAGAAGGGCACACGGCCCAGAATTGTTTTGGGGCGTACAGGAGCCGGCAGATGACTTCCGCCGTAACAGTGAAGTGTTTTGGGTGTGGCAAAGATGGCCACTATGTGAGAGACTGCCCACAGCACGGATATCCGCTGCAGAATGATCCTGCCGGGACCCAACAAAAGGGTCCAAACGACCGCAGGGCGATCAAACGTCCCCGCACCGACGATATGGACATTGACTTAGTCGACCGACGACAGCAGGAAAAGAACATCACGCCGCGCGACTGTTCCAGGAACGTCAGGAAAGACTTGAACAATCGTTTGAAGAAAAATGACGAATATGAAGACAGAGACGGTTTTATCTTGACTGGGGAGGGGACGGATGAAATGGGCCATTATTCATACGGTGTCGGACACAATTCATCCTCCCGCCGGAACAGCTACGCTGAAGTCGTCAATGGACGAAGGAGTCCGGGAAACGACGACGGAGAGAGCCGTTGGTGAGATCACCGACCGAGCGGTTCTTAATCCGTCTAAAAATGGATAAAGACGGTCCATCGGATCAGGGTAAGTACCTGCATGCCTTAGTGGATACTGGTGCTAGCACATCCTTGATTCGTAAGGATATATGGCGTAGCATGTTGAATGCTAGGCCATTGAAAAGAGCAAGAACGCTCTTAGCTGCAAATGGTTCCCGATAAAGTTGTTGGGGGAAACACAAGTAAAATTCGAGTACGCCCGACCCATCCCTAGTACGATTGTGGCCAGAATGAGGCATGAATGTTTACTTGGAGCGGATGCTTTGCACCTGGGAAATGCAAAGATTGACTATCAGGCCAAAATAGTAGTATGGTTTGGCCAGGTATATCCCTTTGAATATCCACATAGGGAACAGACGAATTATGTCTATGCTAGTTGTAAAGAAACGACCGGATATAAAGATATCGACCAAGTCATGGTGGACTTTGCCGATATCTTTGATACGGCTCGTCCAAACACGTTAGGACTGGTCCCCAAAGTGAGGTGTACGGTACCAACAGGAGATGCTTATCCTATAAGGCAAAAAGCCTACCGTCTACCTTTGGCCAAGCAGTATATAGTCAAGAATCAAGTGGCTGAAATGCTGGCAGCGGGCGTCATAAGACCATCGTCATCGCCATTGGCGTCGCCCATTACGTTGGTCCCTAAAAAGGACGGTGGGACTAGATTTTGTGTCGACTACAGAAAGTTGAATTCTGTGTGCAAGAAGGATAGTTATCCACTGCCAAACATAGCCGATATTTTTGATTCGATGTGCGGCGCAACGATATTTTCGACTATGGACTTGAAGTCTGGCTATTGGCAGATACCAATGGACAGCCAAGACATAGAGAAAACAGCGTTCGTTTGTAGTGAAGGTTTGTTCGACTTTATTCGGATGCCGTTCGGTTTTGCGAACTCAGGTGCCGTATTTCAGAGGGCAATGAACGATATTTTCCGAGAATTCGTGGGAAAATATCTGCATGTTTTCGTCGACGATATAGTCGTATATTCGAGAAATCCGGCTGAGCATGCACAGCATTTGCGTAAGGTTATGCGTAGGATTCGAGAATACAATTTACAGGTTAAGAAAAAGAAATGAGAATTTGCCCGTAAGTCTGTGGACTTGTTAGGGTATCACATTTCTGCACAAGGAGTAGCTCCTCAGGTACAAAAGGTGAAGGTCATAAGGGAAATGTCACCACCCCGTGACGTGGGAGAGGTGAGAAGTTTCATGGGCGCTACAGGGTATTACCGCTCTTGTGTGCAAGGCTATGCCGAAATTGCTAAGCCTTTGATAGAATTGACTAAGAAATATAAACGTTTTGAATGGGGTCAGGAAGAACAGCAAGCGTTTAAGAAATTTCAAAACTTGCTGTGTAGTGAGACGGTTCTCACATATCCGAATTTGAATGCTCCGTATAGATTGTATACTGATGCGTCTAGCTATGCGATAGGTGCGATACTGGTACAGGTAGATGACAAGGGTATTGAGCGAGTGATTCAGTATGTCAGCTCTACTCTTAAAGACAGTCAGTTGAATTGGCCTGTGATAGAAAAGGAAGCTTATGCGGTAATATACGCGCTAAAGAAGCTTAGACCTTATCTATTTGGCACGCAGTTTACCGTGTATACCGACCACACACCCCTGAAGAGTTTGTTTGTGGGCGAAGTTAAAAACACGAAGGTGCAGCGCTGGGCGGTACTGATTGCCGAGTACGGATGTAAGATTGAATACATCCAAGGCTCGAAGAATATTCGAGCGGACATGTTGTCCAGGTTACGTCGTCCGGTGGAAGTCGCGACGTTAGACACGGGCGACTTTGTAATACCAGACGTCGATGAGGGAGTGTTACCTCACGTCCCTCTGGAAGCATTCGACATACCATATGACGAATTGTGTGCCGAGCAGACCAAGGAATACCCGGAGTTGTTCAAAAACACCCCGGAGGAGTATATGGTCAAGAATGGCATTTTGTATTCTTTAGTTACCCCAGAATTGTCTTACCTACCCTGTTCCGTGAGAAAGTGCTCCGGATGGCTCATGAACGAGCTGGTCACCAAGGTCTGCAGAAGACCATCGGTATGGTGAGGGATTCTTTTGTATGGACGTCTTTAAGAAAAGACGTAATTCGTATGCTTGAAACATGTACGAAATGCCAGGTCAAACGGCCTGTCACTACCCGACCCAGGTATAGTGAAATGCCAATGGCCAATTATCCGAGTCAGATAATTGGAATGGATTTGATCGGTCCATTATTAGAATCGAACAAGGGTAACGTGTATATCATGACGGTGATCGATCACTGTTCTGCTTGGGCAGAAGCATATCCGATTGCAGCGAAGACATCTCAAAATGTGTTAGAAAAGTTCTTCAATGAGTATGTCGCGCGTCATGGCGTCCCTGAAATTGTAATAACCGATCAGGGTAAAGAATTTTGTTCTCATTCTCTGGAGGAGCAGTTCAAAGAACACGGTATCGACCATAGGCGGTCTAGCCCGTACCATCCGCAGACCAATGGACGTATTGAAAGATTCAACCGCACTCTTAAAGAGTTGATCCAGAAAGGGGTGAAAAATGCCTCGAGGGCATGGGAGGACGAGTTGGGTGCGGCTTTGACAGCGTACCGCAGTACTCGTCATTCAACGACCGGGTATACACCATTTTATTTGACGTATGGGCAATGGGCGAGATTGCCGAAAGCCGTTCCAATCGATGCATCGCAGGACCTTGGTGAGAGACTGACGTATCTCAACAACGCCTTGCTGCGTGCTCGTGAGGGGACAGCTAGATCTCGAGAGATTCACCCGGAACAAATTAATAAGCGTGCGAACGCTGGTGAGTTTAAAGTGGGGGGATTCGGTGGTCGTAAAAGCTGAAGAGAGGATGAAGTTGACCTCTCGCAGTGACCCCGAATATGAGATCTTTAAGATCAACGGACCTGTGGCGCACGTCCGCCATCAGAGGTCTGGTAAGGTGCGTGTACTTAATATATGTAAGTTGCGCGTAGTCGACTCAGAAATGTGCTGGGACGCGGTACGACCACGTCGATTTCGTGACCCTACCAGGGGGACGAAGGCTAGCCATCACCCCAGGGCGATGTTGCCCGAGCCAGAACCTATGGTCACCGACGCTGATACGACACCCCAGGCTCGTAAGAAGCGGCCAGCTTCGGATATGGAGCCATAGGTGCGTACAGGGGGTAAGAGGGTTGACCAGAAAAAGGGTTCAACCCAGTACGAGTCGCAATCAAAACCATGAGTCACGGAGTGACAACATCGAAACTCCTAGGCCTATAGTGATAGACACCCCAGAGGCGGCACCAGAGCCTGCCTCTGAACCAATGGAGATGCTTCCATCGCATCCTTATATGCTGCGCAAGCGCAGGCATACGCCGGATGACGATTTTGACATCAAGCAACTCCGGATGGATATGAAGCGAAAGCGCGGGCATAGGCTGGATGGCGAAGCTAGTGGCAAGCGACTCCGCATTGGTGTAATAGACTCCGCCCTATGCGATGACGTGCTATACGCTGATTTCATCAGTCGTATAAATGCTGTCATTCGGCAGCACAACCGCTATACTATAACATCGCGAATAGCTAGTGCATAAGGTATAATAACAATTAAGACTAAATTAGTTTGCAAGGTGCTAAAATGTATTCGTTTAAATTGTGTATAATGGCGTTGTGGTTTAGCATGGTATCAAGTATATGCAAGGACTCGAGTATACACCGCCTGCTGAATGGCGTCATGATAACCAAGCTGGAGGCTGTGTCCGTGATAAGGGCCGAATGGACCGTGATAGTATCCATCGACCATCCTTACCTACCCGTGGAGTTCCTGGGACGGTTGGCCCAAATGGCCAGTCTCGCCGCTAGCATGGGTACCAAAACATCGTTTTTGAGCGGGAACGATATATACGGATTACAGCATCGAATACAGGGGGTAAGAAAGATGGCAAGCCAAACACAGCAAACCATGAGTAGTCGAAGTGGCACTAGGCAGAAGCGAGGGTTGTTTAACTTTGTGGGCGACATCGCATCATCGCTGTTCGGTACCACTACATCTGGGGATATAAACGCCATACGAGATGTGGTAAAGAGGGCGATGACGAGGATAAACAAAGTGGTGCATTTTACCAACCAGTTGACGTCGCACATCAAATTAGCTTTCCGAGATATTGGTATGAACACGGACCGTATTAACGAGTTAGGCAACAACTTGGCCACTGCAACGGGCAACATGAGCCGAGCGCTCAGGCGGCAGGGGATTCGATTGTTGGAACTCTATGCGTTGGTACGGTTAGGACATGTTATAGACTCGGCTGAACATGTGGTCTATGACTACCAGAAGGCAGCCGAACAGTTCCATAGGCAAACGGCATCCTTGGAGTTGGGTCGTCTAACGGAAGAACTTTTTGGTCCCGATGATCTGACGTCCGTGGCAAAACAGGTTAGTGCGGAATATAGGCTGGTGAAACCGTATCAGTGGTATTACATAAATGTAGTGGTATATCCATTGTGGCGGGACGAGTTGAAGCTCCATTATGTGGCTACACTACCGTTAATTGACGGAGGACAATATATCGAATATGGACTACACTCATGGCCTGAACCACTGGCCAAGACAGGGTATTACATGCAAGTGATGCTGGCCCGTACCAGCATTGGTCTAGATACCAAGACTGGGTGGTACTTTACCGCATCGGAGTGTCGTGGTGCTGACCCTAGGGTGTGCCAGGGACAACTACGGGTCGACAAGACCCACGTGCCCTGTGTTGTGAGTGTATTGACAAATGCGACTGATAGCAACTGTAATATTCAACTAACGATGTCAAACGTAACCACTAGTAAATTATTTGCCAATGAGAAAATCGGAGTAATATTGCAAACGTTCGGCGAGACAGTGGAAATCCATTGCGACGGACGACTGATGGACCGATGTATGGTGAGTAATGGTGTGTATGCATTGATGTCTGGAGAATGCGGGTATAGTGGGAGGGGCTGGCGATTCGAGCCTGTAGCGTCTTATAGTCGGACGTACACTCGAATAGGCCTAGCCATTGAAATGTCCCACTTGGATGTGTCCGGCGTTCTAAATCAATCCATGATAGTTGACCATTTAAAGCTACAACCGTGGAACCATTTACAAAAATCTAAGTACGTGCCGTTAGCACCGTTATCCATGATCGACCCAGTGATGGTCGATGGCATTGGGGTACATTCTTTCGTATCATATTCAACGGGATCCTTCGTAGTTGTGTTAGTAGTTGTGCTTATATTATACAGATGTGGCGTGTTATCACGTATGTGGAATGCGCTTAAATGCAAGCCACGTGCGGCCCATGAACGCAAGCCACGTGCGGCCCATAGTAGTGAACCACATATCATCACACCAACTATTCAGACCCAGCAGCCCCGGAGAACTGCAGCTCTACCGGAGCCGCTGCGGATGGCAACCGGGTCGTCGCCTAATGCTAACGCCAGGACTGAGATCGACCCGATGGCTGCCGAATGGATAGAGATGGAGACGTACGTTGACGTGGTGGATCCTAACGTGAGCATAAACCACTTGGAGGTATCACCATGACATTTTGGCACTAACTTTATATGTTTCTACTGGAATATTAATTGGTGAAGGAGAGTATTGGTAGCACGAACTTTATTGTGGTACCACGTTGTGTACTATTCATTTTGTAGGAAAAATTCACATGATCTGTAATGGTATTTGGACTGTAGGATTAAGGACTGACATTTATGGTGACGTCGTCACGATTAGATGACGTCATTAGAGCAATTGATTGTGGTATATTATACTATTGTATTGTTTGATTGATCGTATTGTTCTCTATGTTAAGTTACGCATGGATCGAGGTTATCGACCACGGTTTAATGATGCTATTAATGTGTTTCCGGGGGCAGTCTTTTGCGCACGATATTCTGCTACCCGGACATGTATGTTTGTATAATTATCAACCATACACTAACGAATACTACTAATGTATTTCCGAGCATTCCGCTACTCGGACAAGTATTGGTGTATAATATATTGACTTGTATTATTAATTTCTTGACAATTGGATAAATATCAGGTGGTATCCGTTCGGGCTGCTGGTATAGGTTTGGGTTGTTGATAGTCCACAACGAGTTAGTTGACACTCTCTTAAGGCCTTAAGAGAGATGGTCAATTAACTTTGGTTGAGGGGCGTATGTAGATATGGGATTGTCTTCTGGGGGGTCATGACCCCGGGGACATCTTATATTTGCACTCTAAGACCCCAGTGAATTACTATATTTGAATACCAGGCGAGCTAAGGAACAGATAACACAATGAGCAGGAAAGTAATAGCGCGATCTAGTGTGTGCATCAAGTCGATGCAAAACTTACACGAAAATGTAGCTGAAACAATAAGTGAAATTGGAATAGAATAGACTAAGACTTAGGGCAGTGAGCTGATGGTATCTGTCAGTGGTTAAAAGACGAGAGTTGTTGCTGCAGTCGCGGCATAACCGTTTATAGTATTCAGCAGAAGTTACGACCAATAGTTGTCTAAATATTCAAGCAAGAGTGTCGGTAGGGTGCTACGGACAGAGTGTATGTAGCACAGACTGAATGACTCATAGAATGACGTAGTAACGTGGTGACGACCGACTTACCATAGGACCGTGATAATGTGACCGAGTTTCTATATTTCTATAGAGGCGACCCACGACACCAGATACGACACCAGATGTTGGTGAATCAGATAGGCCACATGGTCACTACGTCATGGCACCCTTGTAAAATGCAGGCGCAGGCCTAATAAGCAAGGGGTCGGACGAGGACGTAGTAGCGTCTGGCGCCAAGTAGATTAGAAAACCAGACGAAAAGTTGGCAGAAAACGTTCGTCAGAATAAGATATTGAGAAAAGATTAACAACGATTGTCGAAACAGTATCCATCAGTGTCAAGTTTGTGGGCGGTAATTTTGTCGAAACTGAAATCGAAACTGAATCTAAACCGAGCGCAAAGGGATACTTGTGCCGGATAATGGCTGGCGCCAGGCTGGGGCGCCAGGCAGGAGTCAACCAAGGGGTTAGATATGACAAACGGACGTAGTTAGTTACATGGTGTTCTGTAGGCTAAGAGAAATGGTAACTTGAGTGCCAATAACTCTAGCATTCTACAAGTGGTCGATTGTATAGCATTCTACAAGGGCCGACTGTCGCCTACACAAATCGGAAATGACTATCAAAAAGCATATGAGTCAAGAGGCGTGCCGGTCCGCCAGCAAGCCTGGGTATGAACAAGCACCCGTCATGCTATACAGGTCGTCGTCCGGATGAAGAAGCCATCCGGAATTCTAAAATGGGAGAACGAAAACTAAGATAGTATATAAAGAGGACTTTAACTTTAATAGGGAGTCTTAGTCCGAAAATTATTGCGCTTAGGTAAACCTAGCCTCGAGTCCGTATAGTTCTGTGGAACTGAATTTGTCGAAATTCAAACAAGTTCTTGGTGAATGGTTTTAAGTAACCAAGAACGGTTTTTGACGAAAATGATTTAGAGAATCGTGAAACGCAACTTTGTAATGATAGAATAACCAGTATTCGTATTGTATGAAAGTCAGTTATTTCTATAGACGCGAGTGACAGTAAAAGTTACTCAAAGTATCTGGTGGTAGTATAAGCCACCCATAATTGATAGAGATTGGTGGTAGTATAAGCCACCCATAATTGTTAAGGAAATATATATAGTAAGGATAGTAGTAAAATAAAATTATCACTTCGATATCCTCGAAGCAAGAGTTTGGGTTGTTTATTGTCCAGTCTGGAAGCGACGGAAGACCACCGTCCCGAGCCACCATCTTTTACCCGAGTCAGATCAGGCCCAGATTATCGAGTATAAATATCGTCACCATTACCTTAGACGAGGCGAGCAGATAATCGTACCCTGCATCTTTGATTAGAGGTTGTCGCAGCAACCGGTACATCATATTCTTATCAGAAGTGTAGTAGATATATTTCTAAATTAGATCCGAAGACAGAAAATCTTCAATTTGTAAAATCATTCGCACATACAATGCGATCATATCTTGCTTATCAGAAATAGTGAATGGATGCGGATAAAACCGTTCATGACATCTTGCAAGGAATACAGAGCATTAACAGTGTACAAAAGACTACATTTAAAGAAAATAATATATAATTTAATAAATATTGGGCTGCATATTTTGAAATTAATTTGACAAGGAAGCTGTTGCCGGAATCTGTTCTCCCTGGCAGGAACATGTTCATACGAAAGTCCAGAAGGCTCATTCGAAATGCAGCATTCAAAATTCAAAATTCAAAATTCAAAATTCAAAATTCAAAATTCAAAATTTAAAATTCAAAATTCAAAATTCGATGTTTGAAATTCAAATCTCGACTTCCAAATTCAAAACTCGACTTAGAAATTCAAATCTTAGATGAGCCAATCACAAGCCATTTTGCATTTATGTAAATTTATGCTAGCCAATCGGATTTCTAGGTTACGCTAGGGTACGTTTATACTAGTTTACGTTTCTGCTAAACGTCTGTACGTCTGAAACGATCATGGCGTCGATGAAGATTGCTGTTTCGGAAAGAGATGGAGAGACATGTGCGTTATTCGTGGATGCAACTTTATCGCTTGAACAACTCGGTAACTCGGCTATTCCTGTTGCTGATATGTGTTGGCCTATATACCTATATGCCTATATATCTACTTCGTAGGTAGTTGATGCCAGGATATAGGTCACACTTAAGTAAGGCTACATCTATTGCTGAGGCATTGCGTCCCTGGTCTAAAAATAGCATCCTGGCCTGTTTGTTAAGAAGAAACTTAATGCGTACGAATGTATGTGTCTGTGGATCGAATCTAGACATAATAACACTAATTAATACCGTCGCCGCTTGCTGTAAAATTCGGGGACGCTCCACTACTCCAACAACCCAATAGCCCGACAATTTTACCCACTAGACCGCCAGCCCAAAGGTCCGACAATTATGTACAGTTAGTCATACAAACCAGCACAAGGCGCTCACACGCACGCCCACCCAACCCAACCGCCCGTACATCATCATCATCGTTGCTACCAGAACCAGTAGGCAGTAGCAGCAGCAGCAGCAGCACACCCATCACGACCACGACCACCACAATCGCCTCCGCCACAAGCAGCAGCAGCCCACCACCACCGTCATTGTAGCCGCCACTTCTCTCGATCAAACGAGCAAGAATATAATCCACATACACTGCCACAAAAAATGGTGGTTTATTTCTGCATGACCTAGAAATCTTATTGGCCAGCACAAATTTACATAATTTCGAAGTCGAGTTTTGAATTTCGAAGTCAAGTTATGAATTTCGAAATCGAGTTTTGAATTTCGAGGTCGAGTTTTGAATTTCGAAGTTTGAATCTTGAATTTCGAATTTCGAAGTTTGAATTTTGAATTTTGAATTACGAATGAGCCTTCTGGGCTTTCGTAGGTTCATGTTAAATTAGTTCCAAAATATTTTAAAGAGCTAACCGGAATAGTTATGTTGAAATTGAAATTATGAGAATGTGCCGAAAGTTTAACCATTTTAAGATTTCAATCCCGGTACCGCTTATTCATTGTGATTTAATTTCTTAGTGACATATACACTCCGAATGAATTAAATAGAGGGATGCAATTCTAGCTATTCCACCGCCTATGATTTGAGCGTGTTGGGACCGATTTATTGGTTTCTCATTCTCAAAATAACTATACAGCTAAGATATTGAATATTTTAAAACTAATTTGACTGTGCCCCGCCCATCTCTAGCTAAGCTCAACCCACATCACGCTCGTGCTGGGATCGATTGATTTCTGAACGCCCTAACTGCCAATTTCCAGAAAACTACACAGGTAAGCTGTTGAACATTTGCCTATGGCAGCAACAGCGTCCAGTCAGATTAGTTTCAAAATGTACAATAGAATGCTTAGTAAATATTAAATCCATCAAACACATACAAGGTGTACACTTGACGGACGATTCCAGCTTCTTGACATAGTTTTGTCTGCATACTATGATAGTGACGTCAACCTGTATGCGACGTAATTGATTATGACGTCAAGACTTGCGTGACAACCTGGATTCATCCATTACAGTTCTCCACATACAGTTCATTTAATGTTTATGCTGCGTTTAATTATATGCATATTTTCTAACAAGTATGTAAAATTCCTATGTACCAATACATAGTTACCTTTTGGTATAAGATGAGCAGAAAAACGTGGAATCTGTGAATCAGTTTTCAGACCATTGTCTAGAGTAGCATGATAAGCAGTGTAATCTTGTTCTTGAACAGAATGTATCGTAAGAGTGGCTTCATATCCTGGAATGGTCACGGATGTTGCATAAAATGTCCAACTCACATCTGTTGCTACAACTGTGTGTGAGATCTTTGCAAGATTGGCATCTAATGCGGAATCTGATCCATGCTTGTACCATGTGACATTAGGCTGAGGATCACCAATAAACAATAAGCTAAGTGTTACTGTCTCATTTAATCCGGCACTGAAATTGCCTACTTTAACCAGTTTAGGGGAGTCTGTAAATAATAACAATAATAATAATAATAATAATAATAATAATAATAATAATAATAATAATAATAATAATAATAATTTGCTGCTGCTGCTGCTGCTGCTGCTGCTGCTGCTGCTGCTGCTGCTGCTGCTACTACTACTACCTTTTTTTTAAAACATATTTTATTGCATATATTACAATGGGATTGGGCACAAGTTATTCGAAACTTAGAAAAGCCCTCTCCCTACAGAAAAAATGTATAGGCGGCAAACATAAACATATACATAAAATAACAAACTAAACGTATAAACAGATTAAATATTATAATACATGTACATCATATTGAGTATTTATATGATAGAGAGAGAGAGAGAGAGCGAGAGAGAGAGAGAGAGAGAGAGAGAGAGAGAGAGAGAGAGAGAGAGAGGTACAGTGGAAGAGAGATCCAGAGAGGATAGTGAGGCCAATAATTTTGCCCAACAGTAATATTTTCATGATGACCACCATAACAAAACGCCCAAGGGCCAGTGTTGCTCACCTGGATCATTTGCACCGGAAAATATGGAAATTTGGGTTGAAAGCTTTCAGGTCGTTTGAGAGGAGCATCATTTTGGCAATCTCCGGACGATTTAAAAAAAAACCAACTAAGATTTTCACTCAGACAATTGTCCGATCAAAACTTTGATTGGTATTTATTTATGGACTATCAACCATAGGGCCTTTCCACCAAAAATTGGTTGAAATCCGCCAAGACGTTTAGGAGGAGTAGTATTTTGACCCATTAGTGTCGACACCGGCCAAGTCTGGCCTTCTTAGTGGTCTAGAGGAGTGCCCAGTTGTAGACCAGGAGAAGACTAATCCTGAAAATCTACAACTGAAATGACTGACCCGATAACCGGACCAGTCCTTCCAGTCGCAAACTCCCAAAACCAGTCGTCCTTCGTCCCGCAAATGGGCATTCAAAAAGCAAATATGCTAATTTTCGGGAACAAATTTCGTCACTAAAGGGTTAAAGCAAAATTTGATGCACGACAGGCGACGGATGGACGAACGCAAGTTGGACAACGGACGATCGCCCTTACTTAGGCTTACATGGTACTTCAGACCAGGAGAGCTAATAATAATAATAGTAATAATAATAATAATAATAATAATAATAATAATAATAATAATAATAATAATAATAATAATAATAATGTTCATTAGAATCTATTTGTTTGTTTTATAAAGTTGCATATTCTTATGAATAGCGTTGTATTTATCACATCAGATAGTTCTTTGCTACCATTCACACTGAGGTCGAGCGAAGCAACCGGCATTGCTTCATTCACAAAACTCAACAAATTACGACGTTCGGCTGTCTATTTTGGACAGTAAAAAAAGTAGTGATAAGCAGTTTATAGAACCAGACACAGCGCACAATTTGGATCTTCCAATAAGTGGAAATGATGTCAATCACTGTTTAGTTGACTACATTTATTTCGCAATTTGCAATGGATAATATTTTCCTTTCTCCTGCCTTTTGAGTAATAAAAGGAAACCTTTTTAGGAGTTTCCGGTTCGTTCGAAAATAACTTTTTCTTGAAAATTAAAATCGACATAGATTTTCTAATGCTTAAATCTAATTCATTCCATAGTTTAAGTACACTAGGTAGAAACGATTTCTTAAAAGTTTCGAGACGACACCTTGGAATTAAAAGGTTTTCCGGTTGCCTGAGCTCATAACTGGCATTGTCTCCGACTTTGTCGGGGAGAATATCGGTCATGAAGTCAGGACACTCGCCATTTGCAATTCTAAAAAACATAATAAGCTTTTTGTGCTTGCGACGAATGCGCAGACAACAGTCCGGTCTCGCTATACAGATTTATGAGTGGAGTGTACCGCGGTAATCCAGATATAATTCGCATAGCCTCATTTTGAATGGTTTCTAGTTTTTCAGCATCCCGGTCCGAACACCCATCCCAGATCTCGCTGGTATATTCAAGTACGGGCCGCAAATACGCAGCATAGATCTTGAATAAGGTATCTCTACTCAAGGTGCACTTCATTCGTCGCATAGTAGCTAAAATTTTAGAAGCCCTTTTTACTATTAAATCAATATGACTGGACCATTTTAGATCCGCGGAAATTATTATACCTAGATACTTACAGTGTTGTGTATTTTCAAACGAATTATCGTTTAAATAGAGATCTGGCGGTTGAAATGTATTGGAGTTTGATATAGGTAAGCTCACTGTCTTAGATGCATTAAAAAGTACTAACCACTGGTTTGTCCAATCAGAGATTGTCTTTAAATCATTATTTAGGTTTATTTCAATTTCATTGCTTGAGCAACCCATGCCGCATAACGCAGTGTCGTCGGCGTATGATCTTAGAATGCCTTCTATGTGTTCCGACATATCATTTATATATAGCAGGAACAAGAGGGAACCAAGTACAGACCCTTGAGGAACTACAGCTTCAATTTGTTTAAATGACGATCTGTCCTGATTTACGACGACACATTGTCTTCTCATCGTAAGATAGTTTGTAAGATAGATTTCCGCCTATCCCATACTCCTGAAGTTTGAAAATTAAACCTTTGTGCCATACTCTATCAAAAGCCTTCAAGATATCACAAAAAACGACACATGCAGATTTATGCTCATCGAGGCCTTTTGACAATGTATGGAACAGTTCAATCTACTACTACTACTACTACTACTACTACTACTACTACTACTACTACTACTACTACTACTACTACTACCACTACTACTACTACTACTACTACTACTACTACTACTACTACTACTACTACTACTATTACTACTACTACTACTACTATAATAATAATAATAATAATAATAATAATAATAATAATAATAATAATAATAATAATAATAATAATAATAATATTATGCTATTTTGACCAACAACATACATTCTCCAACCTTTACGAAAAGTCATGCCATTGTCAATTGAGTTACTCATATCTAAACCACTACTGGTTTGATCACTATTTCTATCATAACAGTGCTACTTCCACGGACATTCTGTAACATGCCCACACGAGTGTGTTCATTATATGAATGACACTCACATACCTACCAGGGTTGAGGTCGAGTACAGACAGCTGTACTGAGGCTGAGTACGAGTACTTTGGCAAAGTAATTGAGGCTGAGTACAAGTAAATGTACTTTTTAGCAATTGTACTGAGGCTAAGTACGAGTACATTGTAAATGTACTTGACTACGAGTACAAGTACATGTTAATACCAAAATGTCATCCATGGTGGCTATGGAGGGGGTGGGGGAGTACAGCGATACTATAACATTACCCTGTGCTTGCAATACGGGGTGAAGTTGCTGCGAATTCCGTAAATATACATGTAGATATAAAATACGGCTTTTGTAGTAGTGTTTCCCTCTATTTTTTTTACTAAACAAAGGTACCTTGTGGAATATGTTGGATATACATGTAATCGGACTGAACGGTGTTACTACCATGGACGGCATTAGCTCCCGGCCAAATTAGTGTCAAAACATTTCACATAATGTTTACTAATGCTTTTAACAATACAGAGACAATGACAAATTCATTACAACAAGAAATAACCAGTTGAATATTTTTTAAATAATTGGATTGACAGTTGCTCATAACTGAGGCATAAATTAGTTCCAGCAAAATTATTTTCAAAATATTTAACAGAATATTTACTTCATAAAGAATATTCTGAATTCCTGGCATGATTGCTATGAATGTAGAGGATACGGCTTCAAAAATGAAAGGGTTAAATTAGAAATACTTTATTTCAGATAACTCATGTAGTAATGTTGTATATTTTGAAATTTATTTGACCAATAAATATTTCTGCTGATGGCAGCATTCGCTTCCAGTCAAATTATTTTCGACATTTTCAACATTGAACTTTATTCTTAAAATAATTTATGTAATCAATCCTTTAACCCTCACATTTGTTCAAGAAAGTTTCAGTTTTCTCATAGAAATTGTTAATTTGCAGATTACATTTGTATCATTGGAAATTTACCACTGGAATTACTGGGTTTCTTATCAAGCCAGTTATTCCAGTGTTAAATCTTCATAAATCGTCTTCTCTTCTTCTCCAAATTGACATTTTCCAAGACCACGGCAGAAGGCTTTTTTCGCTGGATTGAGTGTTAAAAGTGTAAGAGTTGGGAGGTCTATAAAACCTGAGATAATGGACTTTGCACAATTTTATTGTCATGGCCTATCATGCATGAATGGTATCTTATCAGTAGGCATATAATTGCCCACACCAGGTATTTGTTTACTTAAGGCTTGTGCTCTTGCACAAGCTCTGTTCTAATCAGCCCTACATCTCTCAACACTTTCAATGATAAATGACCAGAAATAACAATTTTTATGCTGCTAAAAAGATTCTATTGAACATTTTAAAAGTTATTTGGTGGTAGGTCTTGCTGCATTATTATGCTGCAAATTATGATTTCCAGACAGATTATTAAGTTTACCTGTATGACTGCCTTGAAAGGTAGATAAAGAGGGTTTTAATAGTGCATGGGTTAAAATGATTTACTTGTTTAATTGTATTTCCTATTATCATACCTACAGAAATTGCCCATTTCAACACAAACATCCAGAATTTAAATTTCAAACCCAATTAACAGCAACGTTTTTTTTAAATATTTTGAAATTAATTTGGCTAGAAGCAGTTGCTGGCTTAAGCAGCAATACATCTTAGTCAATTTAAGTTCAAAATATTCAACAGCTTCCTATATGACAGCCTTGAAATTAAGATATTATTTATTATTCCCAATAAGCATACCTACTACTGCAATTGCCCTTTTCCAGGCAAACATCCAGCATTTCAATTTTAACACTTTTAAAAACAAATCACTACATGTATGAAAACATACAAGGCAGATTAATTTCAAAATTTTGATGCTGATAGCACAAGTCAGTCAAATTATTTTCAAATATTTACTAGATTTCATATCACCTCTCAGAGAACCAGTGCTTGGAATTTTGTATGAAAAGAATAAAGTATGCATAACATTTTTATGTAGAAAATGGAAAAGTACTCAGCATGTACTCTTAAGTAGTCAAAAGTACAAGTACAGAGTATGTACTCGAGGACAAGTACAAGTACTTTGGAAATGTACCGAGGCTGAGTACAAGTACATGTACTCATAAAAATGCACGAGTACTGAGTACATGCGGGTATTTGAAAATCTGTACTCGCGTACATGAGTACTGAGTACATGAGTACATTGGCCCCAACACTGATACCTACATATACCTACACATCGATACATAGCAAATATCCATATACACTGATCTAATAGAGTAATGCCTGGGAGACATTTGCAACATCCAAACTGACTTACGTTTCTCGTATTTTCTAGACGTCATGAAAGTCGAAAAAGCCTAAAAGTATGTTATAAATAATGAAGTTAACACATGTATAGACTCGAAGAAACAGATGTTAAATGTACTTACAAATAATTGTCACATTCTTAGATCCAGTTCCTGTACCAACAATATTCTTCACACCGCATCTGTATTCACCAGTGTTTTCAAATGTCAAATTATTAAGATTGAGTATTTTCGATCCTGTGAACTCTCGCACTGTTACACCATTCACATGTTGCGTCCAGTCTATGTATGTGTAGCTGTCTGGAACACCTGAAGGATGGCATTCTAACTGATTGCTGTCTCCCTCTGTCACATCTGCACTGCTTATATTGACAGTCACATCGGGAATATCTGAGGAAATTGAAATGTATTTATATTTTATATATATATATATATATATATATATATATATATATATATATATATATATATATATATATATATATATATATATATATATATATATATATATATATATATATATATATATATATATATATATATATATATATACGTTTAACCCTGAGTTCCGAGAAGTGCAAATACAAGTAATTATATACGGGTAAGCTGTTCAATATTTTAAAACTAATTTTCGGACCAAGTTATTTTCAAAATCCTCAACAGAATGTTTCAGAAAGTGCAAATCCATCAAAGATATACAATTCGTACATTTGACAGCCATTTTGAGCTTCATGACGAAGTTATAATGTGCCATGCTGGTTGTGACGTCAGCATACACGTGACGCAATAGAGGACTCCACTCTCTTAGTTAATCACACGACGCCATAATTATCTACGTCATGTTTAGGCTGACGTCATAATCAATTACATTATGATTGACGCGATTTTGTCCGTCATAGACGCCGAATAGTCCGTTAAATTGTACGAATTGTATGTCTTTCCTATTTAAAAACAGTCTGTTGGATATTTTGAGACGGCGGCAAATTAGTTTCAAAATATTCAATTAGCGTACCTGTATAGTTTTCAGGAAATTATGATTCATGGAGTGCAGGATCGAAGGATCCCAACATGGGCTAAGAGTGGGTGGAGCCTAGTTAGAGATGTGCTGAACATAGCCAAAACTGGATTCCTCCATTGATTATGACATCAGACACTTGTGTGACAGATCTTATCCCTCTGAGCAATGTCATTTGCCGTCCAAGAAAAAACTATTTTTTAAAACATTTAGCACTAGAATGACTGCTGGGGTTATAGAGCCAGTTATTACAGTGTTAACTGTTCAAAATAGTCTCTTGGCCCGCAAGTGGACATACAATAACAAAATCTAGCCATTAACGGCTTAATAATTTTATGGTGCGCTATAAATCAATTAACACCGCACCAGTGTGATACATCAATGGACCTTTCACTGTTAGCTATGCCCCGCCCATCTCTAGCTAAGCTCCACCCACATCACGCTCGTGCTGGGATCGAGCGTTCCCCGAACGCCCTAACTGTCAATTTCCAGAAACCTGTACAGGTAAGCTGTTGAACATTTGCCTACGGCAGCAACAGCGTCCATCAAATTAGTTTCAAAATATTCAACAGAATGTTTTATTAAAAGAACACAATCGTACAACGTGTCGGACTATTAAGCGTTAAAAACGGACGATATCGAGTCATTCACTGAGTCAGGATTATGACGTCATCCTACACGTCACTTAGTTGATTATGACGTCATATAATCGATCGATAAACTTGTAACGGTCCATTAATAATCATGCTTTTATTAAAATAGTTAATTAAACAATTATTCTTCAGCAATATAAGGATGACATTCTAACTGACTGCTGTCTCCCTCTGTCACATCTGCACTGCTTATATTGACAGTCACATCGGAATATCTGAGGAAATTGAAATGCAATAAATAAATTGTTTAAGAGGACAATATGATGGAGCCCACATACCAATATTAATGCAATGTATTTAAGTAAATACGCATTATATTACAAAAAGAGATGCGTGTGCTGTGATTATCCGATTTCATTACAGATTTTACTAATTGATATTTCGCTGAGCAGGGGAGATATGTCTCAGGAAATATGGAAACATTGTGTACCATAATCCACCAGCAAAAATATAGTCCAAATACAAATGCTAAAGAAAACGAACCAAATTTTTACAAATTTCACCCACAGGTCCTTAGACCACTACTGTACGGTAGCAATCAGTCTTATCATATGGAGACATTTATAGGAAAGCTGTTGAATATTTTGCAAATAATTTGACTGGGTCTGTTGCTGCCTATGACATCAACAGCTCCCAGTCAAATTATTTTCAAAACATTCAACACCCTCTTTATTAAATTATAAATTCATCAAAGTCATACAATTCGCACACTTGGTGGACTTTTCTAGCTTCATGACGGTACATTTTACATCATGATTGTGACGACAGCTAGTATGTGATATAATTGACTCTGACGTCAGGTACTTGAGTGACAGATCATATCACTCTATTGTATCAGGGTTCATTTTCTCTCATCGAACAAGAATGCTATTATTTAACTATTGGAACCCTGCCATCTCAATTCTAAAACCACAACCCAGGTAAGTTGTTGAGTATTTTGCAACTAATTTGATAAGAATCTGTTGCTGCAATAGGCAGCAACAGCTTCCAGTCAAATTAGTTTCAAAATTATCAACAGAATAATTATTGAATTGTTAATGATGTTGTTGTTTTGATATTCCGGGTTCAAAGGATTACGGAAATCTACATTTACAATGATACGCAAAATAAAGAATTGCCCTACATACAGTGAACAATGACATTGAATCCGGGGTGCTGTATATATCCATGGCTATTGCGAGCAGAGCAGTTATACCGGCCCGCATCCGACCTCCTGATGTCATCTGTACTGATTGTAGACGTACGCCTGTTAAAGAGAAACAAAATGACAGCATGAAAGCAGACATCAATGGACCTTTCCCATTTAGCTAATGCCCCGCCCATCTCTAGCTAATCTCCACCCACACACTCGCTCGTGCGTCTATCAATATCGAGAAAACTGAAAAGGTAAGCTATTGAATTTTTTGGAACTAATTTGCCTGGGCCCTGTTGCTGTCCAGTCAAATTAGTTTCAAAATATTGAACATCGTGTTTATTAAATAGTAGAGACATACAATTCGTACAACGTGTCATACTATTACGGGTTAAAGAGAGACCAAATAGAATAATTTATGACCTAATGATTATGACGTCAACCTACGCGCTGCTGAGGTGATTATGATGTCATATGGCGTCAGATGATAGATAGATACAAAGGCACAATAGGATACACAGATGCTTGAAAGTATGATATTTAAAATTATATACGCATAGCCATAAATTGATAAGACAGTGTGGTTCAGCTAAAGACCATTAATCGAGTTGGCTAGCATCTGTAAGTTGCCCTATTTCCAAACACCTTTACATTGTAATGGGTTGTATGTGTGTCAGTATATAGAGTATAGAGTAACACTAATTCTACCTTTAATAGTCAATGTGCAACAAATATTAATATATTGCTGATAAGATTTTAGTGACGATTTCAAATGATTGCCACTTTCATATCAACATAAGATGTTCTATGACATGTTAATGTTCTCCGGAGTAAACATATATTCCAGGGGCTATAACACTGGACAATATGGCTGGACGACTTCTAATTCTAATCACCATTGGAAGCCAGTTATTAACGAAGGGCTGGGAATGTCAGTTGAATCGTAATTAGCATGTGCAAAATCTTTCAACGATCATCTCGGTAGCTTCCTTGATACGAACTATGAACTGGAGATGAAAAGGTAGTCAGTCACGACAACACTACTATCAGCGTACTTCTGTTCGGGAGGTATTTGTATCTCGATAATGCATATGCATAAGCTACATGTACATCGTAGAAACCCACATTGCAGAAACACATACACGTTGCTTTCCACTGATAGGCCTAAAATTATGTAAGCATAATGAACCGTATTATTATTATTATTATTATTATTATTATTATTATTATTAGTAGTAGTAGTAGTAGTAGTAGTAGTAGTAGCAGTAGTAGTAGTAGTAGTAGTAGTAGTAGTAGTAGTAGTAGTAGTAGTAGTAGTAGTAGTAGTAGTGGTAGTAGTAGTAGAAGTAGTAGTAGTAGTGGGTACATATTAGTCATATGGCAAGAAGGGAATGCCCTGTTTGCAGAAGATAAATGATCATAGCTCACCTGTAGTTATCATCATTAATGTTCACAATGCTTGTTGATGGATGATGATTCCAGGTGATGTTAGCCAGTGGTTTGGCCCAGGCAGTGCAGTTTAGTAACAACGATGTATTTTCTATAACAATTTTCTCCTCCTCATCTGCTTGTGTTAGCTCAAAAATAGGTTGATCTGTCACAATAGTAATAATAATAATAATAATAATAATAACCTAGCAGTTACAAATAGTCATTTAGGAATCATAGGTGTGAGTCACTTAGCACCGATATATTTCGTACTGTCAGCTATATTTGATACTGTCACACACGTTGAGTCGCGATGCTTGATTGTCAATAGGTGTCTTTGGTGTGAGTCAAATTCTACACATACTTTTGAGGGCAATTAGCGTGGCATGGTTCAGAATCAACATCTTCAACTGTCGACACATTAATATTCTATAATTGGGTCATTGATTGATAAATTGCACATGGTGCTCACGCCCACTTGGTCATAGTATGACTCGGTATTGAGGTTTGAATCTTCAGGCGAGAAATCTGTAGGAGCTGGCACATGTAAATGGGCCCCGACATCCGCAGAACACTTTCTGGCTTTATCTATCGCCAGCTCTGAGATCATATTGATGGAAATCTCTAGCCAACTTCAAACTGCACTCTTGTTTCCAGACTCGCTGACATTATTCGTTGTAATTATCGCACTTGGTCTTTACTCGCATGACTTTGAAGTGGGTATTGTGCTCCCTCACTCAGTCCTGTGCCGTTTTTGCTTGATTTACGAGTTTCAGAGCTTTCTTCACAGATATCCTGAACCATGTTTTGTAACAGCTAATTTTCTCATATGCAAGGGTATCTCTAAACCTCTCTGTGTTATTACATGAACTACTGGTGCTATGTGGGTTAACCTGATCTGACACAGCGGGCATAGGTCTCACTCATGTACCTTTCATTCATGGCCACTGGATGGGATAGCAGTGACAAAATATTACGGATGGTTATATGTCTGTGATTCGCCTGTCTTCTCCATGCTTGTAGGGTTTCATATCGCACCCAAGGCACAAGCTCTCTGCGCAGTATTACTCAATGGAAGAGCTTCGCTGGAACTGTCATAGTATGGGCTCCGGGCATAAGGATTTTGCGTATCTGTTGGTGTCAGATCACGCATTCATTTACTCTGCCTTTGAACTGGTCGTGTAACATATTTAGTGGTGAATGCATTGGCTGTGAAATATAGTAAAAGCAACCAAATGGTTCCTTTTATTTCTGGGTCCTATTAATTGAAACCGAACTTATAAGGTCGAGTCTGAGAGTATGTGGGGGTAATGTAATGGGTAACTGAAACATATCGCGTGTGCATATTCGACATGGTCTTGCGTGCGTGCGTGCGTGCGTGCGTGCGTGCGTGCGTGCGTGCGTGCGTGCGTGCGTGCGTGCGTGCGTGCGTGCGCGCGCGCGCGCGTGCGTGCGTGCGTGTGTACATGCGTGCATGTGTGATGTGCGCGTGCGTGCGTGCGTGCGTGCGTGCGTGCGTGCGTGCGTGCGTGCGTGCGTGCGTGCGTGCGTGCGTGCGTGCGTGCGTGCGTGCGTGCGTGCGTGCGTGCGTGCGTGCGTGCGTGCGTGCGTGCGTGCGTGCGTGCGTGCGTGCGTGCGTGCGTGCGTGCGTGCGTGCGTGCGTGCGTGTGCGGTGTGTGTGTGTGTGCATGCGCGCATGCGCGTGCGCGTTTGCGTGTGCGTGCGTGTGTGCGTGTGGGTGCGTGCGCGTGTGTGTGTGTTAGTGGGTGAGTGTGCATGTGCGCGTGCGTGCGCGCGTGTGTGTTTGTGTTGAAACGTGTTACACGTATGTTGGAATGTCATCGAATGTTGTGTATCAATACGAAATTTTGAATGCCTAATTTTGAGAAAGAATACTAATTGTGAGATTTTTCTCACCAACATATAAAATGAGATATCATTTAGTATCAATAATTAAATCAAATTCGCAACACCACATCGCTGTCTAAGTGGCTAATTTGTGATCAATGATTATTTACATTGGCATATGTGACTTGTAAGGCATTACTCACGCTCAGGCAGGCACGCACGCATGCATGCACGCGCGCACACATGCACGCACCCACGCATGCACGCACGCACACACGCACGCACACATGCACGCACGCACACACATAACAATAAATTCCATTTTAGACAGAACTTACATGAAATATCCAGAATAACATAATCTGATTGTTTGTTCTCAGGCGCATGCGGATTCTGTCCCTCACACGTGATCGTGTGTCCATCATCATACCTGCTTGGTATAAAGCTATATGTGATATTCGCTATCTGCCCGTTTGTTCCAGGAACCTCAGCTTTAGAGTCACCTGAACTGATTGGAATCTTATTTCCTTCTGTAACATTGTACCATGTTAGAGTTGATGTTGGATTAGAGTCAGAACTGGTGCAGGCGAGTGATATTCCTGTGCCAGAGATTCCTGACACAGATGTTGCATTTGTTTTACTTGTTATTAGAACAGCATCTGGACCAACTGAAATGATGAAATAAACAGTGGTTACAAATCCTAGTACTGTGTCTATATAGTAGGGTAATATGTGCACCTAGTCACCCCCGTTTCTTGAGGGTGATACTAAAAGACAGACAAAGACCTAACACATGTACATTTAAGATGCACCTGGACCTAGACCAGGACTCACATACTAAATTGATTAAGATACTAATGAATCATCTACCAATGTACCTCCATCTATCTGTCTGCCCGTCAGTTCATCCATCTGTCCATCCATACGCCCACCCCAACCAACATCCATCTATCTGTCTGTCTGTCCGTCCATCTATCGGTTTCATCCATGCACCCGTTAGTCCATCTTAACACTGAAAAACCCCGCCTTTTAATTACAAATTAATTTACGTATTTTTAGAAACATTACGTTTATTGTATATAAGATGAAATGGGATAATTGGGTTCTGTTGTGATATTCCTGAATCCACATTTAATCTGAATAGTGTTTTTGTTTGACGTCACTGACCCAATGGCCATTTCTGGTTTTAGGAAATGAACGTGTTTCTCCATCACTATCAAAATGGGGAATGTGTTGCAGTGGCATGATTTCTAAACGATGATCAACTGAATGATCAGGAAGTTAACAATTTTGGGCAAGTGTTGTATTTGCTAAGGTGTTAATATCAGAAATGTGGCGTCTAATAGTAACTCTAAATGCCTTTGTCTCTGTAACCAACACATTGTTTCTGGCAAAGTACATAATTGCTCAAATGAACAACATTCTCAGAATCACAATGCATGTTAGTGCGGATATGGTATTCATTTTTAGTTTGAAGTCTCATAAATGTGTGTTGGTCTACAATATAGTTGCTTAGTTTATATCTAGATTTTTCTGACACCTAAAATCTGCTCGTTCACACACGAAATGTGTTGTCTTTGTTTAAATTGGACATCGTTAAAATCTGTTCCACTATGTCATTTAAGCTTTTCAAGCTCACTGATGGTAATTTTTCGAAGAAAATGGGATGCTGCATGTTTTTAAACCATCAAACAGAGTAAAGAATACATAATTCAAATTCAAGAATCGAACGATTTGAATTTTGATTAGACCTTTAAATATGTATGTGGAGAGTGAAATGATGTTTAGGGAAGCAGTTAATGTGAGTCTGTTGGATTAAAAAAACATTTTATATTCCAATTTTCCGGCAAGTCAATGTGACCACCTATATAGACCACAGCATCTAAGTGGTCAACTGATCTTCACTAATAGCAGCTTAATGTTTGAATCTTGAGTATTCAGAAAAGGAAAAAAGCCCTCTTCTGAATACTGCCAGATTATGAAGATGCCATCTATATATTTGAGGCAAATAAGATGCATCTGACCACTTTTTTCCTTGCCTCTTCTTCCCACTCCATAACAATCATTGTTAGATTTGGAATCATTTACTCATTGCACATCCACAAATTTGAAAATAATTTTGAATTTATGTATTAGGACAGTCTGGATCTGGAGATTTGGCAAACGTATTCTTAACAACATTGACTCCAACATCAATATCTATATTGATGTATGTAGCATCTATGTCTTATGTGACTAAATATGCATCTTAAATATGGAATCATTCGGATCCTTAATAGACAAGGTACATAGACACATAATCTGCAAACATATTTTGGTTATTTGGTGCAGTTTTCACCTCCACCCCCGACTGCATGACAATTTTCAAACCGTAGTAAATGCAAATGTTGCTGTTTTCAATTAGTGGCCTCACGCCTTTAGATATGAGGGAATGCAGAGAACAGTCGACCAAGATCTGAATATATTTGACTCCATTGATTGATGTGTTACAAATCATGCATCAGTGAGTAGCATTATTTATGTTTCTATTTATGGATTATTTCATGTTGGACTCGTTGGACTGGTTTCCCAAGCGTTGGCTTACAGGTAAGTCGGTGGTATTCTTACACCAACATAGACCCACAAAAGGCGAAACAAGTTATGGAGCCTCTTTCTCAGGGTTTATCATTTGGCCATGTTGAAATGGTTCAACAACAAGAGACATAGCACATTACAGAAATTAGTAACTCACACGTAATATTGAATGTGATAGGTTGCGTAGTTTGATTCCATCCAGTCCCAGAATGCGTGACTGTACAAGAGCACTGTTTGTTGTTCATCGTCCGATTCCGAGGAATACTGACCTGCTTTGCTGCTCCTCCTGCTCCTGTAGCAATATAAAACATGGACTGTATACTTTGTTCACAGATTGCTACCAGATGTAGATAATACAATAACGCATTACATTAATACTTTCACCTCTGACATAAGTACATCAATATCATAGCAACATTGCAGTAGATATGTTCTTTATAGTGAAACTAATATAATAAAAATCGCTTTGAAGATATATACTAAAGGTTATGGCTGTTAGCAAAAAATAAGTTATTAGACAATATATTGCTGTGAATATATTATCATAGCTAACGCTATATGACTAAATAATAAAGAGGTAAACATAGTTGTGTGTATATATAGAGAATATGACACATAGTAGCTGAAAGAAAGCAAATAATTCATGCATACATTAATATCTACCAGTGCACAATAATTCGATATATCACAATGGGTAATGTAACAAGACTGTGTGATTTTATAATTGTACAACTAGAAATGATGCCTTTCTGTTATGATGTTATGGAGAAAATTGAAGACCGTAGTACCAGTCAATTCATCATGATGTATTTCATAGACAGATATCTATGAGTAATAGATTGACGTGATACACCTTTCAAGAGATTCGTTATTTCTAATCATCATATCTCGGAGATTATTATGCAGATGCTAATTCACCTTTTCAGAGTATCTATCTATCGTCTGACGTCATATGACGTCACAACCATCTAATCGGCGTGTAGGATGACGTCATAATCATTACGCCATAAATGATTCTATTCGGCTCGTCTTTACCTCTTAATAGTCTGACAGGTTGTACGAATTGTATGTCTCTACTATTTAATAAACATGCTGTTGAATATATTGAAACTAATTTGAATGGACGCTGTTGCTGCCATAGGCAGCAACATCGCCCAGTCAAATTAATTACAAAATATTCATAGCTTACCTGTATAGTTTTCTGGAAATTGATAGTCATGGAGTTCAGAGATCGATCGACCCCAACACGAGCGAAGTGTGGTTGGAGCTTAGCTAGAGATGGGCGGGGCATAGTTAAAATGGAAAGGTCCATTATGGGACAATGTTGGGGTATGCTAAGAGAATTGGTTGTAACGTTTGAACCAATCGTCATATAACAACACTGAAAATGTATGTTATTGTTTTTCATGTGATAATTGTTATAGTATGGAGATCGAACCAATAAGTGGAGCAAGAGATGTCAAAACTCACAAATTTGTTCTTGTGAACTGGAACCATTTTGTCCAGTAATGCAGTATCAATTATGAAAATTATTCCAGAACTGATTCATTAGGTGTTGTGATAGACAATTAAAGCCCCGTCTTTGATATCTGTGGTAAACTATATTGGAAACACTAGTTTCAGCATTGAAAGACAGAGATTCGATTTATGAAGACATTTAAAAAGTGTCAGTATGACGTATATAAGGGAAACTTAAATGAACATAACATTACAGAAAACGCGAGAAATGACCAGGCAAAATTGAACGTTGTGTCATCCTCTCTTTAATTACAATCGTCATTTTCTCATTTTAAGGCGAGAATCATAAAAAAGGTATTGATTATTTCAACAAAAATAAAGATAAGGTTTGGTAATGTTTATACAAGTTTCAAAATCTAATTTATTTTAGTACATCATTGTAGAGTTCTTAATGGACCGTTCCTGTTTTAGCTATGCCCCGCCCATCTCTATCTAATCTCCACCCACACCACGCTCGTGTTGGGATCGATCGAGCACTTAACTTGTTGACTATCAATTTCCAGAAAACTATACAGGGAAACCTGTTAAATATTTTGAAACTATTTTAACTGATTACTGTTGCTGCCTATGGCAGTCAAATTAGTTTCAAAATATTCACCAGAATATTTTTTAAATAGTAAAGACATAACATTCGTACAACCTGTCGGACTATTAAGCGTTATAGACAGATTATCTCGAATCATTCATGATGTCATGATTATGACGTCATCATACACGTCACATAGTTGATTATGACGGCATATGATGGATGGATACACTTGGAAAGGCCCATTATCATCCATGTCCATGCCAGAATCACAATCTCTGTATGATTTACTGGTCCTCTTCACCATGTTTATGATTTCCACTGGACTCCAACTTAGTCATATAGCATTGAGTTATTCAAACAAACGCGTTGCGTACATCAAGACTATTATATCCCCAGACATCATATCACCAAATGTTATATCACCAAATGTTATATCCCCAAACGTTATATCACCAGATGTTATATCACCAAACATTATATCACCAAACGTTATATCACCAAATGTTATATCACCAAACATTATATCACCAAACGTGATATCCCCAAACATTATATCACCAAACGTTATGTCACCAAACATTATATCACCATACGTTATATCGCCAATCCTTATATCCCCAAACGTTATATCCCTAAACATTATATCACCAAACGTTATATCACCAAACGTGATATCCCCAAACGTTATATCACCGAACATTATATCACCAAACGTTATATCCCCAAACAGTATATCACCAAACGTTATATCACCAAACGTTATATCATCAAACATTATACCAGATAACGTTATATGACAAAATGTGTGGTTAAAATATGTATTATATATCTTGCCGGCCTAGCCTTTTGTATGCATAATTACAACTAGACATGGGTTGTTTATCAGAGGCGTTAACTTGCTCTTACCCGTTACACAGTCACTAGACCAGCCATAGGTGAGAGTGCTAGGATTAGCCTCACCGCTAACATTACATGTAAGTTGTAGAGATTCTGTGCTGTTCTCAGTAACAGGATCAGAGCTTGTATAGGCAGACATAAGATTGACAGAAACTGGTGGATCTGAAAACAACAGCAGATAGGATACTACTGACTGGGATTGGATAGCAGACACGATGTGGCAGCTGAATAAACAATTTCACAAACTTTCCATGTGAGATAAGCACTTCTAGAAGTAAGCTAATAATTTATTGACTGATTGATTGATTGATTTTTGATTATTTTTTTGTTTGTTTGTTTGTTTGATCGATCGATCGATCTAGCGATCGAACGATGGTGGGTGGGAGTGCATGTGGGCATTTCGGTGGGCAGGCGGACAGGCTGGCAGCCCATGAATGAGTGAGTGAGTGAGTGAGTGGGAAGGTGGGAAGGTGGGTGGGTGGGTGGGTGACTGACTGACTGACTGACTGTCCGACCGACTGACTGACTGACTGACTGACTGACTGACTGACTGACTGACTGACTGACTGACTGACTGACTGACTGACTGACTGACTGAGTGAGTCCGTCTTAGCAATGAAAAACGCATTGGCACAGGAATTTAAGTTTAAATTTCTTTACCTAAATTTGTTCTATCGAGATCAAATTTGGATTTACTTAGGGCGGTCCTCACTTGAGATTAGTTTGGTGTAAAGTGTATTAAACAGTAGGTCGCTTAAACAGGTGAAGGCTAGGATTGATCCTACATGATTGAGAAACTGTACGCACGAATGCACGCCCACGCGCAAGCTTGCACGGGTTAATGAATGAATGCATCTACGAATGCACGCAATAATACACGCTCGAAAGCATGCATGAATGCATGAATGAATTGATGAATGTATCCACGCATGGATACACGAATGAATGCACGAATGCATGCACGGGTGCATGTGCGGATGCATGCACTAACGCATGTATGAATGCATGCACGAATACATGCACGGATGCAAGCACGAACGCATGCACGAACGCATGCACACACATACTCAATGCATTCGTGAGTATGAAACCTTGTTATTGCTATCAGGAACCATAAGGTCTAACTTTGATCTTACTAGCAAATCTTACAGGTTTGGATTTATATTGTACGCGATTACTGGTCGTGCTTTTAACGGTTCCTTTAATTTAGATTGCAACTGTGAATATTCATCTTTCGTAGTTTTCGGTAATTCAACATTACGTCTATTGTATATTAGCTGAAATGGAATAATTTTGTTCTTTTGTGATATTCCTGAATCTACATTTATTCCAAATGGTGCTTTTGTTTGGAGTGTTCTAATCCAATGGCCTTCTCGTATTTTGCGAATCGAACTCGTTTCTTCTTGACTATACACAGTTGGAATCTATTCTATTGGCATGATTTCAAAATGGTGCTCAACTGAATGATCAGGAAGTTGGAAATGTTGAGTATGGTATGTTGTGTATCTGCTGAGGTGTTAATATTGGAAACGTGGCGTCTAGCGCGCTCCCTAAAAGCATTTTTTGTTTCATCAACATACCGTTTCTGGCAAAGGGGATAATTGCTCAAATAGGCTATATTGTCAAAATCATAATGCATATGTGTCCTCATATGATATTCATTTTAGTTTGAAAACTCAGGAATGTTTGTTGGTTTACAAAATAGATGTTTACTTTGCATCTATTTTTGTTTGATTTAAAACTGATCCATCACACATGATTGATGTGTTGTGTTTAATTTGGACAGACTCTGGTGTGCTATGTGGTTTTAGATTTTCAAGCTCATTGATGGCATTCGCTTTAATTTTTCGAAGAAAACGGGCCTCGTGCTTTCGAAGCATCAACAGAGTAGAAGTAGCATCAAAACACACATCATTCAGATTTTTCCTGTTGCTAGAATTTAGAAAGAATCTTATGATTACAAAATATGCAATAGCTTACCTGTATAGTTCCCGGAATTGATATTCAGGGAGTTCATGTGGACCAGATCTACTAATAAACGAATTTTATGCAAATGCAATTGGAGAATTGGTGCCATATATACTCATACTATTCAACGGTATTTTTAAGAGTACCATTTTTTTCGAAAACATGGTCTGATGGTATTCTAGTACCCTTGCATTAAAAGGAAATAAAAACGACGTCAAAAACTATAGAGGGATAACTGTGTTAAGTACCATTGGAAATTTATTTACAAAGGTTCTTAGCAACATGCTAACTACATGGGCAGAGGAAAATGGTAAATATGTAGAAGCGCAGGTGGGATTTAGGGCGGGGCTAGGTACTGTAGACAATCTATTTGTTTTAAACGGTTTAATTTCTCATCTGATAAATAAAGGGAAAAAACTGTATTGTAGTTTTATTGATGTCACCAAGGCGTTTGATTAGGTAGTGCGAGATTGTTTATGGTATACATTATTTAAATTGGTAGTAAAGAGTAATATGATAAACATTCTTAGGTCAATGTGTGAAACGGTTAAGACGTCGGTGAGAGTAAATTCTACATTATCTGGCAATTTTGAAAGCAAAACCTGGGTGAGACAAAGGGAAAATCTGTCACTGTTTCTTTTCGCGATGTATTTAAATAACGTGGAAAACGAGCTACTTAGAAAAGGTTTCAATGGTATTGATTTAGTGTTTTTAAAGTTGTTTCTAATTCTGTACGCAAATGGCATCATATTGCTGTCTGAAAGTAGGGTCGATCTACAAAATGGGTCTCTCTGAATACTG
This sequence comes from Chaetoderma sp. LZ-2023a, assembly GCA_034401795.1. Taxonomy (NCBI): domain Eukaryota; kingdom Metazoa; phylum Mollusca; class Caudofoveata; order Chaetodermatida; family Chaetodermatidae; genus Chaetoderma; species Chaetoderma sp. LZ-2023a. The sequence goes on along the minus strand of CM067361.1, from coordinate 36,821,032 downwards.
CAAGCAATGGTGTCTAACGATATATATTGAAAAAACAAAGGTTATGTTTTTAGACGAGGGGTTGGAGTGGGCGGCGATTGAGACAAGATGATAAATGGCACCACAATGGGATCGAAATAGAAATAGTGACCCGCTTTAAATACGTAGGCATGGTCTTTACCACCACTGGCTCATTCACAGAAGCACAAACATGTCTAGCTGACCAAGGGTAAAAAGCCATTTTCTCAATGCAAAAGTTATGCAGCAAATTTATTGGATTAACACCTGGCCATTATTGTAAACTCTTCGATACATTAGTCGCCCCTGTACTGTCATATGGGTGCGAAGTTTGGGGATGTCATCAAGCATACGATATAAAAAATGTCACCTTAGATTTTGCACAAAAACAGTTACATGTAAAACAGTCCACGCATTATCTACGGGGAGTTAGGAAGTCTTCCACTTCGTGTTTCAAGAGAGATACGAATGATAAAATATTGGTTTAAGATTTAAGATTTTAGGAATAGTATGATAGCAAAATGTGTATATATGGCATTAAACAATGACTGCATTGTAAACAATGAATGTAAAAATTGGGTTTCACAGTTTAAAGATATGCTATGCTTGCGTGGTTTTAATTACATTTGGGGATCGGAATGTCAATATATGGACAGAAGTTATTTTATTACGTTATACAAACAAAGGTCTTTAGACATGTTCCTTCAAGAGTGGATGGGGCGATTCGAATTAAGCAATAACACTTTGTTGCATAAACACATCTCTGTGGAACTTACATACACATGTTATTTAGGTAACGATTGAATAACATGCGCTGGCGTTAAGTAGAATTCGAACTGGGTCTCATAGACTTCATGTAGAAACGGGTAGATGGCACAAACCGATTTCAACTCCACTAAGTGAACGAGAATTACCTTTCTGTAACGATATTGAGGACGAGTTTCATTTTATTATTTTATGTCCAATGTATTTAGATTTGAGGAAAAAAGTATATCAACAAGTATTACTGGTTTCGTCCAAATGTTTACAAACTATCACAACCTTTGCAGTGTACTAACGGCAATGTTTAATGAAACTGGCAGCATATGTTTATAGTGCATTTCTGAAGCGAATTGAACTCAACGAATGAGCATTTTCTCCCAAAAATCTGACAGCGTAGTGGCATTATCTTGAGAATCACTTTGTAGTATACTGTAGCATCATGGGTGGGGAATTTGTATGCGTCAAGGTGAATGGGTATGGGGGGGGGGCTTAAACGAGTGTGGATGCGTGTGTGCGTGCGTGCGTGCGTGCGTGCGTGCGTGTACAGGGTTGCGTGTGTGGGTGTGAGTATAAGTGCGGGTAGGCAAATATATAGGCAAATTAGTTTCAAAATATTTAACATTTATTAAATTGTAATCCTAATAATGGCATACAATTCGTACTCTAATGCGCGGGTGGGTGGATCGGGCGTGACAGGGTCTCGCTTCTTCTTTCGCTTTCGTTTCGGTTACATGTAAGAAAGGAGAAGAGAAGACCGGGTGAACGCACTATGCGGTATAATGATGGGGTGTGGGTAGGTGAGGGTAAATGATGACCGAAATAACTGAATCAAATGTGCAGGTTGGTTGGGTGTGGTGTGACTGAGTCTCGCTTCTTCTTTCGCTTTCGTTTCGGTTACATGTAAGAAAGGAGAAGGGAAGACAGGGTGAACGCACGATGCGCTGTAGTGTTGGGGTGTGGGTAGGCGAGGGTAAATGATGATCGTAATAATTGAAATTGGTGATAATACTAACGATGAGACTAGGTGATAATAATATGGATTAAAATGTTGACGATATAAAAGTGGCAACAGCGGGTGATTAGAATTTAATATTGTATTATGTTGGGTATGTTGGGGCTAGTTCGCCTGGTGGCTGTTGGTGCCGAATCCAACAGCATCCGCTTGTCGGATTGGTTTCAAAATGCGCAACAGCTTTTCTCTGTGCAGTTACCTTGAGATTTGTACTATGGTAAATAAGGTTCAAAGTATATAAATCGACCCTAACATGGGCAACAACTGGAATCAATAGCATTTGATATTCTTGTTAATTTATGTGTATTTGTATTATGTAACATTATTATGTTAATTTCTGCTCAAACCGTTATGATGTTGCGTTAATTATATATTGTGTTGGATATTTTGAAGCTAGTTCGACTGGCGGCTGTTTATGCCATAGGTAACAACAGTCGCTGGCCAGACTGGTTTCAAGCTGACGCAACAGCTTTTCTCCGTACAGTTGCTTTGGTTCAAAGTATACGAATCGATCCTACCATGTGTGATAATTGGAAATGATAGCAACTGATATTTTTAATTTAGGGGTGCCTGTTAGCACCGGAATGTTTGAGGATGGACTTGTTAGAATTGTATGCTTGTTGGCTTGGATTGTGTGCATATGTGTAGTGGGGCGGAGTATGTCTTGGCGTGTGGTGGTTTTCATTTCATATAGATTGATATAATTTTTGTATGTTGCGAAATTGAAATGGTAGGTACGAGCCTCTTTCAGTTGGGCGGCTTGAAGAATTGGTTGGTTTGTGCGTCGTGGAGTCATCATGTGTTGGGATTTATTTCGTGTCATTACATATGGACTCACGGTTTGTGCCTCTAGGGCTATATAGTTTGGACAATTTTATTTCGGTAATTTTGTTGTGATTATGCACCTTTTACCTTGTTGATTTATGTATACGCGTATTACGTAACATTGTTATATTAATTTTTTTCTAATTGTTTTCACGGCGCCTTAATACTATATATTATGGTGGGTATTTTTGGGGCTATTTCGACTGGCGGTTGTTGATGCCATAGGTAGCAACAGCCCCTTGTCGGATTGATTTAAAAAAATAAGCAACTGTGTACCGTGTACTACGGTATATAAGGTCCAGAGTATATAAATAGGTTATTGAGAATTATTGCATATGTATGTGTGTATGCGTGCGAATGTGTGTGGACGGGTGCGTGCGCGCGCGTGTGTGTTTTGTCTTGCGGTATATGTACGTGCGTGCGTGCGTGCGTGCGTGCGTGCGTGCGTGCGTACTTGCGTGCGTGTGTATGCGTGTGCATATGAGAGTCGGTGGCATACGTAGGTTTAAGTGTGCGCTATGGTTACATAAGTTATCTTAATTCGTGAATATGGTATGCATTTTATAATGTATTGTATAGTCACTCGTCATACATATTAGTATTACTGTCATTGTCTTCACGCAAGGGCCGATGGCTTAATGTGAATAAAGATTCATTCATTCATTCATCCATCCATGTATGCCTCCGGCGTGCCTCGAAATTGCCCTTTCCAAGTTTATCCATCGATCATATGACTGTATGTCTCTACTATTTAATCAACATGCTGTTTGAATAGTTCGAAACTAATTTGACTGGGCGCTGGTGCTGGTATCGGCAGTAACAGCAGCCCAGGTAAATTAGTTACAAAATATGCAATAGCTTACCTGTATAGTTATCTGGAAATTGATAGTCAGGGAGTTCAGAGATCGATCGATCCCAACATGGACGTGGTGTGGGTGGAGCTTAGATTGAGATGGGCGGGTTCACAGCCAAAGTGGAAATGGCCAAGTTGCAATCAAATTACTTGCAAAATATTCAGAGATATCTTAATAACCGTTGCTAAGCAAGAATCAGCGATACCAGTTTGAGCTGACTCAACACGATCTAGATAGATAGATAGTTAGATAGATAGTGCATTTATTTGCGCTGAACTCCATGCGATTGCATGCTCTAAGCGCTGTACATCTGATCCCCTGTTCATTTGACAGTGGCCCGGCAGCCCACATACGGCGCACAGAGAGCTATGCCATCACAGGTACCTATTTACAGCTAGGTTTACTGGAGCAACGCAGAGTTAAGTGACTTGCTCAAGGACACAACGTAGCAGACCGGCCAGGAAGCGAACTTGCGAACCTGGAGTTACGAGCTCAAGTTCCTAACCACTCAGCCACCACGCCTCTAGAGCAGCTTATAAAAATAATTAACTCACATAGGAAATTGAATGTGACATGTGGGCTAGTTTGATTCCATCGAGTCTCAGAATGTGTGACTGTACAATAGCACTGTTTATTATTCATAGTCCGACTGCGAGGAACACTGATCTGAGGTGTATTTCCCACACCTGTGGTATAATAGAAAACAGAAAATGTCGACGTTGCTCAAAGCATACAATTATAAGTACACCATTCAATAGGAAGTTGTATTAGTATTTTCACTACTGACATCTCAGTATCGCAATTGCAAAACAATCGTTAAAGTAATAATATAAGAGCAATCAGAGATTGCAGCCCCTATGCCACCTATATTTGTTAAACCATTTCTTGTGGTAAAAAATTAGCCAAATCAGACCAGTAGCTTCCGCGCGATCCAAAGAACCAGAAATGTATCTAGTCCGGATCCAGCTTCGCTAAGCCAGATCATGAGCCCCATCTGTAAATGTCCTTATATTCGTTATATTGTAACAAACCTTTCTTCTCCTAAGATATCGGTACTTCCTGACATGTTCATAAATCCGTCAAAGGGAAGCGGGCATGCAAGTATGGTGCTGAATCTTTCAGTAGCACCTGAGTTATCGTTCCTACTGATTACGCAGCTTACTGGGCCGATGCTGGGCCGATGCAGGGCCGATACCGGGGTTGAGGGTGGGGATGGGGTGGGTGGGGGTACTAGATCTATCGACACGGTATTGGCCCAGCATTGGCCAAGTAAGCTGCGTTATCTGTATGATATATACAGTGTACGCGGAGAGTGGCTGGAAATAGGCGGGTTAAATGGATCCATTTAACCCGCCTATTTCCAGCCACTCTCCGCGTACACTGTATATATCATACAGATAACGCAGCTTACTTGGCCAATGCTGGGCCAATACCGTGCCGATAGATCTAGTACCCCCACCCACCCCATTAACTAATTTGACTATATTCACAGCAAAGGGTTTCAACGTGTTAAAATCGATTCACACGCGAGCACATTACGCGCGTACAGTGTACGTGGAGAGTGGCTGGAAATAGGCGGGTTGAAACCCTTTGCTGTGAATGCAGTCAAATTAATTTCGATTATTAAACAGAACGTTAATTAATTTGTAAATTCATCTACGATATGAATTCAGACTGCGACATTTGATTATGACGTCAGCTAACACGTTACATATTTTAATTATAGCGTCAGATCCTTCAGTGATAGATTAGGTCCTTCTCTTCCTGCGATAGGATATTCCAGTTTGTCCATCAATCATATGAGGTCATAATAAACCACATGCCGCGCAGGATGACATCATAATCAATTACATCATGAATGACTTAGCATGAATGGTGTAGCTAAGTTCGTAACCAACGCATAATTGATAAGGGCCTACGCGTTGCGTTGTTGTACGAATTGTATGTCTTTACTATTTAATCAACATACTGTCTGAATATTTTGAAACTAATTTGACAGAGCGCTGATGCTGTCAACGGCAGTGATAGCGGCCAGTCAAATTAGTTTCAAAATATACACCGCTTACCTGTCTAGTTTTCTGGAAATTGAGATGCAGAGAGTGCAGTGCTCGATTGACCCCCACACGGGCAAAACGTGGGTGGCGCTTATTTAGAGATGGGACGGGGTCTAGCTAAAACTGAATTCGTTCAATGGATCACGATGAGCATAACATTTGAGATTAGAACTTCAGCATCAATAGGCTTCTTCCGCTTATCAGCTGCAACACACAGACACAGCCGGATGGATGAATAACACAAACTATGTCTAGTGCTCATCTATTTAAATAGTGAAACTCGTTCAGATATTTTATCATCAAATAAATCTATAATCGGTCTACATCGCGCAACATTACTTAAAGTATTACACATGCTTTAGATATGAAATATCAACCCAGTTAACGTCCTCTATATAACTATTACTCAGCAGATGATTATTTCCTACCAGTTCCACACCCACTGGACCAGGAATAGCTTAGTGTGTCAGGATTAGCCGTGCCATTCGCTTTACATGCCAGTTGTATAGATGCGCCGGCATCCTCAATAACAGGGTCTGTATAACCTGAGAGAGTGTTTACTGAATATGGATGATCTGAAAAACAGAAGAGACAGAGGAAATTTCTCAATGCAGAAAGATCACCTATAAACGTATGCAGAAGACAACAATGAGGTGCCAAGAGAAGCCTATTATTGTAAATTTACCACTAGAAATTACAAAGAGGCTGTCGGCGAATATTTCTCACAGAAGTTGTTTTGGTCGGTTTGGTGATTACAGTGTTAATGTTAAAAAGGAAATGCAACACTTAGAAGGTGTACCGAGGCAGTCATTTCAGACTGAAATTGTCAAAATATTCTTCTTTTGGCCGGCAAATCGACATTCCTCAAGACCAATGTTAAATGGTTAAGTTGACAAAAAGGAGGTAAATAAACAAATATTTAAATATTGGAATACAATTAGCTTTCCCCTATGTTGTAGCACATAGCGATGGTTATCCAGATGCTTTGATATACATTTGGGTGCTTTTGAATGAAAATTTTGATAATTATAAATAAAATACTGAAAAGCAACTGGAATTATGCATTTTGTGTAGTAATTATGATAACACCAGCAGTGTTTGGAGGCATACATTTACCAGTAAATCTGAGAGATAACAACAAAGTGAAGGAAATTTCTCAAGCGTTACATGGAGCCGTGGCCTGGAATCTGGTGACATTGTCATCACATCACAATGCAACCTTTAGGTGCGGGACATACATTCCTCCTCAACTTCCTTCGAGAGATATTACGAAAATCTACTTCGTATTTTGAAAATAGCTTGGTTGGAATGTGTAGTATCTATTGCATAATATTCAACCCTATTATGGCATACTAGAAATAACTAACTCACATAAAATATTGAACGTAACAGGACTAGTTTGTCGAGTCCATCCAGTCGCAGAATGTGTGACTGTGCAATAGCACTGTGCATTGTTCATATTCCGATTGCGAGGAACACTGATCTGAGGCGTACTACCGACTCCTGTAGTGATACAAAACATAGACGTCAAAAATTATTCATAAGCAGCATGTATATACTAAGCCAGTACATTAATACTTTCATCCCGGATATCATCCAGGAAAGTGATTTAATAATTGTAAAGAAATGGAGTGCTCTATTTTTAGCTATGCCACGCCCATTTCTAATTAAGCTCCGCCCACTTATTATGCGTGTTGGAATCGATTTGAAAATCTGAAACCTGAATTACCAAAATCTAAATATCAATGTAACAATACAGACAAGCTCTTGAATATTTCGAAGCTAATTTTACTGCAAAATTTATGTTGCGTATGGCAATAGCTCCATGTCAAATTAGATCGAAATATTCAACAGAATGTTTATTAAATTGTCAATTTCTCAATGACATGCAACATGTACACTAATGACAAATCTTTTTGCTTTTCCTGACGGTGTCATTACAGTGTCATTATGCGTGTGACGTCAGCTAACTAGTGAAGTAGCTGATTATGAAGTCAGATAAGTGAACAACCAATCTAATTTCTCCATTTAACTGATTCATATCATATTAGGATATTCACAAACTGATGTCTCCTCATCGTCAAATTGCATGACCTATCCGAGAATGAGCTCTGTAACTTAGCTAAAAAGACACCGTGCATTATGGTATATAAGGTTTCAAGGGTCAATCTCACATTATAGCTAGCTAAGATCACTCTCCTAAGTAACGCTGTTGTATCTCCTTATCAAATGTGTTGACGCGAGCCATATGAAAAAAACAACAATTCTCAACAAAAGAATAGTGGTTAGGATTAGTCAGGAGATCTCGATAATTATTTGCAGATAAGTTTGCAATATATATACAGAGAGCCTTGGTTTTAGGAGTTTTAAAGGAAATATTCACCGATACGAAGACTGTCTGTACAGTCTGTGAACAACTCATACCATAAAGTCTGAAAGTGAAATGTCATGGTGAATATCTTCAATGCGCATATAAGTAAATATTGGGCTAATCATCAATATACCTCAGTAAATATCATCTAGATCAGAGCATAACGTATTTGAAATGACATATAGATAACATTTTTGATAGATTTATAACATAGGCAAGTTATTACGGTTCTGGTGGCGTTGTTCGCATTTCGGCAAAGTGTATGATCTTTTAAGTGATGAAAAAATTAAAATAAATTGAGACCATCTGCAATTCTACTTTAATATATGAGAACCGCATGTGTTTTAAATCAAATTCCATTTTTGCAACGAAAAGCTCAATTTTTCTGCTTTTCATGTTGCACAATTTCAGATAAATATAATTTATCAAGGGAAAGTCAGTCAGACACACTAGTGGATCACTGTCAATGGGAATGGTGTATTTTATTTTAAAAAGAGAGATGCTGAATTCGTCTATGTCACTAAGAGTAAGACTCATCTATGCGTGTTCATAACCTACCGTTGTCTACAGCACATTCGTTGTAACCATTTACCTCACATTTATTTACTTGATAATATAGTGTATATATGCTACATAGAATCTTAATCTGGTTTATACTTAGCCTCTCACGTGTCAGCCGCGCCTCGACGTGCTCATAATGTTACTTTTTTCGATTAACCATTTAATTTGTCAAAGATTTTTCAAGAAGATTGAAATTTGTCATCAGTGAATGACAGTTTGCTGGCCAAGAGAAAACTGTTTTTGTGAATTTAAGACAACAGTTTTTAAGCGGTGTTTTTTTTACAGACTTTATGATTAAAGGGTTAATGGTCAAGAAAATCTAAATTTTTGCTTCGTCAGTTTCCATTTACCTGCCAAGAGAAGCCTATTTTTGAAAATTTAGCACTGGAATGACTGGCTCGGTAACCGAGCCAGTCATTCCAGTGGTAAATCTTCAAAAATAGCCTTCTCTCGATTTGCAAGTAGGGCCTAGACAGACCTCAAGACAACTGCAGAGGCGGTGTTACCATTATAACGACACGTCGACACAAGAGGGGTTAATATAAATATAATCAAGGCTATTTGGCAAAAGTAGATTTCACAAATAATTAAGTTTATTAACTTAGCCTAATAAATTTCACAATTATCATTTGCATCTGCTAGAAACCGGATTAGATAACTGTCATCAGACATGAGTTTTAATTAGGGGTGTGCATTTGGAGCAATACCAGTACACGTGTACACATTAGTTTTAACGAATATGTACACGTACTTGCCATTCTGGTGCAAAAATGTTGTAATAATAAGATATCTGTTTAGCCTATTATTAAGTAGAAGGTGGAATATGGTGGGTTTGGAAAATAAAATAGCAATTTATTAACACCCCACCCCACCCCACCCGCATTGTGTCTACAGTGCCTCAAAGCCCTCAAAGTGCCACCCATTTTGATTAACCGAATACTAAATATTAAATTTGTGCTCCTTTAATGTATATTTGCAGATCAAGAAAAGACTATGTTGTAAAATTATCACTGGAATTTACACACAGAGCATTTTGATGTCATTCAAATCGATATTTCTCAAGACCACTGTAGATGATATTTAGGCCGGCTTTAACATTGAAACAAAAATGAAAAGCCTAACCTTTTCTTGATCACGGTCCATTTGCATGCCAAGCGAAAACAACGTTTTAACATTACCACTGAAATGACTGGATTGGTAGCTGAGTCACTGATTGCAGTGGTAAATTTACGAAACGAATCTTCTCTTTGCTTGCAAATAGGAATTGATAGAGACTATTGCAGAGGCCGAGTTATCCGGCCTGACCATTATCGGGTTAACTTGACACAAGAGCTTGTTTACCGACTTCTCAACGAAATTCCGATTTGGCCCCTGTCCGGGATAGATCAACATCAGGCAATAGTGATTCATCCGTTGATGTTTAAGATTGGCTAAGAACTATCGAAATCTGTTATTACTGAATGTCCACTTGCGCGTAAAGGCAAGAAAACTTTTTGAAAATGTACAACTAGAGGGCTGATCCGCTCGGCGAGTCAGTCACTGCAGCAATACATTTACAAATAACAGTCTGCTATCGACATGCAAATAGGCTTTCAATAATGATATATTCCTCAAGATCACCAGAGAGGCCGTTTTGACCATTAATGAGTTAAAATTAAAGGCTGGCAGCGATCAGTCCACTGTGAGCTTAGGTAAGTGTCACGCGCCACGCCATTCATAGTGATAGTCTTTGTCGATAAAATCTCGCTTGAACACTCAACCGTACTGATTCACACATATGTGTTCTGACAATGTGTTAATTATTCAAAGGAATACCTGCGCACTGTTCTCGCTGCTATGTGCGTATAATTAAAGTGGCCGCACATTATGCCGAAGCGATGGCGACGTGACGGCGACACGACACGACTTTAGAAAATCGCTCATATGTGCTGCAGAAACCGACGGCGACACGACACGCGAGCGACGAATCACCTCTGATCGGCGTTCGTCGTTCGATATTGAACATGCTTTCAAATCTGTCTGTCGCTTCAGAATCGCCTGTGCAAGATGATAGTATTGACCAATGGCTGGGGCCGCTTTTGTCACGGTCTGTTGGCTACGCGATGTACCCAAAATTAATTATTATTATTATTATTATTATTATTATTATTATTATTATCATCATTATTATTATTATTATTATTATTATTATTATTATTATTATTATTATTATTATTATTATTATTATTATTATTAGTCTGTAACCAAGCCAGCCATTCGAGTGGTAAAATGTTAAAACATATTCCTCTTGGCCTGCAAATGGACATTCGATAAGAAAATATTTTGATAAAATTTAGTCATTAAAGGTGTAAGGGATGCATTTGGGAGACAATTATCCGTAGCCGGTGGACCTTTTCGCGATTAGTATTTAAATGTTTCGTAATGAATACACTTACACCTATCCACGTCATATTACACGTGGAATGGTGTTAAAAATAGAAATATTAGCTTCTAAACCGCTAGATATTCCCTTCCGTATTTTCGTATTTTCTTTATTACACTCAGGCCGTGACAACGGCATATGAGGATTATTTGTGCATTGACAACGGCGGTAGAAATACAATATTATTATTATTATTATTATTATTATTATTATTATTATTATTATTATTATTATTATTACCATACCATCTCCGCCGCGCTGCCGACGAGGGCTACGACAGTGGGATCGCCTACATAATAATGATAACAACAATAATCAATTTATTAACTATTTTGGGCCACTTGCCCCTGCAGTGTTTCAGGCAGTATTAAAGGAGAACTAACTTCATATAATAGTTGTTCAGCTGATCTAACACGTCATTCGTAAACTATACTATAATATTAAGCTTATTATCATGCCGCTAAAGAAAGCTATTTAGGCTTGAGTAGTTTAAACGCTGGTACATTTCCAAAGCCTATGGTGGCTGTCATGCCTTACTTTTCAACCAATCAGAAGGAAAAACTAGCGTATCTGCCTTGGTCATACGCTCAGTCATAGCGGTGTCACATAAAATTTGGCAATATGATATGAAAACAATCATACAAGTAAGCTGATGACTATTCTGAGACCAGTTTGACCGGAAGCCTTTACTGCCATAGGCAATGACAACTTCCAATCAAATTATCCCCAAAATATTCACCAAGATGATTTGCATAATACAGAATGTAATGCATTGGCACTTACATGACACCATACACTATCGCTTGAGTATACAAAATCACGGTGCTCACTGTTCAATGTTTACACCATGTTAAAAAGCAAATGATTGTGATACATGTAAGGGAATGTAACAGGATGTGAATGATATGGAATCCATAAACTATAATCTATCGTACAACCCATCGCATTTGAGATGAGATTAGCATCGATTTAACAATGATGACGATGGATACTTGGGTTGATAGATAACTCGGGTGTATGATTGGGTGAGAAGATGGATGAATTAGTCTAGCTGTTTAATTTTTTTGATGCTAACAAGTATTCCTGTCGGTTAAGTGTGCGCTCGATACCCACGCGATAGCGACACGATGAAAGCCGGTTTATAGTCCGTCGCATTTACGTCGCGCGATGGTCGTGCAACAGCTTAGAGGTCGTTATCGCATCGCTATTAATTTATAGTTATGCGCTTCTGAGATGAAACTAGCGAGAAAGTCGTGAGTTCGTCGTTTCCCGAATCGCTGTGAATAGAAAACATGTCTATTCTGGCACTGGTCGCACGGTTTTCCTGCATACCAAAACTAACATAATGAATGAAGACAGAGATTTTGTAGAGAAACCGATCTTAACTATACAACACTATCCATGTCCTTATAGATACGACAGAGTCGATTTTAAAGATATGCAGAAGAAAGAAAACAGTTGGAAATCTGTATCCATATATAAGCGTGCTATCGATGTTACATACTCAAACCATCAACCATTTTTTTCCTGACTGCGTCCATAACTTTTCGTTGATATTTCGCGTTCAGTATTTCATATCTTGATCCGGATTCGGATCCAGATCGGCATTAACATACCCAACATTTCTACCAACCTTGATCAGAATCCGAGAAAAACTTTTAGATATCCTGCTAATAGACAAATGTACATAGGGGAAAAATAAAACCTCCTGTCACATTCGGTGGTGGACGTATGTACCGATAATTTAATAACATAATTTTAATCTAAAATGATAAGAATCTCCATTGAACAGTAACAACACACGGGCTGACTTATCAGTCTAGATGCCTGGTTCATGTAATCCCAGTCTGTACTCGTTTATAAACATTTCTAATAACTGCCATGTCTTCAAATGTAATTTTTTGGTATAGATGTATAGCAGATGACAAATAGCATCGAGACTGATAAGTCAGAACTTATGTTGTCGTTGTGCAAAGGAGCTTCTTATCATATATATCAAGCGTTAATTAAAACTGTTTTAGAACATTAAAAGCGAGAGCGTGCGTGGGTGCGTGGGTGTGTGTGCGCGCATGCGTGTGCGTGCGTGCGTGAGTGCGTGAGCGCGTGAGTGCGTGCGTGCGTGCGTGCGTGCGTGCGTGCGTGCGTGCGTGCGTGCGTGCGTGCGTGCGTGCGTGCGTGAGTGAGTGAGTGAGTGAGTGAGTGAGTGAGTGCGCGCGTGCGTGCGTGCGTCTGTGTGCGCGTGCATGCTTGTGTGTGTTATCTGTTTAAACAAAATACTGTTTTTTGGAGAGTAAGCATGCTAAGAATTGTATGATCGGTTTACAATTCTATGCGTACATCGGACTAGGTCCGGAGGAAAAAAGTGATCTTAATTGATAGTTTCAAAATACAAAATGGCCACTTGGCCCTGGCGGGCACGGTGAGAACAGCGTTTCAGATGCACTTGATCACTGGGTACATATTTTTGACTGGGCTACTACGTACCGTTGACAGACCTTTTGTTTTAATAGCACGTGCTATTAAAAGAACATTTACTGAAGCGAACTTACTGAATGTGATTGGATTTGCTTGTTCCATTTTATTACGTAGGCCTATAAGTTGGTATGAATTATTTTAATATATTACATATCAGTGCTTCATGCGTGTAATATTGCCATCGTCTGCGTAATATGAATCCCGGACAAAATCACACGGAACAAAAATCACACCGAACAAAATCTCACCTGGACAAAATCCCACCGGACAAAATCTCACCCGTACATAATGTTGTGGTAGTAGTAGTAGTAGTAGTAGTAGTAGTAGTGGTAGTAGTAGTAGTAGCAGCAGCAGCAGCAGCAGTAGTCGTAGTAGTAGTAGTAGTAGTAGTAGTAGTAGTAGTAGTGGTAGTGGTAGTGGTAGTAGTAGTAGTAGTAGTAGTAGTAGTAGTAGTAGTGGTAGTGGTAGTGGTAGTAGTAGTAGTAGTAGTAGTAGTAGTAGTAGTAGTAGTAGTAGTAGTAGTAGCAGCAGCAGCAGCAGCAGCCGAACTTGTTTGCTGAAAAAGTTGGTTAAAAAGTTGGGTGAAAGAAGCAATGTTCTATTTTTCGAGCACGGCAAAGTTGTTGCTGTCTGTGACACCAACAGTTTTCAACAAGCAGTTTAAAAATAAAAGCGCATTAATTAACAGATTAACACAAATTAAGGTATATATCCCGTTGTTCGACTCGTGATGATTAAACAAACGAGAAATCTCGTGCATTAGAATTGATTGATTATGAATGGAACACATATTATCGTTAGTCCGTAAGAAGCTACATTTTAACAAATACTGGCGTAAACAGAAATGAATGCTATAGGGCATATACCTTATTCCTGATGCTTATAAAGAAATTAAAAGCCGTGAGTGTGTTTTTGGGCCAAAACTTTCCGACAACACACGTATACTTGCTACATGGTTATCGAAAAATATTACACAGGCCTACAATAATTGTACCCACTCATCCCTAGTCCCACCCCACCCTATGAAACTGATATACGGTTCAAACCCGTTTGAAAATGTACATCGTCACCGGTTTAACATTATGTCATAACGCGCAGCTTTAGTTGGTACTAACATGGTTGTATTAAGTTCACACAATGCAGCCACCCTCATCCTTTCCATATCCTTATCTACCTATCACTATCCGGTGAGATTTTGTCTGGTTGCGATTTTCTCTGGTGGGATTTTGCCCGGTGGGATATTGTCCAGGTGGGATTATGTCCGGTGGGATTTTGTCCGCTGGGATATTGTCCGAGCACCGCGTAACATAACACAAACGTAGGAAGATCTTCTTCGCAATTTCCTACGTCTTTCAACAAGAAGACCTGCAGCTATTAAGGCAATCGCGTGAAAGTTTATAGTTTACATCACGATTTCTTTCGCGCTATCGTCGCTATAGTTCGTGTAGCTGCCATGGTGCAGTCGTCCAACGCCATACGATGGCGATACGACCACGATACGACGGACTCTATTACGGCCTTGAGACTGGTAAGCGATAGGTAGCGATAGATGACGCCTGGTGTCGCCGTCGCGCCGCCGTCGCGTCGGCATAATGTGCGGTCACTTTTAGTTAAACCCGTTGACTCTCAAAGTTGTTTCATAAAATTCCCATGAGCAGACCAAGAGATGCTTGTGTTTGAAAATTTACCATAGCAACGACTGGTTCGGTTATGGAGCCAGCCATTTCAGCTGCAAAATTTTAAAGACAATACCTGTCTTCCTTTGGTCTGCAAATTGACATTTCTCAAGACTACTGCAGGAGCCGTGTTTTGGCAGTATTGAGCATTAAGGGGTTAATTCGGAAATGATTGACAGATGCACAGGGGTAAATTCAGAGAACTAATTTGTCAAAACTATATCCATTTTCTTTGAAGGCTTTCTTACATATTTCACATTTTATATGTATATTTTAAAAAATTTTCCCGTGTACACGTTTACGATTTTGTAAACGTGTACGCGTCACTTGAACGTGTACACGTGCACACGTGCCCAGCCCTAGTTTTAATGTTATCCATGTTAATACATATTATACATCATCTACATCTTTCAGGACACATGATTCTATCATATGTACGGATTTCGTCAAAATACAATTCCAAAGAATTAGTTATCCCGATGTACCCACTTACTACATTTGTCAAATCGAATCCACGATGCATTCTATTATGACTTTCCGGAAAATCGTATACATTTTCATAGCCAATAATAATTACAAAACTCTTCACAAAACTCAATTTTGTTATGCGAGTTACCCATATGATGATGGGGTGCAGCTGGACATTGTCTCCTTCCCAGGGGTGGTGATAGGGGTGGGTTTGGGTTGGGTTGGTGGGTCAGATGGTTAAAGCAGTGAATCTGGGGATCTCGCGCCATCGACCGTCCAATCTAGTTAATATAAAATTATCAGCGCAATCTGATCAATATTAGAAGGAGAATGCACTGGAGCGAGATGCTGACATACAACTTTGCGCCCTGTCTTGACAATGCACTTAGTGACCCAGTGACCTAGATAGTTGATCCGTTTACCTCAAACTACGAGCAATCACAAACCGTCGTAATATCATTGCGTGTGCCAACATCTGTTGATTCCCGAGTTATGGGCAAAAATGTGTATTCCGGTATGCACTCAGTGACCATGTGACCTAGATCTTTGGTGCCGTGACATGCAACACATATAGCTTCTATCCACCTGTATAATGAATGGACCTTGCCACTTTAGTCTTCCATCAGATGACGTCATAATCAACTACGTGACGTGCAAAATGACATCATAATGAATGCCGTCATGAATGACGTAGATAAGTACGTCACGAACGCATATTTGAAGGCAGACAGGCAGACAGACATAGAGACGGCACCAGCCGCTATATGCACACCGGCGTTCGTCAAAATTGAGTAAATATATAAGAGAAATCTAAATTTGGTAAATATTAAATTTATCAAGATTTTTGAAAATAACACTAGAACGTGTTGATAATTTTCAATGCAATAGACCAACGATAGTCGCATGCCCCAACACAAATGCCTTTTAAGTAATCCGATACAAATGATATTTTACCACAATTTGACATTTCTCGCAGCACACAACTCTATTCGAAGATGGATTGATCAATCCCAGGAATCACCATGTTACCAGGTACACGTGAACCAAATCGGACGCGATTCCATGTGACCTGCTGGGATTATTCTCTTGAAGCAATATTAATTTATTTAAACAAATTTTTATCTCTCAGAGCCTTGAACAGTGTTGGTAATCTCAGGATTGGCATGTCATAATGTATGGCACACGGCATTATTATCTAAGCCATACCTATACACCTTAGCGTTAGGCAGAAGAAACGAACGCGCACATTGCAATTAAATAGTACATGGGTTGACAACTTGACATCCTCTATATATAGCGACAGTTTATCAGCGTAGCTCTTACCAGTTCCACAGCCACTGGACCAGGTATAGGTGAGAATGTTAGGATTAGGCACACCATTTACACTACATGTCAGGTTTAGAGATTCTGAGTTGCTCTCAGTAACTGGATCAAAGCTTGTGTAACCCAAGCTAGCGTTTACAGAATCAGGTGGATCTGAAAACAACAACAACAAAATTATCATCCAGGATAACCGTTTTTCATAGCTTTGCTCTTTTTACAGTCATCTATTAAAGGTGCATATTCACAGCAAAATGCTTAAAAATAAAATGTTAAAATTGTATACTTTTAGAGATTTAAAATATGTAGCTCAATGCAATGGAACGAAACAAATCTTGATATATGATAAGTCCATTCCATATAAATTAATATAATTTCATTAGTTGAGAATTTGAATTAGGGACGCATGTCTCTAATTAAATTACGCAGCTTAAAAAATTATATTAATTCATATGGAATGAAATCATCACATGTTAACATTTATTTCGTTTCATTACATCTGGGCACGCATTTTAAGCCTCTAAAATTATACAAGTGTACCAATTTATTTTCAAGCATTCTGCTGTGAATGTGCACCTTTAAACCTCGCCACCTTCATTGCAAGCCATTCATGCCTTGAGATGATAACGGATGAATCCAGTATTATCTATTCCCCGCCCATCTCTAGCTAAGCTCCACCCACGCTTTGCCGGTGTTGGGATTGATCGATCCCTGCACTCCCTGAATCTCAATTTCCAGAAAACTATACACGTAAGCTGTTGAATATTTTGTAAACTAATTTGACTGGGTGCTGTTGCTGCCTATTACAGCACTATCGCAGCAACAGCGCCCAGTCAA
Source organism: Chaetoderma sp. LZ-2023a (assembly GCA_034401795.1). Taxonomy (NCBI): domain Eukaryota; kingdom Metazoa; phylum Mollusca; class Caudofoveata; order Chaetodermatida; family Chaetodermatidae; genus Chaetoderma; species Chaetoderma sp. LZ-2023a. The sequence goes on along the minus strand of CM067361.1, from coordinate 36,803,398 downwards.
ATTAGTTTCAAACTATTCAACAGCATGTTTATTACATAGTAAACACATACAATCCGTACAACTTGGCGGACTATTAACCGTTTATAACGGACTAAATCGCGCCATTCATGACGTAATTGATTATGACGTCAGCTTACACGTGACGTAGTTGATATTACGTCATATCATTGACCAATGAACTGGATTCCTCTATTTCGACTGCGAATTTCGGGCTTGCGTATGCTAGAAATCAGGATATCAAGTTGTGAATGTTCAATCTCTATCTGCGCTAGAATCTCTTGAAGTGGCCCGACCGTGCATATATCCTTCAACAGAACAGGAATACGTCAATTTAACCACGCACGCACGCATACACGCACGCACGCACGCACGCACGCACGCACAAACGCACAAACGCACGCACGTACAAACGCACGCACAAAAGCACGCACGCACGCACAAAAGCACGCACGCACGCACGCACGCAAGCACGTACGCACGCACGTACACACGCACGCACGCACGCACAAACGCACACTCGCACGCACGCACAAACGCACGCACACACGCACAAAAGCACGCACGCACGCACGCACGCACGCACGCACGTACGTACGTACGTACGTACGCACGCACGCACGCACGCACGCACGCACGCACGCACGTACGAACGCACGCACGCACGCACGCACGCACGCACGCACGCACGCACGCACGCACGCACGCACGCACGCACGCACGCACGCACGCACGCACGCACGCACGCATGAAGATACAGAAATGAACGCTCACAAGACAACAATAAGTTGTTGGCTGTAGCTCTTGCAACCACGCGTGTGCAATACCACGTCGCCTTTATTTACCGAGGATGTTAAAAAGCCGTCGAATACTTTTACATTATTTTGATTAGAAATGTTGTTGTTTCAAGTCAAATGTGTGTCAAGATATTCAACAGACAATGTCTTACATCACAGAAATAAGTACATCTAATCTATCAGGCTGAAAGCGTTAATGTGTGTCAGGGTCAACTCCGTCCGCCCATCACACAGAATGCATCTCTAAAGCTATATGTATAAAGCCAAGGAAACTTCGTATATTTACTCATCTCAGGATGAAAAGTGCATGTACAAGAATTAGCTACAATTTTTTTCTTTTTATTTGCGATTGCACCTAGCATAATTAGGCGTGTCTGTTTGTTTGTTTCTTTGTCTATCAGGCACAGTTTATCATTTCTGACCATGCTGCATTAGTCGCATCGTGTCACAAGAGTTAATCATTAGGTACAGATGTGTGATCTAGTCTGACGTGCGATATGGAGATGTGGTGCAAAGTTTTTGACGAAGAATAAGAAAGAAAGAAAGAAAGAAACAAAGAAACAAAGAAACAAAGAAGAAAAAAGATCCTGTGATTTTAATAATATGCAATTACATCGCAGATTAATAATATCTCTTTAATGGTAAATCTCACTTAGACCTGTAAAAGTTAACTATAATTTTGTAATCCACATATGTCACATAGTGACCTGGGAGTACGTCAATAAACTTGTCAAACTTATATCATGTCGTGTTCTGTCAGAAATGTAAAATGATGGTAGACTGATTGACAGATTGACCAAGCGATTGATCGAGCAAGAACAAGAGAGCACTTTCCTTCAAAATCGTCCAAATTGTCAGTTCCGAGAAATGTATTTTTTGTCACATTGGACATATATAATGAAGGCGGAATCAATGCTGTAAAGAATTCTTTTGTCAAATTTCCAGATTCAATTCGACCAGTCACCGAAATTCTAAAAATTTTAGAACTAAAAGTGACCGCACCGTATGCCGACACGATGGCGACGCGACGGCAACATCAAGCAGCGGCAATGACGGCGACACCAGGCGTTGTCGCTACCTTTCGCTTACCAGTCTCATCGTCTCGTTATTGAATGCCTTTGCATGAAAATCATGTGACAGGCGCCAGAATAGACATGCTTTCTATTCACAGCGATTCGGTAAACGACGAACGCATGACTTTCTTGCTACTGCCATCGCTCAGAAGTGCTTAACTATAAATCCACAGTGATGTGACAATGATCTCTAACATGCCGCACGACCATCACGCGACGTAAATGTGACGGACTATAAACCGGCCTTTACGGCCGGTTTATAGTCCATCGCATTGATGCTCGTGCGACAGATTGGAGATCGTTGTCGCATCACTGTTAATTTAAGCGCCGTTGAGCATTGACAGTAGCAAGAAAGTCGTGCGTTCATCGTTTACCGAATCGCTGTGAATAGAAAACATGTCTATTCTGGCGCTGGTCGCACGATTTCCCTGCATGCCTAAAATAACATAATGAACGAAGACAGATTTTGTAGAGAAACTGATCTCAACTATACAACAATATCCATGTCTTTATAGACATGCCTGAGCCGATTTTAAAGATATGCAGAAGAAAGAAAACGGATCGAAATCTGTATCCATATGTAATCGTGTTATTCCGGTTATATACTTAACCCATCCACCAAATTTTTCCTAACTGTGTCCATAACTTTTCTTTGATATCTCGCGTTCAATATTTCATATCGTGGATCCGGATCAGCACTAAAATCTAATCATAATCTCCAGCTCACATACCCAGCATTTCTACCAAATTTTATCAGAATCCGTGCACACACCTTTAGATTTCCTGCTAATAGACAGACGTACAGGGGGTAGATATAATCTCCCGTCACATTAGGTGGTGGAGGTAATTGTGTTGACAGACAAACAACACAGTTAATATTACAAAATATGTGACATGGATCAGATGACACACACTTGCATTCATTGTCTGCTGATAGTAAAGAGAAATGTTTTACATAACTAATTGAAATGATGTCATAGATGATAGAACAGACAGAAAGGTCGCAAACTGTGAAAGAGTTATCTTGCACAATCTTTGTTTTACATTTAATAAATAGACTCAGAATCATCAGAATTATCGTGTTATTTCTTAACTGCGCTTAGTAAATGACAATTTAATAACGGAAATTTAATCTAAAATGTAATGTATTACATTTCAGTACTTCATGTATGTAATATTGCCACCGTCTGCATAACTGTACAGCATAGCAAGATCTTCGCAATTTCCTACGTCTTTGAGCAAGAAGATATGCAGCTGCCGTCATTAAGCCAATCGCATGTCATTCCGCCATTGTCAAAATGACCTAGCTGTGCAGGTTTATGGTTTATATCACGATTTATGTCGCGCTATTGTCATTATGGATTGTAACGCTTAAGCGAAATTCGATTTTTGTTTAACCGTAATTATTGCGTAATTATTAACGCCTAAGCGAAATTAGATTTACGCTCTAAAGGCGTGATTATTAACGTTTAAGCGATATTAGATTTACGCTTAAGCGTAATTATTAACACTTATGCGTAATTATTAACGCTTAAGTGAAATTCGATTTACGCTTAAGCGTAAGCTTAATTAATGTCTGTTTCTGCTTATGTGTAGTTCGTCCTGCGTTGACCAATCCATCAGGGCTTTACATTAATATATTGTCCGGTGAATGGCATATCTATGGTGCCTTATTATTATTATTATTATTATTATTATTTGTTATAGGAGGTATGAGTGACGATATTACTAAAATATTGTACGACAAATAATGTGTGGTCGTCTCCAACGGAAATTATAGCCGACCACGTCCATCTTTCTAGTCCTATTACCGACGACCTTTATGTAGTAAATACATTGAAATTCAGGCAAATATACTACGTAGACCTATTCGAAAGATCCAATTTTTTTCAATGCTGGATCATCTGGAAAGTGATGGAACGACAAGTATTCTACCGCGACCCTACCGTGAATCATTCACGGTGCGGGGAATTCTGCAATGATACGCATTGCTTATTTCTCTATAATATTCTCGAAAGTCATTTTCCTATTTTATGGGGCGTGCTCAAATCTTGAGAAATGCCGCTCATTTTAGCCAATGAGAATATTTGTCCTTCTTTTCGAAAATTCAATAAAACAATTTCACCAGTAGAAAGCTCGTCATAGACATCTCATTATTTACTCGACGACTGGCTGGTTGGCTGGTTGGATGGCTGGTTGCCTGGCTGGCTGGCTGGTTGGCTGGCCGGCTGGTTGGCTGGCCGGCTGGCCGGCTGGTTGGCTGACTGGCTGGTTGGCAGGCTGGGTGGTTGGCTGGGTGGGTGGGTGGGTGGGTGGCTGGCTGGCTGGCTGGCTGGCTGATTGGCTGGCTTGGTGAGTGGATGGCTGGCTGGCTGGGTAGCTGCCTGGCTGGTTGGTTGGTTAGTTGGTTGGCTGGTTGGCTGGCTGGTTGGTTGGTTGGCTGGCTGGCTGGCAGGCTGGCTGGCTGGTTGGTTGGTTGGTTGGTTGGTTGGTTGGTTGGTTGGTTGGCTGGCTGGCTGGCTGGTTGGCTGGCTGGCCGGATGGCTGGCTGGCTGGCTGGCTGGCTGGCTGGTTTGCTGGCCGGCTGGTTGGCTGGGGCTGGTTGGCTGGCTGGGTGAGTGGCTGTCCGGCTGGTTGGCTGGCTGGCTGGCTGGCTGGTTGGCAAGGTGGGTGAGTGGCTGGCTGGCTGGTTGGCTGGCTGGTTGACTGGATGGCTGCCTGGCTGGTTGGTTGGCTGACTGGCTGGTTGGCTGGCTGGTTTGCTGGCTGGCTGGCATTTATTGAGCTGCTACCTGCAGCTGAAAGGGACGTATTCAAGGATTTCCATACATCTGATAATATGCACGGATGAACGGACAGGCGAACGTATGGTAGAATCGGCCAACAGCAGATGGAAGTTGGCTTCATCCAAGCCGGATGATCAACATGACTACTATTCTGGGATGGGGTGACTGAGTGGGGTGAATTGGTAGCTGATTGATTAGGTGATTGATTGATACATTTAATGTATGCTCGATTGGATAATTTTCTTTGTGACGCTTGAAGGTGAAATACAAGCCTTCTTCCAATGATCGTGACTTCATCAATGCGGTCTCAGTAAAACTCATTCAATCGAAGAAATACAGATATTTTAACGGATTTACATGTGGTAGGCAAGATGAACAGACAGAGTCATCTTCAACGTTTCATAGTCAACAAATAAGTGGGCACTGTAAGTGCTACCAGGCAACATGATAACCATGTAGTAATAGGTAAATCTACTAACACCAGCGCGAACACAAGCATGAACAGCTTTAATGAACAGTATACATTATGGACAAATAACATTGATTGATAGGAAATTCTACGTAAACTCGAAAGTGTAGAGACCCTACTCAGCCAGACGCGAAATCGTGTCGACTTCCTAGACGTAAAAACACCAGTCGGTACTAGACGAAATGGAAAGAACATAGAACGAACCATTACCAGTAATCAAAGTGACGAATTTATCGTAGATAAAGCAAACTTAGAATTTGAGTTTATAAAGCTTAGGTCCAGTATTGAACAAATAGAAAAGCAATTTATATCCCAGTCCGAAATAATAGCAGCCGCACAATCAAGTTATGAGACACGTATATGGGAACTAGTAAACAGAATAAATGTACTTGAACATGATTCACAATCGTGCACGAGCAGGATAATAGATCTACAATTTCGTTCCATGAGGGAAAATCTTATTTTTAGAGGGATCCCAGAAGTAGAATACTCAAGTGAAGGGACGGAAGAGGTCCTGCGTGATTTCATGTACCGCGAGTTGGGAATCGAACGAGATATCCCTCTTGACCCACTGCATCGAATCGGCAAAAGACGAGAATTCTCAGGACTCCAACCACGAGCAGTAATAGGTAAATTTACTTTCTTCAGAGACAAAGAGCGTGTGCTATTATCGGCGCCACGTATGCTGCGGGGTAAACTGTACAGCGTACACGAACAATTCCCACCAGAGATTGAAAACAAGCGGTGCGAACTATACCCGATAAGACAAGAGGCGAGTAGACGGGGACAGAAAACTGTAATCTTCAGAGATAAACTATTCATGTGTAGAGCGGTTGATACGAATTACACAGCAAACTCGTCCAGATACACCTACAATTCGCAGGAGCAATGGCAGCAACAAGACCAGCGACAACAGCACCACCAACACCAGAATCGACAACAACAACAACAACAACGGCGGAGGTGGGGTGGGATGGGGGTGGGGGGGGGAGGTGCAAGTGGCTAGCATCCCGGTCGCTAAGACGAGAACCTTATCTGAGCCAGCTCTTATAGGTGGCTTAGAGCCAAGTTGGATTAATGCTGTCAATTTTATTGAATTATGTGAGAAGGTTACAGTAGGAATCTTCTTTATCCACCCAGTCTACCCAGCATTGAATGTGGTGAAGTGGTTTTGAAAAACAAACAATCGTGTGTCAACAATGGCAGTAAAAATAATGCAAGAGGTCCAAGGGGCCTGTGTTGCTCACCTGGAGCACCAGAAATTTGTGTCAAAATTGTTGGTAGGTGGTTTAGCAGTCTTTTAAATGATTTTGTGGACATTTTTGCAAGTACAAAATGGCCGCCAAACACACTAGAATTTGTTTGCCCATGGCGCCCATGTATTTTTGATGGATCAACTTCCCTTGAACAAATTTTAATGGCCAACATTTCGGTCTGGACCAGGTCATCCAAGATGGTCGCCGAACCATTTGGTCAATCAAGTCCTCTTGAACAAACTTGGCTTACCTCTTGGCCTAGATGAAGATTTCCCAAGTGGTTTCGGAGAAGAGTTTTAAAGACATTTCCTGAAATCGGTCGAAATCCAAAATGGCCTCTGGGCAAATCGGGTTCATTTGAACAAACTTGGATCCTTATGCCCTAAGGATGCTTCCTGCCAAATATAATTGAAATCGGCCTGGCAGTTCTCGAGAAGCCATTTTAAATTTCCCATTGCTTTAGCATGGGAGCTTTTGACGAGAAAATTATCCAAGGTGGCCGCCAAACCGTTTATCCGACAGTTTCGAAAATTGCAAATTTGAGCTCAGAATACCCAAAAGCATATAAAGAACCAATTTTGACCTCAAAATCCATCCAATAAAAAAAATCCACTATGTCCGCCAAACACTCTACATTTTGATTGTCCCACGGCGGCCAAGTTTTTTGACGGAGCAACTTCCCTTGAACAAACTTTAATGGCCCTTAGTCCCTAATCATATCGTCCAAATTTTGGCCTGATCCATTCAGCGATTCTGGAGAAGTCGTTTTCGTGATAACTAGGTATTCCAAGATGGCTGCTGAACTATTAAGTCAATCAAGTCCTCTCGAACAAACTTGGCTTACCTCTTTGCCTAGATGAGGTTTCATAAGTTTTGAATCGATTCCCCAAGCCGTTTCGGAGAACGAGATTTTTAAAGACATTTCTAAAAATCGGCCGAAATCAAACATGGCCACCACCCAAATTGGGCGATCGGCTTCGTTTGAACAAAATGAAATCTCTATGCCATAAGGATGCTTCCTGCCAAATATAATTCAAATCGGCCCAGTAGTTCTCGAGAAGACATTAAAAAATTTCCCATTGCTTTAGTATGGGGGCTTTTGGCGGGAAAATGATCCAAGATAGCTGCCAAACCGTTTATCCTACAGTTTCGGAAATTGCAAATTTCAGATCAGAATACCCAAAAACCTATATAAAACGAATTTCGGCCTCAAAATCCATCAAATCAAAAAATCCAATATGGCTGCCAAACACACTATATTTTGATTGGTCCAGCGCGGCCAGGTTTTTAGACGAATCAACTTCTCTTGAACAAACCTTAATCGCCATTAGTTGCTAATTATAGATCACAAATTTCGGCCTAATCGCTTTAGCGGTTCTGGGGAAGAAGTCGTTTTTGTGGAAACGACGCCATCCTAGATGGCCGGTGAACCATTTGGTCAATCAAGTTCCCTTGACCAAACTTGATTCAGCGCTTAGCCTAGATCATATTTCTTGAGCTTTGAATCGATCCCTCAAATGGTTTGGGAGAAGATTTTGAAAGACATTTTTAAAAATCGGCCGAAATCCAAGATGGTCGCTGGGCAAATTGGTCGATCAGGTTCGTTTGAACAAACTTGAATCGCTATGCCTTAAGGGTGCATCATGCCAATTATAATTGAAATCGGCTAAGTAGTTCTCGAGAAGAAGGTATTTTAAATTTCCCATTGCTTTACTATGGGAGCATTTGGCGGGCAAACGATCCAAGATGTCCGCCAAACCGCTTATCCGACAGTTTAAAAAATTGCAAATTTGTGATCAGAATCCCCCAAAAACATATATAAAACCAATTTCGACCTCAAAATCCGTCAAATAAAAAAATCCAATATTGATTGGCCCACGGCGGCCATGTTTTTTTGACAGATCAACTTCTCTTGAACAAACTTTACTGGCCCTTAGTCCCTAATCATATCTGCCAAATTTCGGCCTGATCTGTTCTGCGGTTCTGGAGAAGAACCTATTTTCGCTAAAACTAGGTCAACCAAGATGGCCGCCAAACTATTTTACCAATTAAGTTCCCTTGAACAAAGTTGGTTGTGCTCTTGCCCTAGATCATATTTCATGAGGTTTCCTCCAATTCCTCAAGGGGTTTCGGAGAAGAAGATTTTTAAAGACGTTTCTAAAAATCAGCCAAAATCCAAGATGGCCACCGGCCTAATTGGCCGATCAGCTTCATTTGAAGAAACTTGGAGCCATATGCCCAAAGGATGCCTCCTGCCAAATATAATTCAAATTGGCACAGCGGTTCTTGAGAAGTAGTCGTTTAAACGAAAAGACGATGGACACACGACGGATGGTCGCCATGACATAAGCTCACTTGGCCTTTCAGGCCAGCTGAGCTAATAAATGAAATCGGCCCAGTTCTTCTTGAGAAGAAGACAATTCAATTCTCCAATTGCTTTAGCATTGGCAATTTTGCCGGGAAAACGATCCAAATTGGCTGTCAAACAGTTCATCCGACAGTATTGAAAATGGCAAATTTGGAATCAGAAGACCCACAAACATATGTAAAACTAATTTCGGCTTTAAATTTCCACAAATAAACAAATTTAAAATGGCTGCCAATCATGCTGAATTTTCATAGGTCGATGGCGGCCATGTTTTTTTACTTATAAATTTCTCTTGAATAACCTGTAATGCTCCTCAAGCCCTAATCATACCACCCAAATTTCTGCCCGATCCGTTCAGCTGTTCTGGAGAAGAAGTCGTTTTCACGAAAACTAGGTCATTCAAGATGGCAAGTTTTTGGCCAATCAAATTCCCTTGATAAACTTGGTTCAGCCGATGGCCTAGATGATATTTCATGAGCTATGAATCAATCTGCCAAGTGCTTTTGGAGGAGAAGATTTAAAAATATGTTTCCCGAAATACTACAAAATCCAAAATGGCCACCGCCCTGATAGGCCGACCAGCATTGTTTGAACAAAATCAGATCTCTATTACATAATGATGCTTTCCGCAAAATATAATTGAAATCCACCCAGTGGTTTCCGAGGAGAAGGAATTAAAAATTTCCAATTGCTTTACTATGGCGGAATTTGGCAGGAAAACGATCCAAGATGGCCGCCAAACCGTTCATCTGACAGTATTGAAAATGGCAAATTTGGGATCGGAAGACCCAAAACCCTATGTGAAACCAATTTCGGCTTAAAATTTCAACAAATAAAAAAAATTCAAAATGCCTGCCAATCATGCTGAATTTTGATTGGTCGATGGCGGCCAGGCTTTTATACGTATCGACTTCTCTTGAACAAACTGTAATGATCCAGAGTTCTTGATCATATCAGCTAAATTTCGGCCCAATCTGTTCAGCGGTTCTGGAGAAGAAGTCGTTTTCCCGAAAACTAGGTCATTCAGGATGGCCACCCGAGTTTTTGGCCAATCAAATTCCCTTGAACAAACTTGGTTCAGCCGATGACCTGGATGATATTTCATGAGTTTTTAATCAATCCGCCAAGCGCTTTCCCGAAATATTACAAAATCCAAAATGGCTGCAGGGAATTTGGCGGGAAACGAATCCAAGATGGCAGCCAATCCGTCGATCGAACAAATTCGAAATTGCCAGATTTGGATTTCTCGACCCCAAAAACCTATATGGGCCAATTTGGGCATCAAAACCCATTAAATAAAAAATTCAACATGGCTGCCAGAAAGCTTGATGTTGATTGGTCCATACGGAAATCCATATTTTTCGAACTATTAACTTCTCTTGAATAAACTTTATAGGGACCCAGTCTCCGCTGCTTCTGACCAAATTTCACCTCATTCCATTCAGTGGTTCTGGAGAGGAACATTTTTAAAAATCCTGGAACATTTTCCGCAAAATCCAAGATGGCCGCCAACCTATCTAGAAAATCATATGTATTCACATGGAAACGTTTGCCGTCATAAGGCCCTCTTGCCATGCCAAGCTTGAATTTCACCGGCATTTTTGTCTTCGCGCTAGCTGCGAACAAACATAATGGCGGAATATTAATTTTGCCATTGGTTTACTATGGGAGATTTTGTCAGGAAATGAATCCAAGATGCCGGCTAAACCGTTAATCCGACAGATTCGAAAATGCCAGATTTGAATTTTTCGACCCCGAAAACCTATACATGACCAATTTGGGCTTAAAATTCCGTCAAATAAAAAATTCAATATGTCCTCCAAACGGCTTGATTCTGATTGGTTCATACGCAAATCTGTGTTTTTCGAGCTATCGATTTCTTTTGGATAAACCTTTATAAGACCCACTCTCCTATGATTTTCCCCAAATTTCACCTCATTCTCTTCAGTGGTTCTGGAGAACAAGAGTTTGTAAAACGCAGGAACATTTTCCAGAAATCTAAGATGGCCGCCAACCTATCTAGAAAATCATATCTATTAACACGTAAAAAATATGCGCTAATAAGGCCCTCTTGCCATGCAAAGCTTGAACTTCATCGGCATTTTTGTCTTCACGCTAGCGCTATTCGTGAACAAAAAAAAGCACAGAATAATAAAAAAAATAAAAAATAAACAGAACGAAAACAATAGGGTGCCAAGCAATAATAATAATAATAACGACGATGACGGCAATGACAAAGACAACAACAGATGCAACAAAAACAGCAGCAACAACAACAACATCTCCAACACCAGTCACCACATGATCAACAACAACAACAACAACAACAACAACAACAAAAACAACGACCACCGACACAACAACAACCGCATCTACAGCAGCATCACCGACAACAAGACCACCACAAACAATAACAACATCAACAACAACAACAACAACAAGGCAACGAACAACAACACCATCATCAACAACAACAAGGCCAACAAGATGGCCAACAGCAAGGCCAACAACAACAACAACAACAACAACAATTAATGCACCTGTAGCTCGCCGGGTAGTGTTGGGCCGTTCCGATGTCTCATGTCGACTCGCCACACCGCAAGTGCACGACGAGTAATGACGCTGGTTAGCATCTGGTCTCGGGGTGACGGACCTTGAACGAGACTGCCCTGCGGGAAACAAAAACCGGCTCCTAAGGCCGGTGGAACTCAATCGTTCCGGTGGGGCCATGCGACCATTGGCGTGAACATTAAACACAATGGTCTCATCCCAAGAATTTGTGTCGCCAGTATGCCTGTCCATAGCAATTTCGTGATCTATGGACTTACAAGATTTGATTTGGTGACCTAAAAATATAAGTCTATACAATGCGTTTACCTAACTGATTAAAAATATGCTAGATAAAACTACAGTAAGAGCATACGAAAATACAAGACATAGAGGCAGGTCGATGAACTTTTAAACATGGGGCTCCCCGAGGTACCAAACAGACTCGTAGGTCCGCAGAGGTATCCCCGTAAGGGAGGCTCCTGTACACGAGACATAGCCATTAAACTTAATATAAGTTATTATACCTCTAAGCTGAAAGGAAGAAGGCTATCTCAGACAAAAAGGTGATCTGCCTCATGCGGGCACTACTCCTAGTGCTAGTTTGGGTGAGGAGTCTTATCCTGGCGTGGACCGTCATCACTGAATCCTTGCAAGAGGCAAGTGTCTCCGTCTCGGGAAGGTGTCGCCACAGCTTAAAGCGGGAGAAGGATAGTAGGCAAAAATATGCCCACTCTAATATTTCAAACAAAAATGCTGTAGAAAGAAAAGACCATACCTAGTGAGATTATGACTATAGGGGTGCATACTGTTTTACGTGAAGATGGAATGGAAGATTCCTGATGGATTCCTTCGTCACCGTCTTATGTGATTCCTAATATGCTGAGTTAGTAGTTATCGCTTTCTTTCTGCGGGCCTTCTGCTTTGCTTAATTCATTTTAGTTCTTTTCAAAACAAGAATTAGTTTAGGCCACAACTGGCCGATATCTACCTAGCTATTAGACACGGCTGTCATGGAGAAAAGATGCCCTAGGACATCAATACTGTAGACAGCGCTCATAGATGTTGCTTAGTGGGATCTCCGAAATGGGTGAGAATCCGGACATTCCACTTCGCAACCACATGAAACATTACACGACATGGTTTACATTTCATGAAAGCATTATTAGGCCATATCTCTTATCGTTATGGTGGGGGTAAGAGAGACGAATGCACACCGTAAATGTTATTCCCGCAAGGGTGTGGCAGATCTAAATATCATGCCCAGACATTTTAACAGAATTCGGTGAGAATACGTATCTCGCTTGTCACCGGGTCCTATGGACCTAACCATTTAACCTGTCGTTAGGTTTATATACAAGTTGCCAGTTTTGCACTGCGGTGCGGGAGGATTGTCAATAAATAAAATAATAATTAATACATGTGTTTTCGCAGTGCTTTCCTCCATTGGCTTAAAGTACTATCTACTAAGTATCCGAAGATACACGGGAGTGTAAGTGATACCGCACCCTAGCCATCACCGCTCGGAAACCCCAATAGTTTCCCAGAGTCAGATCAGCCCATGGTGTGGATAGGGACATCCGAACAATTAAGAAGCCACAAGGCTGAGAGGAATATGAAGAGAGACAAAATCTTAGAGTTATGAGTCTTACCGGAGTGTGGGGTTAGATTATCGCACTACCGGAAGAGAAGAGTATATTATGCAGTATGTAATGAAGATAGTGTCTCTAATCATTTTGCACCTATCCTATCGAGCTGTGTATAGAACAGGTTAGTCGGTAGCATACCGGGCTAAACAGAGTTATAGCACGCCCACCACCTCAGTGAAAAATTGTTGGTGGCGGGAGAAAATATAAATGTTGCTGTATAGTGTTTCCTACGTGCACTGCAGTCCTATATTGTCTATAACTAAGCAAAACAAGTTAACGGATGGCCACTGGCCATATACATACATAATCTAACCAGAACAAACAATACGGTGTCAAACGATTAAGATATATATATATATATATATATATATATATATATATATATATATATATATATATATATATATATATATATATATATATATTAATACAAATCAACGAACCTACTATAGTGCGGTTAGCAACACATTAAAGAAAATGATAATAACTATTAACAAATACAGAAATTATAACTATCGGTCCTAAGACCGTTACGGTTACTTTTAGTCATCGGAACCGTTATTACGGATACGAGATAATTAACAAAACCTATATAGAGAAATAATTAAACTGGTTCCCACAGGTTTGTTCCCATGAGCTGTTGTCCATAAACAAGATTCCCACAAGAACGTTCATGGTAGGGGAAGGACATTGCTCAGCCCTGTAAGCCTATTAGAATGTCTAACGAGCAGATACGATAGTACTACGTGGTGAAGAAAGTTCCCATACACCAATGGCATGGATGGAAGGTGTAAACAACCCGATCACTAGCGGTGGTTGGAAGAGGCAAATGAAGATACAAAACAAGGCTTCATGGTGCTGGGTATGTCAACCAGCTCTGAAGACGCACCGGGCAGAGTTTACTTGCTACGGTCGAAAGAACCTACACAATTGGTGTGTCGTCGTTTGAAATACCACTTTTAGGCGTGACCGGCAGATCCGGCGAGTCATCCACCAAAGAACATCCTGCCTCTACATCTGTAGATTCACATATTCAGGCCGCAAAGGCCTCACCGCAAGTTTGTGTTCCGAATGTAGATGTAGTATTCGTGAACGATTATCAAAAGTTCCAAATTACTCCCGCAGATGTTTTAGTGCGATGGGTTGGAAAACTGCACTCTACGGGATAAAAACCCGATGCATAGCGAAGAAAGACGTGTGTCATGCTTGATAGTAGTTGGTACAGCTCCAACCTGTGTGGCCCCTGGCCGCGGATGCTCTCGATCACTGGATCGCTTCTCCTTTTATACTCTCCGTGACGTCACAGGCGCAGGCTTCATCCAATCATTGTTCGAGCGACAGCCAATCAGCGCGTCGCTAATACTAGCGTCATCGAACGTTCTAGAACATTCTAGAAGCTTTACGTTCACGTGCTTATGACGTCACAGCAATATTTTGAAGATCATCAGGAAGAGTTTTCTCTGGATAACTCAGCCATTTCTCAACCGATTTTGAAATGGTTTACAGATTCGGAAGCCCGTCGAATTCTGGTCTTGATTAATGCCAGAGTTAACGGAAACAGGCAATCAATAAGGATTACAAAGTACCAGCTCGGTACACTGAAAGCGCCATCCTATCTAGGTCACAACTGCGTGGTAAATAGAAACAGCGTCCCGGCGCGCGCATGCGCATAATGCGTTTTAACGAACTTATTCGTTTTTCGACACGCTCTCTCTCTCCCATAGGCCTATATACGCTTATAGCTCAACCCAGTGGGGTGTGTTCAGGAAACGAATTCTAGACAGGCTGCACGTACCCCGCTTAGCTGGTACAGCCGGTACCCGAACGGTTGATCCAAACTACACCACCCCCTCCTAGTTTGACATCCGTGGCAAACGATCGCACATGGCGGATCGACGCATGGACGTACGCTAGGCGGGAATTATAGACTTCCTGGGTAGGCGCGTGACCGGAGAGGAGTGGTGACGCATAGACGTGTATTCAAGAGACAGAGCACAATAGGGTGCCAAGAGGAGGGGGAGGCATACTTTTAGTTTTACATTTTTGACCTGGAATTATTTTTCCAGGCCTTTCTTTTTTGTGTTCTTTTTATTAATATTACGGTGCGTGCTACACTTTATTTAGTATATGATCCTAAACAATAGCTCGCATGGGCGTTCCCGTTGAATGCGGATACTCATAATCTCCGCAAAGAACACCCAAGCTCCAACGTATCACAATTTAAGTTTGTAAATATATAAAAAAATAAATAACAAAAAGACAAGGTATATGAATATTACCTATGTAACATACCCTTATGAGGTATGTTTTTATTAATCACACCGAATTACTTGCGTACCCCGTGTAAATAAATGGGCACGCAACACGTATCACCAAGTATTATTATTATATATATATCTAAAATATCTATTTGTGGCCCGTTATTACGGATCCGCAATGGGCAGCTCTCGCTGACCCCATATCCGTCCTGACGTCTAAGACAGGAAGAAAAATAATAAGAAAAATAAGATATATAGTAATAACTTAAAAACTGGTTTATCAGGCAGCCTCAGCGTGGCTCAGACTGCATGATGGGATTGTGACATTATTGCACTGTGGGAGGTTGTATTCTTTACGTCGCACACGACGTTCTTACAACATTGGAGTCTGCAGTGCTCATTTCGTATGAGACACAACCGGGCACTTAAAGTTTGCGACTGTGTTAGATAACCGTAGTCATCCTATGGACGGGATTCAATTGATCTAACATATTTAATAAGAAGAAAGTATTTAAAAAGTAAAGTAATAATTAACACATTTCCACTAATCGCCTATTAATATTTCTGCTGAATTACACATGATTACACCTCTGCAGCGAAATTTACCCATTGAGTCTGGGTCCCGTGACTGACGGTGGTAGGTCGCGGTGGATGCACTGTCATTGCTGAAATGGTCTCATCATTATTATTATTGGCACTGTCCGAAACATCCAAAGTGATGGTGGCGGAAATATGGGCGTCCATGATGTCTCTCACAGTTACCGCTGGTTCCAAGATATCTGTCCGTGTAGCAGCGGCGGTACTAGTAGTTGCCAATGTTGCTGATGTCGTGGTGACGGGAGCTGACGTGATGATGGTGGTTGTAGTTGGCGTGGTGGTCGCTGTAGTCGTCGTGGTGATGGCGGTGGTAGTTGACGTGGTGGTCGCTGTAGTTGTCGTGGTGATGGCGGTGAGCTGTACCGTCGGCTGAAGTCATGGTGTGGGAACGGATACGGCAGACGACATCTTTCGGAACTTAGCGTATTTTAGCAGACGACTAGCAGTAATGTTAGGCACAGGATAGATATCCTGTGTGTGGGCGATCCGTCTTTTTCCTGCATATGGACGTTCCGGCGTGGTTCCCTTCCTGATTGCGGGATCAGTAAGGCAAGGAGGCGGATGCTGAATAATGCGGGTCGGAGTTACGCTGATTGTCACAGGCTGCAATGGTCCCGCTCCCTTGTCTATGGTAAAGTTTGGGTGCAGATGGAGACTGCGGATAACTGGAAATGTCTCTCTCCACAGGTGTCGTTACCACCACTGAGATTGGTTGACTGGCTACTACTGTCAGATTCTACGGTGGAGGGTGTGGTAACCATAACTGACTGGCTAGTAACTGATGCGGGAGCTGCCGTACTGGATTTTACGGGAGATTTCTGCTTCCTACTTTGCTTCAGGACCGGTGTGGATGAAGTGATAGGTACCGGCGTAACACTTCCAGATGCGACTGTGGGCAGAATTTCACATCTGGCTGTCGGTACGTTAGT
>CM067361.1:36691672-36784172 GCA_034401795.1 Chaetoderma sp. LZ-2023a | reverse complement strand
GGACCAATAAATAAGTCAGGTAAAAACTCGTGGAAATGTGCAAAAACATCAATCTCTTTATACTAAATGCTCGAGTTGGGACTGATAACGGGAAAGGGGAGGTAACCACAACCCATGAAACTATGATAGATTATGCATTGGGAGGTAAATGTTTTATTGAAAATGTGCAAGATCTCAGAATTAAGGAGTTTGAACCATTAAATTCCGATATACACAGCAGTATCCACCTTGTTATAAAAGGAAATAAATTCCTGAAAATACAAACAAGTGGTGAATATTCAAATCAATCTGGCCGAAGTACAACAAATAAACCCACTGTGATTAAATGGATACAGTCAAGACAAAGTGATTTTGAAAAGGAGGACTTTTGAATGACGGGCGTGACTACGCTCGTTGACGCCAGAACCCGGGAATTTGGATGTGGGATTGGCGCCACGTGGTGATCTAGATTGGCTTATCGTTGAGTCGAAATCAACCCTCCCTGGAGAGATGCCGTTAGTCGAGTGGAGCGTTGACGCTACCTGCTTGTTGTTTCTGTCTGCTGTGTACTTCTATCTGCGGTGACAATTCGGTCGAGGATGCAATGACGAAGACGCCGAGGATGCAAAGACGTTGGTGTGTGGAGGTGGAAGCACGAAAACTGGATACGGAGGTTGTGATTGACGTTGCTTTGCTTTTGATGTAGATGCTGTTGCTCTGCTTTGCTCTCCTTTCGCCCAGCGCTGAATCAACATTTTATCATAAGTATGAAAGGATTTTAGTGACTTGACGACGTGACTATTAGGCCCCTTGCAACTCCCAAATAGCACCACGTGCATTCAACTTATTATTTTTAATAGCAACAGGTTATAATTCTAAGTTAAATTTGGATATTTAGTCAGGCCCGTCTTAAGAATGTATGGGGCTCCTGGGCAAAGCAGTGTACTGGGGCCCCTAATTGGCTAACCACACACCACTATATCGTCAATTCTCCCCCACAATGCATTAGTAGCAGGTTCTTCAATTAGGAAATTTGCGGCATTTATGTCAGGAAATTGTTGGATGATGGTTTTAAAATCTATATTTTTCAGAATGTCGCTTTCCATGCTTAGAGAAACAAAACCTGGTTATGATGACCCTTTTAGGTCAAAGATCACAGATATTATTGTAATCATCTAAATATGGTATATGTACAGTACAGATAAAGATCATCGTATCGTAGGTATCACTCACTGACCATTGTTGATCTCGCCGATACAAACATGCAATACCAATATGTTCAGGACCAGAAAAGTTAACCTGAGCAAAGCAGGCAGGTTTGAAGTGATTACCATTATTGAACAACTCGTGATCTTTTAACATCGTCAGATTTACAGTTTATTTAGCCCTTTAATGACGAAATTTATTTTTTTTTCAATTCAATTTTCTCTCAGGAAATGTCCATTTGCAGACCAGGAGAATACCATTTTTGAAAATGCACCACTGGAATGACTGGCTCCTTTATAGAGTCAGTCATCCCTGTGGTAAATTGTCAAAAATTGCATTCTCTTGGTTTGCAAATGGACATTTCTCAAGATCACTGCAGAGGCCGTTTTGGACCGGTATAGCCATTAAAGGGTTAGAGCCCAAATGAAACAAGTATCTTCCATAGTGAGACAGTAATCACAGTGTGTAACATTAAAAATAATCATTTTGTTTGCCAACTGACAGCTTCCATATCATGATATCATGCTCTTTATCTAGGAAATTTGCGGCATTTTATTTCCGAAAATTGCTGGATGATGGGTTGGAAATCCATGCTATTCAGAATGTCGTTTTCAATGCACATGGCAGAGAGGAAATTCAGCCGCTGCTGTCCCATTGTGCTACGGAGATTATTCTTCAGAAGTTTCAGCCTTGAAAACGAACGTTCCCCAGTACAGTTTGTCACCATCATGCACATGAATATTCTGAGGGCAATTTCAACATTGGGAAAGAGAGATTTCAAATTATCAGAAATGAGCTTGCTGTACATGTCCGGAGGATTCTTGACTTCTTTATCGAGGAGAATGTACTGTTTGAATTGTTTGCATTCATTAAGTAATTCATTGCAGTTAAGATCTTCGTGATACGCATTAGCCAACTCTTCACATCTTTGGACAAGCTCATCACTGTCAATTGTTTCTAACTGACTGAAGAAGGAGAAGAGATTTCCAATATTTTCGTAGGCTTCTGCATGCTTAGTCAGGTGAGAATTCATGGAGTCCAGAATAGGAAGATATGTTTCCACCTTGAATTTTTCACTTTCGTGGAGAAGTATCTCATCCGCTGACCCATCATATCTGGAAAGACGCACACTTCGCTTTCTTGGACGTTTGTCTATGTCACTATAGTTCAAATCTGGACACCTGCTTTTAGCCTTCGTTTCATAGTCAATGAATTTATCCCTCATTTCCTGAAGAAAGGCTTTAAGAGACTTTAGCAGATCAATGGCAACGAGTATGTCAACATCTTTTGACTGCAAAATTTTGCTTGTTTTGTTTACCCGTTCAAGGATATCATTCCAAACAATTGTCAAAAAGATAGTCTCAAACTTCTGCATTTTCTTGCTCAACCCTTCCGCTTCACGTCTTGTGCTCCATTCCTGATTGGCGTCAACTGCAAGGGCATCCAAAGCCTCTTGGATTTTTTCAAAACCACCACGAAGAGCAGAGACAGCATCGAAATGTGCTGAGCATCTTGTGTCAGAGAGACGTTTGACCACGCTAAGATTCTTTCCCAAGGATGATGTCAGAACAGCCCACCGATGTGTGGAAGCAGCGAAAAAGGAGTACAAACGCTGAACAAAGTCGAAGAATGAGACAATCTGTGGACCACATTCTGCTGCTCTCATGCCCACCAAGTTCAAACTGTGTCCAGCACAAGGTACATAGATAGCAAATTCATTTAGTTCACGGATCCGTGCTTGCAATCCTGTATACCGTCCTGACATAATCGAGGCGTTGTCATACGACTGACCACGACAGTTTGATAATGGAATATTGTTCTCTTGCAGGAACTCTACAACCGTGTTTGCTAAATTCTTAGCCCCATGAGAAAATATGGGGATAAATCTCAGAAAACGCTCTACTGACTCACTTCCACGAAGATACCGGACAGTGAATGACAGTTGATCAATATAGGAAATGTCTGGAGTGGAATCGACACTTATTGAATAATACTTTGACTGTTCGATTTCTTCTAGAATTGCACAAAATACCTGTTGTCCCATAATTTCAATAAACTCTTCACAAATATTTGCCGATAGATATGATGGGTTCCCTTTTCCAGCATTTCCGTACACCTTTAAATGTTCCTTCAGAAAAGTGTCAAACTCACTCAATAGCTCTAGCACGCCAAGAAAGTTTCCGTTTTTTGATGAGCCAATAGTTTGATTGTCCCCACGAAAGGCCAACCCTCTAGAGGCAAGAAAGCGGATAACAGAAACCACACGTTTTAACACTTTATGCCAGTACTCTTTCTGAGAACGATGCTGACTTAGCAAAGCAGTATCCACACAACCACGTTCTTTGTGCCGAATCGAATATTCCAACAGGCACCTGCGATGTTCCTCTCCATTTTCGTGCTCTTCAACAAGATTGTTGTGTTTCCAGTCATTAAAGCCCGATGTAGAGAAAGGGGATTCTTTCTTGGACAATAGACGACATGGGAAACAATACAAACAACCTTTGGTGGGTGAATATAGCAGCCATTCACGTTTTATAAACTCGCCATTCCGCAGTTTACGCTTGAATAATGTGTTTGTTAAACATCTTGTCTGAGCTATTTCGCCTTCACCATACACACAACGGGAATTAGAAAAGTCACAATCATGATTTTGACATTTTGTCGGGCCATTGTGAATCCAGTGGTCTACTGTAACAGAATCTGTTGTGTTCCATAGTGCTGGATCTGTCAGAGATTGATGATAACTTGCGGCAGCTACGTTTACAGATTCTTCTTGTCTGTCGTCTTGAAGTTCAGAAGGTGAAACGGCTTGTGTATCTGGAACTGGGTGATCAGATGAAGAGGTGCTTGCCTGATTGGAATTAACTTTTGATGCCTTATCAATATCAGAAGCAATAGCTGTTGTAACAAGAGTGAACCACGACGATAACTTTGACAGTTTGTTCAATTTTTGTCTATCCTCTGTAGCCTTTTTCCTCTTCTGCGCTCCACTAGCGTATGTGCGCTTCATTTCTATAAAAAAGATGCAAAAAGCCCCCCCCCCTCCTCCTGGCTTAAATACGCTACTGCGATCATGGATCGACTCTCGAGCAGCAGATTTGAACCAAAATATATGTACAGCCGATATATGTGGGTCCTACCGCGTGACGCACGTGGCCGCGTGCTTGTTACTTGAGCTTGTAATACTAATACACAGTAATAGGGTCTACCGGACCGGTACATATACTGCATCTGCATGGATATACACATTTACCGGTTTTAACATACTTACGTGCCGCGATGGGAACGGAACAAAGATGAATAATAAATATTTAAAATTAACTAATGTAACAATTTCACGATCGAATTTCCCAATTTTCTCTACAGAGTACAGACTGCTGACTGCAGAGAGTACGTACAGCAGACTTATTAAATACTTGTCCGGTTGCCCCGTGATCGCCGTCACTCACGTCACGTGCAGTGACGTGCTGCAGCCTGTATATCGTAGAAGCAAAAAAGAATCAATTGCGCCGTCTCGCCACACATTCGCCGCTAGCCAGTTGACCTAGATTCAATATAGTGAATATACTACGCATCTGGCATAGGCACTCGGACACATCTAAATCTCTTTTGACGGCAGTCACGGGCGGCTGCACTGCTAATAAACGATAATTTTTTTTTTCAAATGGATCGGGGCCCCTAAAGTTGTGGGGCCCCTGGGCAACTGCCCATGCGGTAAGACGGCCCTGTATTTAGTTTACAAACACTGGGTTTTAAGTTTAATTTCCCCCGTTTCTTGTTTATTTAATCACAGGCCATTATTTTAATTTCTTTACTCTTAGTTGATGGTATTATCATTCAGTTTCGTCATACTATTTTTTATTAAAAATTTTCCGTATTCCCGTTTTGAGATTTTATTTTACAGACTGTCATCCACCCAACACCCCCCCCCCCCTCCCCTCCCACCTCCATGAGAAATAATAATCCCCCCTCCCACCCCATCCTCAACACGGCATACAACATCGACACCTGCCAACAACAATTCATTAGGCAACATCAGGCAACACACTCCCAGCAACAACTTATTTTTTTCGATTTTTCTTTCAGTTTTAACGCTTGTTTAGAGCAACCCTTCGGGGAAGCATCGCAACCCTTCGGGGAAGCACCTCTCAGAGTGAGTCATGGCTCAAATACATCTCGGTGTAAGCGGCCAATAAAACCAACAGAAAAAAAAGAAAAAAAAGTGATTTTTTAAGAAATCTAGATTCGACATTGATTGAAAGAATTAAAGAATGCCTAAACAACGCAGATGACAATGAAGCTATTACCTATATAAACAAATCAGTAAATATGATCTGCGACCTCTTCACGAACAGTGCGGGAAATACATTCGGCACAAAGAACAAATATCAGGGTAAAACAAGGACAAGTAATAAACAATGGTTTAGTAAAGAAACGGAAGTTATATCCTAAAGGTAAAAAACAACACCATCTTAATAGAACTGAGAACAACATGCAATTATTAAAAGATGCCAGCAAGACCTACAAGAAATCAATAAAGAAACATACAGAGCGATCACAAATAACACTTCGTTCAAAAGTAAGGGATTTAAAAAAACTCGAACTCAAAACAATTCTGGAAAACAAAAAATGGAAAACATCGGGAGCGGAACACACAAATTGAAATATCAAGTCTGTTTGAACATTTCAAATTAATACATGAGCAACAAGACGAAGAAAATGGCAACATAGGCCTAAACACAGATGATTCTATAACTCCGTGCCCGGAGCTTGATATTCGGATAACACAAGGAGAAATGCGAGATGCAATCAACATAATGAACAACGAAAAAGCGAGTGGAAATGATGGAATATTAAATGAACACATACAACCTCCAAGGAAATAATGCTACCTATTTACGAAATGTTATTTAATATCGTATTTAACACAGCATGCATACCCGAGTGATGGACAATTGGCAAAATAATCCCGATCTAGAAAAACAAAGGTGATCCAACAAACCCGTCTAATTACAGGAACATAACTTTACTCAGCTGTCTCGGTAAATTATGTACTTCAATTCTCAATGATAGGTTAAAGAAATATGCAGAACTTCATGATACTATTACTGAAGCACACACGGGATTCATGAAGGGCAGATCAACCATGGATAATATATTTTCTTTTCATGCAATAATAAAATTACTTCAGTTTCAGAAAAAACATTGTTTTGCTGCTTTATCGACTTCAAACTAGCTTTTGACACGGTTTGGCGAATAGGGTTATAGCAAAAATTGATCAAAGCAAACCTCAGCGGGAAATGTTATCGTGTTATTCGATGTATGTATACAAACATAAAGACATTTGTAATACGCAATACTCTAGTTTCTGCCATTTCCCCCTATACAGCTGGAGTGAGGCAGGGAGAAAACCTCTCCACGTTTTTATTTTAAATCTTTATAAATGACTTAGAAGAATGATTACATGACAATACTATTTTAGGTCTGCGCACAATTAGCACATTAGCAGACACCAAGTTACATCTCCTACTTTGCTTAACAAAATTATTGTATGCAGACGACACGGTCATTCTGGCAGATTCTGCAAACAACCTACAGAGTACATTACATAGTTTTAATGAGTATTGTAATCAGTGGAAATTAGTAGTAAATTTAAGCAAAACAAAAGTGATGGTCTTCTCCAAAAATAAACGATTAAAACAAATGACATTTTACCTAGGAGATGAACAGATTGAAACTGGAGATGAGTATTTATTATTAGGAACACTTTTCAAAAGTAATAGCAGTTTTTACTCATGCAGAAAGCAAAATATCAAACAGGGAAATAAAGCTATGTTCCAATTACTCAGAAAAATCAAAGACCACCATATACCGATTGACCGCCAATGCAGCCAATTCGACAGCGTGATAATGCCAGTTATCTTATATGGGTCCGAAGTATGGGGATTCGAAAATCTAGATATGTTCGAAGCTTGCCAAATTCAATTTTTAAAATGTGATGATGGATGGCGAAACTGGTCGCTATCCGCTGAATATAATAGTCAAAACGAATATGTGACGGTTCTGACAACATATGGTTAACGCAGGTTATGGGAAATTATCACCAATCCTTTATTTTGTCTGCCGAGATCTGAAAAATGACCAACACTTCAATTTCAAATGGCTTCAGAAAATAAAATCGATACTTCAAGAAATAGGAGAAGAAGACTTAATTAATGCAGACTGTATCTACAAAATCGCTTAGTGAAACTGACAAAGCAAACGTTGCAAACGCAGTATGTCCAAACGTGGAAAACTCAGCTTCAAGCCTCTACCATGTTATCTTTCTATAAGGAAATCAAGGAGGAGCCTCAATTTGAAAAATATCTGATTGCATTACCTGTTAAGGACATCATTATGCTTTTTCACTTTAGGACCTTGAACCATAAGTTGGCGATTGAGACTGGGCGATGGACAAGAAAGACAGAAATTATATTACAAGTACAAATGCAGAAAAAACAAAGGAACTTCTAAAAATATGCAATGGTCCTATCCTCAGAAATGTATGTAAATTGCTTAAATTTGCTAAGAAACCCATCGCACAATAAAATACATGTAGCCTGTGATATAAAAATACAATAGAATACTTATAGCATAGAACTCAAATAAGGTAATGAACGCAACTAATGTTTTAAATTTTAAAATAACTGCATGATCTGTATTTAAAATGTAATGTATTCACTACCGCCGCCATTATTTAGTAAATATCTATCCGCATATGCCCTTGAGGGGCCTGGGTGTAATGAAGTGAACTTGAACTTGAACTGTGTCACGTTTTATCAATATACTTCCAGTAGAACATTAGTTATCGAAGAACAATAGGAAATTTCCAACAATTTGAACGGATGAAGGATGATAGGCGTACATATGTTCTAATAGTATGGTCTCTGTAGAACCTATATGCTATCGAAAAAAGCCTGAAATAGTCACGGGTGTACAGCTTATCCGGCAAGATGATGGTCGATGGGCGGCTGGACGGGCGGGTCGAAGGTTATACGCAAACGCAAAGAACAATTTTAATACTCAGCATATGACTGAAGCCTCATAGATAAGCTCCCGTCAGAACATAATTCATCGGAGAAAAGCCGAAATTTTCCTAAAACTTTCACATGTCCAACAAAAGGAACGAACGGAGTGACGGGCGAACGGATTGTCGGATTGACGCTAAAGTAGGACGCTTCTGTATCACAGCATACTCAACATGCATGTGAAGTTTAATCAATATAATAAGTTACGCAGCTCCATCGCATAGCATCGAGCCATCGCTCCATTAGTTTCAATTTCTGTTTTCTTTATTCACCCAGTTATTACGACATGTTGTTGTTGTTGTTATTTTTGTTGTCACTGATGCTGCTGCTGCTGATGTCGTCGTCGTCGTCGTCGTCGTCGTCGTCGTCGTCGTCGTCGTTGTTGTTGTTTGTATGTATGGATCTTTCTTTTATCAGTGAGAGCCGCAGATATTTGCATAACCTCTTTAATATTGGTTTGTTGCATATCTCAGCAAACGGGCTTTGGGTTTTCTATATTGTGTTCTGCCTTACAGAGTAATCAGGTATAAATTGCGCTCTTTCTGTTGTGTAACTTTCACTGCAGAAAGGAAAATCGAGGCAACGCGATGCGCGATGGCCCTAATTGGCCACCATACGTATCCCTTCCACTATTAGCCTCGCCGCGAATGCTACTACCACATTGCCGATGCAACCAGCGTGCTGATTGGATGTCTAAACTCCTCTCACCACGAAAATCTAATTTCGATTAAGCGCTAAGCGAAAATCTAATTTCGCTTAACCGTTAATAATTTCGCTTAAGCATTAATAATTTCGCTTAAGTGTTAATAATTACACTTAAGCGAAAATCTAATTTCACTTAAGCATTAATAATTATGCTTACACGTAAAGATAATTTCGCCTAGGCCTTAATAAGTATGCTTAAACATTAATAATTATGCTTAAGCATAAATCTAATTTCGCTTAAGCGTTTCTAATTACGCTTAAGCGTAAATCTAATTAAGCATTAATAATTACACTTAAGCGAAAATTCGAATTTCGCTTAAGCCTTAATAATTATGCTTAAGCAAAATTCGAATTTCGCTTGAGCGTTAATAATTTCGTTTAAGCGTTAATAATTACGCTTAAGCGAAATTCGAATTACGCTTAAGTGTAAATCTAATGTCACTTAAGCATTAATAATTAAGCTTAAGCATAAATCTAATTTCGCTTAAGCGTTAATAATTACGCTTAGGTTAATACTTATGTTTAAGCGAAAATCTAGTTTAATCATAATTTTGGACCCAATACCGCGCCATAAAATGTTGCCACGATGTATGTCCCGTAGTGGGAACTGCGTAGTCCATTCTGTTTGACGTTTTGAAAGCACGATGCTATTCAGCCCGTTTTCTTCGAACAATTAAAGCAGATACCAACAACGCGCTTGAAAATCTAAAACCACATAGCGGGCCTGATTTTAAACCTGTCCAAATTAAACACAACAATCTGGTTGGATGGAAACCTTTTTAAATGCGATAAAAGTGATGTAACTAAACAACGTGCCCGCGCGCGCGTATGTGTGTTAGTTCGTGCATGCGGTCGTGCGTGCATACGTGCTTGAACGAGTGCGCGCGCGCGTGTGTGTGCGCGTACATACATGCGTGCGTGCATATTCTCAATCATTTAGGATCAAATACAGCCTTCACCTATTGAAGCGACCTACTTATTAATACACTTTACTCCCAATCAATCGCAAGGGGTGGGGTGGGTGTGTGTGGAGGTGCACTCTAAGTAAATCTAAAATCGGTCAGGACATGACAAATTTTTACCTCATATATGTTCCCAACGTTTGATATGATGTAGGAATAGTCCGTATTTTTATTGTCATGGTTACATGGCTAGGATACAAATGACTGTATAGATATACTATATACTTTAAATTTTTGCTTCCGCTGTCGTTACTGTTAAATGTTTATGATAGAAATGACTGCATAGATGTGCTATATACTGTAATGCTTTATTTCCGCTGTCGTTACTGTGTATATAGTTCTTCCCGTACTCACAATTAATGTATTACTCTCCTATTGCTTTTCGGGCCATCCACGATAATGCGATGCCGCAGACGACGATGACGACGACGACGACGACGACGACGACGATGACGACAGGAGAGAGGATGATGGGGATGAAATAAAGGCTCGCTAAACCGTTAATCTCCTCAAACTTTTCGTTCCAAGTTATGAGGAGGTTAAAAGTTCAGATTTACCTAAATACACAGGAGTGGAGCCATTTTGAATGTGTGGGGTGGGCGGGGTTGGAGGTGACTGGGTCTCATTTCTCGTTTCTGTTTCGTTTTTCGTGTAAGAAACGAGAAGAGAAGACCTGGTGAAAGCATGGTGGTCGTTGAGAGGAAGGGTTGGGGTGGGTAAACGGGGGTAAATGACGACGGTCTGGAATAACCATGAATATGGTCTGTTAATTCAATTATTCGTATTGTTTAATCTATTATATTAATGGCTAACTGCTATCCGACAATGACAGTGTTTGAAGGAGCTGTTCTTTTCTTTCCTATTCTTTTTTAATCTGTTTACATCGTTCCCCCCCCCACCCCCCTACATCTCTCTCTCTCTCTCTCTCTCTCTCTCTCTCTCTCTCTCTCTCTCTCTCTCTCTCTCTCTCACCTCTTAATTTATTGTTTCTCTCTCACCTCGGTTTGGTGTTCTCAATCATTGGCTGCTTATAATAATTCTGTAGGGAGAGGGCACATCTAAGTTGTAAGAACTTGTGCCCGATCCCATTGTGCAATTGTTACAATAAAATATGTTTAAATCAAAAATCAAAAAATCAAAAATCATGACAAATTTAGGCAAAGAAATTCCTTGCTAAAGCGCCTTTGCAAATGCGTTTTTTCAGTGTTAATACAGACAGGCCGACGGACGGACGGACGGACGGACGGACGGACGGACGGACGGACGGACGTATGGACTGACAGACTGACTAGTTGTGGGTCAAAAATATGAAATTTTACTTTTGACCCACAACTAGTCAGTCTGTCAGTCCATACGCCCGTCCGTCCGTCCGTCCGTCGGCCTGTCTGTCTTAACACTGAAAAAACGCATTTGCAAAGGCGCTTTAGCAAGAAATTTCTTTGCCTAAATTTGTCATGATTTTTTATTTTTTTATTTTTGATTTAAACATATTTTATTGTAACAATTGCACAATGGGATCGGGCACAAGTTCGTACAACTTAGATGTGCCCTCTCCCTACAGAATTATTAAAAGCAGCCAATGATTACTATATATATATATATATATATATATATATATATATATATATATATATATATATATATATATATATATATATATATATATATATATATATATATATATATATATATATATATATATATATATATATATATATATATATATATATATATATATTACATATTTAAATATCAAGTACACTTTGGCAAATTAAAAAACATAGAGATGTATAACACTTACATTGTATGATTAGTGTGGTAAAGTGTGACACTTGAGAACTGGTCATTGCGCTATTTATTCCTGCACATCGTATCTTGTCTCCATTATGTTCTTTCTGTGGTGTGTATGATAGGGTGCTGATCACTTGTATGAGATCTTCAATAATAGTCTCTCTCTCAGTGGCACCAGTCAATGTAACTCCACCGGTAGACGGATGCACTCGCTCCCAGGAAATGTTGGCTGCAGGGTTACTCATAGTTGTGCAGGTGAATGTGAAAGGGTCTGCTTGTGTTGTGTTTAAAGTGACACTCTCAGCATGATGCAGAACAATAAGCGTCACTTTAACTATAAAATAAACAAACGATTACAATTGAGAAAAAACACCTTGCTGACAAATATATACACCAATGACTCTACAACGAGAACCTTAACAGTTATCTACAAAATTAAGGGATCCAATCTGTCCCTTGAGAATATGACTTCATATTAAATTACGTCACAGAAAGGCTGACGTCACAAAATATAAGTGGCAGAGAATACTCTGTCATGAAGCTGGAAATTGCTGTCAAGTGTACAAATTGTATGTCTTTGATGGAGTTACTATTTACTAAACACATGTTGAATATTTCGAAACTAATTTGATTGGGCGCTGTTGAATTAGTTTTAAAATAGTGAACAGCTTACCAGTATAGTAACTTTAAAAATGGGATTCTGGGAAATTAGCATTCGAAACATAGAAATTGATTCCAACACGCATGAAATGTGGGCGCTGCCTAGCGAGAAATGAGCAGGACATTGCTAGAAAAGGATCTGCCTATCAAGGCCTAAATAACGACTAACTGATATCTCGAAAAACATTATGTCAATACATCCTAACAGGTAACTAATGTATCAGCCACCACGCCGATTAATCACGCAATGAACCGAATGCATTCATTCCTTTTCACTTACATACATTATGGTAACATCAGCGCGTCTGTTTAGCTATGTCAAACCTCTTGATGGTTGTTCTATATATACTCAACCAATAAAATTCTGAATCCAACTAGAAGTTGATAAATAAACATAATTAATGTATATTTCTCGTGATAAGTAACTAGCATTACGACATTATCTCTATGTACATGCCCATATTCTCTTAATAGACAGTATCAGCTCACAACATTACTATCGATAGGTCTCTAATACAATGACTCAGTCCCTCCATCAGAAGTCAAAGGAGGTGCACGTGACATAAAAAATAACCCCAGATAATTCTACATGGTCCGTATCAACCCAACATCGTGGATCGATTAACCCTTTAACCCTCAAATTTGTTTTTTTTAAATGTAATATTCTCATAGAAAATATCCATTAACAAACCACTAGAAGACTATTTTTGAAAATGTACCACTGAAATGACTGCCTCGATTACCGAGCCATTGATTCCTGCAGTGACCTTTCAAAAATAGGCTTCTTTTGGTCTGCAAATGGACATTTCTCAAGACCACTTCAGAAGCCGTTTTTGGGTGATATGATTGTGAGTTGGTTAAGAAAGCTATCGCTGTATGCCAGTATGAATAATTGTGATTTATATTGTATTTAGCTTAATATTTCAAATGGTTAATAATTACATTGTTAGAATGTCAATCATCTCCAACTTCTGATCTAATGTCATATTTACTATTACCGCAATATACTATATACATGCTTATTGGTTTGGAAATAGCTGTACCAGAATATGCGGAAATTTTGATCTAGTCAATTCTATACAAATTATACAAATCTAAAACTTTAAGATTTCTGATAACATATCTCATTAGCAAATAGAAGACAGGTAGTGCAGACATGTAATCTGACACATTCAGTCAAGACCTACACGATCATATTCACAAAGAAGCAATTACTGCTTGAAGAACAACTGGTGCCCTGTCTATATCTTGTTATTGTAAGATGCTCCTGTCTATGACAGCAACGGCCTTTGACACTATTATGTCTAAAATTCGCACCGGTCAGTCTTCTTCTGGCTCCTTGAACATTGTATTACTGCCACAATTGTAATAAAGGTTTATGTACTTAATAGTGTGTGGTTCTTGATCTCATATAACAACGGTCTGGTGGGTGGAAGGAATCTCATGATTCCACCCGATATGTATATTATCCCATTTACAATATGATTTACCACCAGCCTCTGCCGCCAGCTGCCACGAGAGGAATAGTATTATCCATAGCATTCGTATCATCCAAGGGATACCAACAGCCATAGCTAGAACACATAAGCATATACATATAATAAATCTATTATAATAACAATCTTGCAGATCATCTGGTCTATCAAATATATAAAGTAGACAATCTTAAACGCCTGTGTGTCAAAAACGCATCAACGCACTCAACATACTACTTGCTATATCAATTAAACATTTTGATGGTCAATATTTTTCAAGATATTTTAATTTTAGAAGACTATGTTTGCAAATTAACAACTGCATTTTTTGGGCGGTTTGACTATTAAAGGGGTAATGGTAAAGAAAATGAAAAATTTTACTTCGGTGTCGAGAGAAGAGTATTTTTGAAAATTTACCACTGTAATGACTGGCTCGGTTATCGAGGCAGTCATTCTAGTGGTAAATATTTAAAAAATACTCTTCTCTAGACATTTCAATGAGCCATCTCTGAAGACCACTGCACAGTTGTTGTTGGACAGTTTGACCATTAAAGGGTTAAGTTGACACAAGATGGGTTAATAAATAACTATATCTATCTATGTATCTAATTACTGAATCAATATCTAGAAAAATGACATCGTATAAGAGATTTTTCCTTTTTGAAACAATAATTCTATGAAATTAAATGTTTCTACTATTATGATCTTTGTCAATATTAAAGCTGAGACTAAGGATACTGATCATTCTGATCAGAATATTTAGATAACTATTCTGAAGGCATAATCAAATATAAACAGCTGTAACATTGTACGTAGATTAGCGTACTCTCCAAGAACTTTAACCAAATACACCTTTCTCATATTGACGTCATTACGCTGGAATTTCCCTAAATCAACGTTCAAAGCAAAACTGCTGGCTGGTTGAGCCGGCAACAAGCCGCTGACCCGCATTGCGTTACTTTTGCTCTAAAATACACCGCAATCTAAACCGTTCCTATGATATACTAAAATCATTATATTATTTAAATCGTGTATCATCGGAAAGCGCATTCAATTGCCGAAACATTAATGCATTATTTTTTATATTTTTGTAACGTTTTCACCGAGTTATTTACGAATATACAATTCACCATTCGACTTGGATTCATTAAATCAATAGGGGATGTTTTAAAATTGCAATCAACTGTATTAAATTTTATAAAACTATAAAAACTAATACAGAAATCTATAGAGAATTGGCTTAGCTTTCCAATGATGTATGACTTCAATAATAGTATGAACATAGTTTGTCATATGCACTGCTTAAAGTGCACTGTATCTGATTCCCATGGTAAAGTAATGCTGTTTGCCCGTCGGCTATTACGGTTACCAGCCGGAAGCAGTACGCGCTATGCATTCCGGGAACGTATTTTCCCAAAATACGTTACTGTGGGAACGGTCTATTAAGTGAATATGCATCTGTATGTTATTAGTTAGAACGTATTTCGATTATAGAGCAGAATTTACTTCAACTGAATCCACCGAAATGTAAGGTTTATGTTTTTTATAACCTTACTGAAGCAGGTATCCACGCTTTAATCCCAGTATTAGCTGAGAAACACAGCATAGGATGCTAAGATACAATTAGATCTTAATGATACATACTAAAATGGTATGTGTTATGAAAATTGCCCATCTCTAGCTAAGCTCCACTCACACCTAGCTCGTGTTGCGATCGATTGATCACTGAACAGCCTGACTATCAATTAAAAAAACACTACACTGGTAAGCTGTTGAATATTTTGAAACTAATTTGACTGGGTGCTGTTGCTGCCTAAGACAGCAGCAGCTCCCAGTCAAATTAGTTTAAAAATAGTCAACAGCATGTTTATTAAAACGCAAAGAATTATAAAGACATACAATTCATAGGCAGCAACAGCACCCAGTCAAATTAGTTTCAAAATATCAAACGGCTTACCTGTGTATATTTTTTGGGAGATTGATAGTCAGGGTGTTCAGAGATCGATCGATACCAACGCGAGCTAGGTGTAGCTTAGCTAGAGATGGGCGGGGCATAACTAAAACTGGAAGGTCCATTACCCCCAACGACATTACAAACATCCACAGCCACCCTCCAACGAGTGGTGGTTGCGCAACGCTAGTTCAAACTCGGCCAGTATATAAAGCTTTGCTACAAGACATAAAATCAACCAAGCCATACATTATGTCGTGTAGTTTACCTATTTATCATTGTGTTTGTCAGTCTATGTCTGCCTGCCTACCTGCCTACCTGCCTGACTGCCCTCCTACCCGCATGCATGCCTATCCGCTTGCCTGCCTGCCCGATCGTCCGCCTGCCCGCCCCCTGCATGCCTGCCTGCATGCCTGCCTGCATGCCTGCCTACCTGCTTGCATGCATACCTGCCTGTATGATTGTCAGTCAGCATGCTTGTCGGCTTGCTTGCATGTCTGCATACTCGCATGCATGTCTGCGTCTGCCTGCCCGTCTGCCTGCCTGCCTGCCTGCCTACTTGCCTTACTTCCCGCCAGCTCGCATGCCCGCCCTCCTACCCGCATGCATGCCTATCCGCTTGCCTGCCTGCCCGATCGCCCGCCTTCCCGCCCCCCTGCATGCCTGCCTGCATGACTGCCTGCATGCCTGCCTACCTGCCTGCATGCACACCTGCCTGTATGTTTGTCAGTCAGCATGCTTGTCGGCTTGCGTGCATGTCTGCATACTCGCATGCATGTCTGCGTCTGCCTGCCCGTCTGCCTGCCTGCCTGCCTGCCTGCCTGCCTGCCTGCCTGCCTGCCTGCCTGCCTGCCTGCCTGCCTGCCTGCCTGCCTGCCTGCCTGCCTGCCTGCCTGCCTGCCTGCCTGCCTGCCTGCCTGCCTGCCTGCCTGCCTGCCTGTCTGCCTGCCTGCAAGTCTGTCTGTCTGCCCGCCTGCATGCCTGCATGTATGCCTGCCTGCCTGCTTGTCTGTCTGCCTGCCTGCCTGCATCTCTCTCTCTCTCTCTCTCTCTCTCTCTCCATGGATGATAATGATGTTGATGTCTCGGCTTTAACCCTTTCGCACTCATATCAGTCAAAACGGCTTCTGCATCGGTCCTGAGAAATGTCCATTTACAGAGCAAGAGAATGCTATTTTTGATAACCGAGCCAGTCATTCCAGTGATAAACTTTCAAAAATAGTTTTCTATTGGTCTGCAAATGGACATTTTCTATGAGAAAATTGAAATTTGTATGAACACATTCGAGGGTTAAAGGGTTAAGCGGTCGTTCTTCCTCGTTGGCCACTCTTTCTCAGTCAGAGTCCTGCGATCCTTCAGGTTGTTCTTGGGCAAAGTGTACTCAGTCATGCTTATTTTATCGCATTTAAGACATGTTTGCTGTGACATCGTCTACGATATGCATAAACCTTTCTACCGAGCACATCAAATCCTAAGCCTTGGTCTGCATGGTCAACACTGTTAGCTGGTGGGCATTCCCAGAACATCGCAACAGAGCTCAGAATATTACCGTGAGGAATAACGATCTAAAGAATCACCATACCGTGCACTAGGAAGTTCTCAGTGGAGGATGGTCGGTATGAAATGAGTGGCGATGGGCGAGCTTGTATCATTTCTATGGCGATAGGCTAATTTGTGATAGTCGTGGAGGTTGTCCTTGGTTCATTTTTGTTGGACAACGTTCACCGGCAGAGTGTGCTGGGCCGACAAGCGCATTTTCACAGTGCCACTAAATTTCCAACCAAATGTGACATAACACATTTTTTGTCTTAATTTTGGGGTCTCTGCGTGACTTCAAATGATACCCACACCTCGATAAGGCGGATGTGGTCAAGTCCAGTGGCGTAGCAATGGACCTTTCCGGTTTTAGCGATGCCCCGCCCATCTCTAGCTAACCTCCACCCACACCTCGCTCGTGTTGGGATCGATCGATCTCGGAACACCCTGACTATTAATTTCCAGAAAACTACATGTAACCTGTTGAATATTTCGAAACTAATTAGTTCCAAAATATTCAACAGCATTACAAAGACATACAATTTATACAACGTGTCGGACTCTGCGATTTGATGACGGTCTATATGGAACCCTTTGTGACGTAATGATTGTGACATCATCATACACACGTAGAGCTGATTATGACGTCATATGAGGTCGGATGATGGCTGGATACCCTGGAAAGGTCACTTGTAGAAATAGCCACCGCAACGACGAGGAGGCCAGACATTCAAATGGCCTCGTGATTCTAGGAATACTCTTATTTTAACTGTAATTTGTATTGTACATTTATGATACCAAATGTGACCAGGGTGCTCATACAGGTACAAGTGTAATGCATGCATTGCAAATATTGTCCTTTGTAGATCTCCCAAAATGCATCAAAAATCGTCAAATGAAGACTAAAATACAAATTTCTGTGGGTGGGGTTGCGGCGCAGCCAACCATTTTATCAATACCAATTGAATATCATGTTACTGGCTTGACTGCCTCCAGCAACAGCTTTTCGTATAATTGGATAAAATAAATTGCACAGCTTACTTTTATAGTGACTTACAATCCATCCTAAGTATTCGTAGGTAGGTTTTGTGTCTAATGTAACCACAGCTTGTTCTGGTATGGCAATGGGTCACTGGACCCCGGTTTTATAGATTGTCTATCGATGCTATATCACTGGCCAAATCCCACAGTCCTCTGACATCAGGGGCCTCTCTGGCATTATGGTTGAAACGAGACTCTAGCTCTCTCGCGATCCTAATCGCAGTTCCGTGGGCCCCCGGATAATAACTTTGGACATGCCCCCACCGCCTCTCACTACCACGCCCAACCACCCCACCCGAGTCTTAAGTTCAACCCCGAGTGTGTGCGAGGATTGTATTGTACGTGATTTATAGCGCGTCATTGGAGATTTTGCGATCCGACCAGCGCCGCTGATTGAGGAGACACTCGAAGGTGTTCGCTGTGATAGGCATCAAACTGGTGTCTCTGGAGCTTCACCGCTGTTAACATTTTTACAGCATCAGTGATACACATATTGTATCGTGTTAAAGCAGTCTATGGCCAGAGGCATCCTTGGTGCTCGGATCCATATTTTGCGAAAATAACTGGCAGGCTATACCTCCCATGATGCAAATCGCTTAACGCATCATATATTGGAAGAGCTGCACTGTGCAGCTCGGATAGAAGCTAAAACATGCTTCCAAAACAAAAACAGAAACATGTTAGTTAGTAAGAAAGGATCTGTTGAATATTCTGAGCAAAAGTTGATTCAGCAATGTCTTCCAATTCAGGGGACCTTTCCAGTTTTAGCTATTCCACGCCCATCACTTGCTAAGTTCCACCCACGCCTCGCTCGTGTTGGGCTCTATCGATCCCTGAACACCCTAACTATCAATTTCCAGAAACCTATACAGGTAAGCTGTTAAATATTTTGAAACTAATTTGACTGGTCGCTGCCCAGTCAAATTAGTGTCAAAATAGTCAACAAAATGTTTAGTGAATGGTAAAGACATACATTTCATATAACGTGTCGGACTATTACGCGTTTAAGACGGACTAGTTCGAATAATTCAAGGAGGCATGATTATGACGTCATCCGACACGTCACATAGTTAACTATGACGTCATATGATGGATGGATAAATTGTAAAGGTATATTATGTTCAAGATATTTAACATAACGTTTTATTTTGCTTTGGAAACATTCTAAGTTATTTCTAACATGTACTGTAACTATGCTACGAAAACCAACGTAAAAGTTACAGTGCAGCCTAGAGTATAACCATCAGCTCTCCTTCATTGATTCTTTGTCCTTAATATATGGAGAATATGTTTATTAGTAAATCAGACTTACCTTAAGTTATGTAAGTGACGTTCTTACAGAGCTTGTTTATGGGTGGATATAAACATGGCGGTGATATAACTTCCTTGTCCAACTGACGTAATATAACATGCACGCACATATAGGTAAATGTTGCCAAGAACCATTGATGGTCATGTGTGTCAATGGACACGGCTCACATTCTACTGATAATGATAAGTTATTTGAACAGGAAGCAATACCGTTAATCTTTACCACTCTGATGTCAATATTCTATCTTTTCCTCTGGCAATAACAAGGAAACTGGTGTTCATTTTTCAACAATTTTGGTGGACGATGTTGCTGTCTACAACAGCAACATCTTCCACCAAATTTGTTGGAAAAATGTACACCGGTTCATTTTTTAATTTGTAATTAAAATTAAAAATTTTGATATCAGAGTGGTAATGGTTAATTGTTGGTAATTTTCGTCGTGTTATGCACACGCCGGCGCCCATGGTGATATGAGGGTTAAACTAATCGTTTGTAAATGCCAGCAATTAATCGGAATCTGTTACGGTATCTGTCTATAATAAAAGGTAAATTGTATATATATATATATATATATATATATATATATATATATATATATATATATATATATATATATATATATAAATATATATATATATATACAAAAAATATCATGTCCTGTATCATGTGACTGTTCGAGAGTTATAGTACACGCCTGGGTAACGCAATTGTTATGTATAGGGCTCTGTGATTTGTCAATATGTCTAGGATTAAATTTCTACCGATTATAAAACTAAACTCAAACCTGTCTCTAGCGGACATATGATTGTGGGGCCAAAAGATGGTCGTCTTATGAGACCAGTGGTTTTATAACAAGCCATCTTAAGGTCTTACGAAACAATAAAATGCGCTGTATTAGGTGACCACCTGTCTTTAGTGACCACGTTTTGATTATTCATACAGTGCCCGTTACATAGATGTCTGGCTGTAGATGTTGGCATACAATATCCTACCTCATCTAACCCCACTGGGACGGCCATAGACGTCTAAATCCGTGTTCTCACTAGAGACTTAACCGGCGTAACGCAATGATGAGGTATGGCGTTATTCCCGATTAACATCTCCTCGTTGCGCTGCCAATCACCCAGGACGATAGATCGGTGCAGGTGAAAAAAAAAATCCTGGGTTAATAGAGGAATCCAGTTCAACTGAATACCTGTATAGTTTTCTGGAAACTGAGATTCAGAGACTGTATGGATCGATCGAAACCAACACGGTAAAAGCGTGGGTGGAGCTTAGCTAGAGATGGGCGGGGCATAACTAATACGGGATTCATCCATTATCAACCTGTAATGACAGTTTTGAAAGTCGAGCGGGGAGGAGGAGGAGGAGAGTGGAAGGATGAGAAGGAGGAGGAGAGGGGGAAGAGGAGGAGAGTTGGTGGAGGAGGAGAAGAAGGAGGAGGAGGAGAGGTGGAGGAGGAGGAGAAGGAGGAGGAGGAGGAGGATGAGAGGGGAGGAGGACGAGGACGAGGACGAGGATGACGAGGATGACGAGGAGGATGATGAGGAGGAGGAGAGGGGGAGGACGACGAGGAGGACGAGGTGGAGGATGAGGAGGAGGAGGAGGAGAGGTGAAGGAGAAGGAGAAGGAGAAGGAGGAGGAGGAGGATGAGAGGGGAGGAGGTCGAGGACGAGGAGGATGAGGAGGACGATGACGAGGAGGACGAGGATGACGAGGAGGATGATGAGGAGGAGGAGAGGGGGAGGACGACGAGGAGGACTAGGTGGAGGATGAGGAGGAGGAGGAGGAGAGGTGAAGGAGGAGGAGGAGGAGAAGGAGGAGGATGAGGATGAGAGGGGAGGAGGACGAGGACGAGGAGGATGAGGATGACTAGGAGGAGAAGGAGGAAGAGAAGGGGGAGAGGGGGAAGGGGACGAGGATGACGAGGAGGAGGATGAGGAGGAGGAGGAGGGGAGGGGGAGGAGGACGAGGAGGACGAGGAGGAGGAGGAGGAGCAGGAGGAGGAGGAGACGAGGGACGGTGGAGGAGGCGATGGTGGTGGACGGGGGGGGGGGGGCAAGGAAGGGAGGAAAAGGTGGAGGAGGAGGTGAGATGATGATGAGAAATATTTCACGGTATTGGGGATGCTGTAAATGTCAG
This sequence comes from Chaetoderma sp. LZ-2023a, assembly GCA_034401795.1. Taxonomy (NCBI): domain Eukaryota; kingdom Metazoa; phylum Mollusca; class Caudofoveata; order Chaetodermatida; family Chaetodermatidae; genus Chaetoderma; species Chaetoderma sp. LZ-2023a. The sequence goes on along the minus strand of CM067361.1, from coordinate 36,762,345 downwards.
CCAAGCAAATAAAAATGGCAAACATTCATGAGTCCTCGTTGCCTCTGTCTAACTAGAAGTTATTGGGTTGATTGTCGTCTTTTGAGACCCTGATTCCCATTCACATCATATCTAGGCTGGGTTTATTTCAGTCTAGTATTGGTAAGTTCCCCAGCTTTTACGCACAGCGTTCCATAAAGTGGACCAGATTGGCGTACCGGCCCGCTACACTGGTGCCAGCACGCTACACATATAATATTATATATCGTAGTAATAGTAGTAGTAGTAGTAGTAGTAGTAGTAGTAGTAGTAGTAGTAGTAGTAGTAGTAGTAGTAGTAGTAGTAGTAGTAGCGGTAGCGGTAGCGGTAGTAGTAGTAGTAGTAGTAGTAGTAGTAGTAGTAGTAGTAGTAGTAGCAGTAGCAGTAGCAGTAGTAGTAGTAGTAGTAGTTGTGGTAGTAGTAGTAGTAGTAGTAGTAGTAGTAGTAGTAGTAGTAGTAGTAGTAGTAGCAGCAGTAGTAGTAGTAGTAGTAGTAGTAGTAGTAGTAGTAGTAGTCGTAGTAGTAATAGTAATAGTAATAGTAGTAGTAGTAGTAGTAGTAGTAGTAGTAGTAGTAGTAGTAGTAGTAGTAGTAGTAGTAGTAGTAGTAGTAGTAGTAGTAGCAGCAGTAGTAGTAGTAGTAGTAGTAGTAGTAGTAGTAGTAGTAGTAGTAGTAGTAGTAGTAGTAGTCGTAGTAGTAATAGTAATAGTAATAGTAGTAGTAGTAGTAGTAGTAGTAGTAGTAGTAGTAGTAGTAGTCCACTTTATGGAACCCTGTGCTTTTACACCGGTACCCATTTATACTCCTGGCCGGAAAGAGACAAGGAGCCTATATTTCCAACGCCAGCGATATATTGCACGTCTGAGGCGCGAAACGGGTTCTCTGATTATGTAGTCCTGAGTGCTAGCCACTACACCAAGCGGACGCCTCCAACCTCTCTAACTCTCCCCCAACCAGTAGTATACATTGTTCCCTGTGTAAACACTTGGGTTGCTTGGATAGCAGCGTTAAACACATCGATTGGAATGTATACCTGTCAAGGAATCGAAAAAATAAGGACCCGGTAGATGCTAAACAAACAAATAACTAGTACCGGCGATGACCCATCCCGGAACGCGGGTGACATATTTTTCTTCGATAATTTAGGTTCATTCTCGAAACACCCTAACCCTTTAAACCTCGAATTTGTTTTAAGAAATCCGATTTTCTTATAAAAAATATCCATTTGCAGACCAAGCGAAGACTATTTTTGAAAAGTTACTACTGGAAAGACTGGCTCGGTTACAGAGCCAGTCATTCCAGTGGTAACTTTTCAAAAATAGTCTTCTCTTGGTCTGCAAATGAACATTACTCAAGACCAATGCAGAAGCTGTTTTTGGCTGATATGCGTGTTAAATGGTTAAAGAAACATCACATGCGTATTAATAATTCATTGGACATGTGAGAAACTCCCAATGTGTGCGTGAGTTAGTCTATTCGTCCATCCGTTCATCTTGTCGGATACGCTCTAAAATGTGTCGCTTAGAAGCTTAACCTTTGGTCCAGGACATGTTTATGAGCTTAATGATATTGTGAGCTTAAGCTCATAATATGACACAAAAAAGCAAAAAAAATCATGCTTGGGTGTTTATCTCAAAGAAAAACTATTGATTAAAATAAATTCATGATATGTGGATTCATCAACTGTCCATCGCCATGGACTTGTTCAAAGGAGTTGTGTCCCTTACACTACAATCGACTTTCCCACCTTTTTGTTGACATAAGCTCACAATATTTTTAAGCTGGAGGAGTGGAGACGCCATATTGTATTTGACTGCACGGCAACAGCCGAGCAGGTGAGTTCCACAGCGTGTGTGTGTGTGTGTGTGCGCGCGCGTGCGTGTGTGCGTGCGTGCGTGTGTGCGTGCGTGTGACTATTCGTGACTATAATTGACCCAAATGCAGGTTTCCACATTTGTGTCCTTTTGTGCATATTTAGCCATAAAATGGCTGTCATGACGCATACAATTTAATCCATCGGATGCATAGAAATTTTGGCACGAAAACCGGTAATAATAACGTGCGTCGTTAGTGTCTAATGTGTAGGGAGAGGAGCCGTGATGGTGGTGATTAATGAGCTGTATTGAGATTAATTCTTGCATCAGACATGAACCATAATCCATTTGGATTTTTACAAATAAGTGACGGGAATTGGAGAGAGTATAATAGAGAATATATATATTTTGAAACTAATTCGATTACTCAGCCAGTCAATCCAGTTGACAATTTTCAAAAATATATCTTACAGGTTAAAGCGGGGTTTATTAACTGAAACTGAACTGTTTTTGTTTCAGCCCAAACAGCCCAGCCTATTGTTTGCCTTACATTTCTGAACATCTTATCTCTTTTTCAGATCTATGTTCGAGACTCAGATTTATTACAGGGTTAGTCCAAATTAATGTTTCACCAATAATAGATTATCATTATGAACTCACCTGGCCCGATGTACTAAGTGAACTTAAATATGCAATTACTCTTTAACCTGTTGTTGGATTTCAACCAAATTTGGCAGGACGCACCCCATGGTGAAAGGTTGTAGAAATAACATTCAAAATTTGAATCCATTTATTCTTTTGGCGAACCTGGGTGAGTCTATACCATGGCGATTGGTCTGTCTGTCGTACGTTGTCTGTTGTCTTTCAACAATTGCAGAACATTTTGTCGTTTGTGGATGTGTTAACGCCTTAATACGGTTGAATAAAAGAGAGATAAAATAATCCTTAGCGCACTCAAATCAGACAATAATATTTTTTCTGAAAACAATTTTGCTGAAAATGTGTCACATCAACACCTTTCAGCAACAATTGTCACCTCACTCTGTAACAAGTTATTTTAAGGTATAAGTGTGCTAAGGATTGAATTTATAAAGTATAGTACAGCTCATAAATAACAACAAAATGCCTGAAGTTAAAATAATTTATATTGTATAGTTTTATAATTTTAAATTGTAATGAAACGAATTAGATTTTAAAATCTTAACATATGATGATTTCATTACGTATAAATTAATGTAATTTTTTAAGTTGTGAAATTTAATTAGAGGCTCGTATGTGCGTCTAATTGAATTTCACATCTATACAAATCATATTAATTTATACGAAGTGAAATCATCATATGTTAAGATTTTATTCGTTTTAATAATTTTATTTTCAGTGATTTTGCTGTGAATCTGCACCTTTAATATTGTAGCATCATAATTGCAGGACAAGTGCGCGTCTAAACATGTTTTGTTTTTGCAGGGCTTTAAGAATTTGTGCGCGATCACGAAATAAAATTGCAAGCAAGAAAAAAATTTGCCGAGCCGGATTTGTTTTTGTTTTCCCAAATATGCGACAGAAGAAATTTGACGCGCTCTTCCAGGCATCGCGCAGGTACATATGCATATCATATTCCGAAAAAGTGATGTCCTTCGTCTAAAATATTTAAAAATAGCACGAAAATTGAACCCCTTTTTCCTGGCACAAATTCTTACTCACAGTCGTATGCGTATGGTTAATGCATGCCTTGATATAAAATGGTGATGAGGAAAAATTATAAGTCATGTGATGAATACCGCTTCCGCTTTATGTTGAATCGCGCGTTACTCGGGTATTGACAACACGTAAATATTCATAACCGTGTGTATACTTGCGCAAATCATGTAAATAGACAAGTAGCCTCCCAACACAAACCTAAGCAGATGTCCGAATATTATGAGGCTTATGTTGTCCGAGTATTATGAGTTTATGGAATATAATTATTATGAGTTTCTGATAATCTTGAATTATCTAATGTTTGGAAGATTCTTGTCTTGATGCATGTGTCAGATGTCCGAATATTATGAGCCTTATGTTGTCCGAGTATTATGAGCTTATACAGTATGTCCTTATTTCAATCCACTCTGGTAACTAAAATATTGCTATCTGGAGTAACATCTGATATAATGTTTCTGTAAGCAGGGTTATGTATGAAGAAACCTGGTTCTCGCGAAATTCAAATACATGGTGCCAACTCAACGATATCCTAGATTACTTAGTGTTTGCCAGTTTTGTTCCACATTCCAAACATGAGAAAATAAGGTTAATGGGCAGTGCTAACGTGATTTTCTGAATGAAGTCTATTGTTGTTCTGACGTTTGTATGTGTAGTACTTATCTGTAGCATATTTTAATGTATATTATTTGTATTATATTATGGTCAATTCGCGATTGGTCAATTGAAGAAATGCAGGCCCTGTATAGGGGGTGGGGTGGGGGTGGGGGGTGGGGGTGGGTGCTGTCAGTGGCTATTACAGATATATGTAGTGAGGAACCGGAATCCGATGCCACAGGTTCTCGACTTATGACTGCTCTAATTTTGGCTCCTAGTTGATGTTCTTAGTGATTGCCAACCCATTTGAATTTGTTGGCCAGGTGCGAGTACGGGTCCCAATTTGGTTGTCACTTGTCTAAATGTGTGATGTCTCCTGCATGTATATGTACTTGGTCATACTGATGGCACGTGCTGGCGTGGATGACAGTTTCAACTGTTTGTTTACCCCCTCCCTTTGGAGATTGGGGAACACCATGGTTGCGGAGTGGTGGCATAATCATTCCATGTTTGCTAGCCAAATCTGGACATAGTGCTATCGCTGTGACCGCATGCAATCTTTGTTTTGTGTGAACTGTTACCATTATAATTAATTACTATTAATAACTCTCCACCGTTAGATATTCTCCATGAGACAGTGAAGCTTCAATGCCTGTGAATGATGTCCCAACCACTAGGAAACTAGATGAGAGGTCAGTCACTGTAGGTGATGGTACATGTATGTATATATTTGGTGTGCATACCTTATTTCAGAGTTCATTGAACTTATCACATTTTTCTGAACAAGGAAGAAAAAAAAAAGTTTTGTAAAATTTTCAAATGATGCCTTACTTGTTTTTATACACCTGGCGAAAGATGTTTTCATGTGCGTGGGCAGGCAGACAGATACCGGGTTTCCGTGCAAGAACTCGAACCCATGATAACCAATTTCCTTCAACCTTCATAGGAAGGCTTAATACTATAAGACCTTGAGTAGTAGAGTCGAAATTAAAATGATACCACCTCCCTCAACTGGCAGCCGATCGGCGATCCGTGGCCCCCACCGCCCTCTTAATCCCTGGGGACTTAGGGTTGTTGAGACATGTAGTTGGTATTTGCCTCTAGATGATGCTCCAGGGTTTAAGAGGGCGGTGGGGGCCACCACGGATCGCCGATTGGCTGCCAGTTGAGGGAGGTAGTATCATTTTAATTCCGACTCTACTACTACCTCTACAAGCATCCACAGTGATATACACCGACCACGATCACATGTTTCGTGCCCCAGGGATTGAGAGGGTGGTGGGGGCCACGGATCGCCGAGCGGCTGCCAGTTGAGGGAGGTAGTATCATTTTGACTCTGACCACACTGAACGCCCATTTAAAGACAAGCCTCCACAGCGACATACACCACTGAGCGCCGTGTGATCAACCATACACATAATAGGGTCTGAACGCCCATTTAGAGACAGTGTCCACCGTGATATACGCCCTCTGAACAGCCAGAATTGTAAGACGCCGTCCAGACCATGAAACAGAAAAATGCCGTCCAGACCATGGAACAGAACTTTGATCAGTTTATCCAGCTGTTCGCGGATGTCCCACGACAGCACAGCCTGGGATGGCTGTGGAACAGGGCGACAATGGTAGGTGGCTCCGAACTGGCCGCCATCATGGGGCGGAACCCCTACTCAAGCTTCGAGGAGGTTCTGGCCCAGAAGTGCGGGGTCAAGACCTGTGGCGAGGGCGCCGTGGCGTGCTGGTGGGAGACTCTCTTTGAGGCCATGAGTAGGCGCCTGCTCGAGATCGATTGTGGGATGCGCGCACTGGGCACCGACATCCACATCGACGGCGGGTGCCTGGGTTACAGGGGACATGCCAACAGCCCCGACGGCTACTGTCTACTCAACATGGTGCAGCAATGCGACTCCGACGAGGAGTGGGAAATCCTGAACACCAACCTGAAGGTCGCCGACAAGGAGCATGAAGTCCAAACAGTGATGGTACTTTTGGAGTTCAAGGCCCCCTACAGCCGGCGCCCCAAAGGGGATATACACCGCCACTACCTGCCGCAGGTCTGGTCGGGCCTCGCACTGTCGCCGGTAGCCAAGTTCTGAATCTACGTCGACGTGGTCTACCGCATCTGTGCACTCGAAGACCTCAGCGACAGCACTGAGTACAATGAGGACTACCACCACAGCGACACGAGAGGCTGAGGCCGACCGGTGGCCTGGGTCATGACCGCCGTCTATGCCGACTTGGGTGGCTGGGGTCTGGCTAGTGACAACGATGCCTCGATGCCGGAAGTGTTGCTCACGTTGGGCCGCGACGTCTGGCTGATGCTGTTCAGCTACTTTGGGGTGGAGCCTGACGCCGATATACTCGATCCGGTGGACTTTTGGAGCTGCACCTCCAAGATGTTCGACAAGATGATGGGCTTCGTGAACCAAGGCATGTACCTGATGCCGCGCATTGACCCGTGCTTCACAGACGGCCGCGGCAATCTCTTCGACCACAGCATTATAGATGCCCTGGCGGCAGATGCACCCTACACCCACTTCCTGGAAGGCCTTTGAGATCAACTACATTCCCATGGCATGCAACCCCGGGTTCCTGGCCAAAACCAGCCCCGCATCGACGAGCTCACCACACTTGCCGCGCAGATCAGCAAGTTGCCCTACCCACACAGCGCCTACGAGGACATTCGTCAGACGCACGCCCGACATGGCAAGATCTCTCTGCCCGGCTTTGTGACTGAGGACCAGATCCAGGACTTCTTCAAAATGCTCTAGCTTGGGCATAGGGTTGTTGAGACATGTGATTTCGTGGTCGGAGATGGGAGCCGTGGCGAATATAAAACTCCCGTGCGGACCGAGAGACCATCCTCAGGCCGGTCTCTGTGTCGGCTCAGACAACCACGTAGTCTCTGCCAGAGTCGCATCGGCATGATGGGACCACCCATAGTGTCTTCCATCTACCTTGACAACGCTCACCTGGTAGGAGGATAAAGTGCTTAGCATTTGCACCACGGCAGCCTCTGGAATGTTCACACGTCCTACCCTCTCCAGACCATAGAAGTGGCAGACAGACTCGATCTCTTCATGTGGTTGAAAGCGGTCGTAAATGTTTCTCCGCAAGGGCTCGACCGAAGGATTGTACTGGGGGCCATCCCGGAAGTGGGCCAACTTAGCATCCAATATCATGGCAGTCTCAGCGCCCTGTGCCACTGCTGTAGACGCCAGCACGAGCAGTATGATGAGAGTCATAGTTATACATGAAGAGTTAAACTGAACAGAGTGAACCCCTCGATAAATATCTGTGTAAGATCAAGCCCTGCTCCATCAGGTTCAATAGTGATCTTCACCCCCTCAGGGGCAGGAGCTAGCTGCTTCACTTTGCTGCCAGCTAAGAAACGTAGCTCTAGGATTATATGAGTCGTTTGTTGGCTAGTCAGTCCGACTCGCTGACGCAGTTTAACAGCACCCTTGGCTTTGGTGACATGTGACACACCATCTACCTGTAGGATGCCCTCCTGGAGGTTAACAGCTTCTTCTGGTCCATCGAATGGACGACGCAGCAGGAGCTTTCCACCTGTAACCCCGATCCGGTGACCCACCATCGTCAGGGAGACACCTTCACCTATGTAGGTGAGGAAGGATGATCCCTGATTATAGAGCTTTCGAACTGTCCCATCACTTTTCACAACAGTAGAGAGGGGAGTAAAACCTCTATGTCAATGACTGCGGGAGGCCTATATAGTGGCAACCATGTTTGCCAGTTACCACCAGGTCCAGCGCGGTACCACACTTCATTCTTCTCAAACATGAACTGCATGTTTGCCAGGGTCAATAGCAGACCCTCATGGGTCATCGGCGGGGCACCGCTCGAATAGGGTTTGACCAGATGAAAGCTGAGGTCGTCATTTAGGGTGTTGATGTCTGCCACCTCTGTATCCGAGACCTCAATCAATGGCTCGAGGATGTACTTCCTCTTCGGGAAATCGTACCGATACACGATCTTGTGCCTATCTATGTTGCAGCCCAGGCGCTCCTTCGACACATCCTTGAGGTCTGTGAGCAGCTCCACCCCATCACCACCAATGGCCTTTGAGTTTGCTTCGTACTGTAGGGCGAATGACTTGACATTGCTATCTTCTACCTTGGCAGCATCAACTGCGTACACATCTGCCATGTCAACATGACCAGTCGACTGAGCAAATATGGGTTCCATAGCACGCTATATAGATGTTGTTTAAACAGGAGATATAACCATGCCGATTGTTCGACTGCTGCTCTCCGGTGGTGAGAACGTAATCTCACCCTCTCTAGAGGAGAGACGGGTGGTACAGTACCATGTAGAATGGGTCCTCTTCGAGGTTCCCCAGCGGGGCACAACATGCATACACGCTGATGTGCTACATCAACCTCCGGGCAGTGCACACAGTGGCTCACTAGTAGAAGTCGCCCGGGACGTGATAGAGTATCTCCCAGGTGCCAAGAGAAACGTATGGAAAGCTGTAAGTCCTAGCCTGTTCACACCTCACTTTAACATATATGCCAGCATTGATAGGATATCGAACGCCCATTTAGAGTTTACACTTTTATTACCACTCGACTTGACGACAACATGATATCATACCAGCATTATCTGATCTTGGCCGAGATGATGAAGAAAGAGTTTCGCTCCTTCATGGCCCCTGCACATATAAAGGCCTTAAGCGAACAGAAGCTCACACTGCAACAAGAAGGTGAGCGACTACAGTGAGAGAAATGGTATCAACAGAACGCGAGCCTTGCAAGGAGGTGAAGGAACATTTCCGATACTGGTAGGCCCTACTGGAGGAGAGTAAGTGGGACGCAGGAGTCTTGACAGACGCCAATGAGCCAGCCGTCATCACAGACGAGGATGAGCCAGGTGTCTTCGCAGACGAGGATGAGCCAGAGGTCATGCAGTGGGAAGAGGAGATGGGCAGAAGTGTAAGACCAAGCAAGCCATCCAGCGGCGGACCTACTATCTGGGTGATAAGGTGAAGTTCCAGATGTCACGTCTCAGAAAGCTACTGGCACCCGGCATAGTGCTGGATAACCACTGTCTAAGAGATGTCTGTCTCAACACCAGCAAGCTGGTACGGTCCACCAGGCTCTCCAAAATGAACCATTCTATGACTCATGAGCAGATTCTGCAGGTGATGCCGTTTAATCCTCCAGATATACTATGGCAAAATCAGAGTGGCTGAAGCAACCAGAACCATATCCCTCCCTAACTGCTGACGAGGGCGGTACCATCCACGGCTGGCGACTCCACCAGATAGATACCATCAGGCAGAATGTCGTCTGTGAGGCAGAAAAGTACAGCAGAACGCGCTGCCTGTACGGTAACTTTAAGAACACAAGTATAGATGGTCTTCCCACTGAACCTCACGACAGTCATCTGGAGCCAACCACCCCTCCTGGGTACACCCTTGACTCGCCTGAGAGGTCTACTGGATGATATACCAGAGCTATCACTGTTCTCCATCACAGTGGATGGACGGTCCCGAACCAGCTTCTCCATCAACCCACGACCGCTGACCAACCACCCCATCACCATCAAGGATGCGAAGCTAGCTCATACTTGGATGCCTGCTCCAAGCCTCTCATACAGGAATCAGCAGCTGAACCTTGCCGTGTGGTGTGCCACGGCAGAATGTGGAGTAAGTTCCACCCTGCTACACTCCTATTCTGGCACTCCTGAAGCTGTGCTCATCGCCAGCTGTCTCAGATTCCATGTGTACTTCATGGTGCGACGAATCTTCCATAAGCTGGGTGCAAGCCTCCATGATACAAACGACTTCGACCCACAGCTTAACAGTCATAGCGTCTCAGTGGCCAGCAGACTACAGAGAGAGAGAGAGAGAGAGAGAGAGAGAGTTCAGCACTCACCCAGACTATCGGTGGCATGGTTGTGACAACAGCGGCCTTGGGGGTTATTTACGGTGACCCGAGATGTGACTACTCAGGATTCCCCTATCGAACACCCCGACAAGCAAGCCGCCGGAAGACAGTGACATTCTCCGAGCAACATGATCATGAACATCGAGGACCTCCAAGCCAGGGGCTATAACAACATGATAGTTGAGGGGAGTTCCCCCGGTGTCCGATTCGGCTTCGACACTGATATCAATGCACCTACCGGCCATACAGTCGTTTCGACCCTGACACTGCAGCCAGTCGACACGACGCTTCCCATGCCAGCTCCTACCCCGACACTGCAGCCAGTCGACATGGCACCACTTCTCGTGGTAGCTCTATGAGTGGTGTTACGCCTAGCTACTATGGCGCTCGGGATCAGCCTACTCTGCCGCTGGCAAATCAGCTATAAGACTCTCTACAGTAAGAGTGGGGACCACAGTGAGACACTGACCAGCTTGGCCTGCACTATCGCCCCTATACACGCTGCCAACATGCACATCCAAAGGCTGTGTGGTTCCACAGCGCATCTTTTTTCCAGCTTGTAGTATCGCAGAGCCTTGTTCAGCTCTGAGTCACGTGAGGCCATGGAGGTCGGCAACAGCTGGAACACATCTGGCAGATACTCCCGGTCATTGTAGGAACCTTTAGCTCGCAGGATCTGCTCGACGATACTCCCGCCCATGATAATGTATTCGAGGAAGCAGATCTGCCCCGTACCAAATCCTAGATAGAGATTCACATCTGTCAGCTCCTCTGTCAGCTCAGCACCGGAGAACTGAGCAAGCTCATCTGGTGTCGTCTTCTTGTGGTCCTTCAACTCCCTCTGGAAGACCTCATAGTACTTCTCGCATAGCGTGAACCCAGACATGTTTAGGATGTCTCAATAGACAGATGAATATTCCTGAGTACCAACCCGGACACCTAGCAGATGCAGACTGGGAAGATCTTATTAGCTCACTCGACAGGGAATGCAGGCGTTTAACTGCATTGTATACTCAGTGCTTTAACAATGACATCAATGGTACAGATCGTGAAGCAACTGCCGGAGAGCCAGGCGATTCTCCAGAAGGTGGAGAACCTGCTGCGAACCATGACCCAGAAGCTACTGACACAGGCTACACCCCTGGCAGTCCATATCGCCAGTAACGTGGCAGCGAATGTGGCTGTGGTGAAGATGACAGGTGGAAATGAGGTTCTTCCTGCCGCCACTGTGGCTGTCCTCGTTACAGTGGTGAGTGCGGTGGCTGAGCACTGTCTCGAAATAACTCACCCAATCCCAAAGATCGCCATCAGTGGTTCCTCCTACACTGCCGCCGCCAAGATCATGGGTGAACGTGTTACACTAATGGAGACCGCGGTTCTAGGGCTAGCAACGAGTGCAATGGCTGAGATCATCGTCGCCTACGTTTAACCACTCTGAATAGTGAGAGATTGATGACGAGACCCCTGCAGCATATGAGGCATGGCATGCCGGAGGGTGGTGTGTAGCCCATAGTCGAGCACGCGGACTGAGGATTTCAATGCCCAGGTATGGGGGACCGCCCACAAGGCATCCCCTGCAGAGAAGGCCAGTACCCTGAGCACTGCTACCTATTCCCTTGACCGACTGCGTGGTCCTCCTATGCCCAACTATTTCACTAGGGGTATGACTAGTTGGTTTAAGCCGTGTATAGCACTATGACTCTGTCAGACCAAGACTGTATACAAGGGGATGGGTATCAAGGACAGGGCGAGGATGCGAGGTATGCTAGGAGTCGATGAGGCTGGAGCCATCAAGGTTATATCTGAGTCCTATGCACAAGACCTGCTTAAGGATCTCCTGCAACCACGGGGCTCCTTCCAACAGGATGGAGATAATCTCAAGGTAGACACCATCAGGCTGAGCAAGATCAGTGTTGATGGCACAGAGGGTGCTACCGCCAGCCTCCAGCTACCAGAGGTGAAGAAGTCAGGGTTCTTTGGTTTGCTGTTTAAGACCACAGGATAGTCATGGCTTCCCGTGCATGTATCATACAGATACTGGATGTACTAGACACTGTGGGTGCTGACACAGGCGCTCTATGCTATCTTCTCAGCTGCTGCTTGGATTTCATGCTTGATGCCTCCATCTCATCCTTTATAGCCACCGGAGGTGCAGGATTACCCGCTCTGCAAACGAAAGAGCTGGTGGAGGAAGTTCCGCCGTTTAGTCTCCCAGGTATAGACGAGGCTACCGCCGACCAAGTGCTAACCATCCTCCGCACGCATGTCTCTACCATTCAACAGTAGGCCGGCCGATGCTGGCCAGGTGGTGCTGATCATTGACCCATCAGGACATGGGTAAAAGGCGCAGACCTTCACCTACAAACTGAATCCAGCCAGGAAACTAGCCTGCTCTATGCGTCATCATCGGCTGCAACTTTTTTCATTCATCAGAAGGCTGAGGAACATCTTCCGTCTCCGCTACTTTGTCAGAAGCTGGAAGAACATCGTCAGAAGCTTGAGGAACTTCATCAGAAGCCTGTCGCTGAAACTCTAATCAATTAAGGGTCAGATGGTAGGACTCTCTTCTTCTGGAACTTCTCATGGAAGATCCACTTTGTCCATGCGCAACGAGCATATGAGTTGTAAGCGGATTTGATTAGGTAGTCCTGGTAGTTATCTGGGAATTTCAGAAATGCTGGCAGATTACTGGCCAATCTCATGCGCCCTCTTTCGTTGACGATGTGCTCAACAGCTTCCTTGTGGCCAACAGTGAGCCCCACCTGAGTACCTTCTGCATGAGCAGTGTTGTTGCTCTCTGCTGCAGCGGCACTGACCTCCTCCATAACGTAGTCATTTGCTCCAGACTGGAAGCTATCCAGCATATCTCGCTCTTCCTGTCTATGGAGGATAAATATGGCAGCCCACTTCCCGATCTTTAGTAGATGTTTGGGATCGACCCTTGCCCTTTGGAGAGCTAGAATAACAGAACTGTTGGTTTGGGTCACATGTAGGTTGAGTGCCCTGCCCTGGGTGCTGTCAAACCTCCGGTAGAGTATCTGAGTCAGGAGTTTCTTTTATACTACGAGATGGTGCTCCTTCTTCTATGGTGGCCAGTATCTCCACATCAGACGGAGGTGTGACTTTGGCTCACTCGTGGATAATGTTGATGTCACGAAGCAGTCCTCGGACCCCGTCACAGTGGGGCAGTGCACGCTGTGGCTGTCGTGCTGATTGTCGTGCCGACTTGTCCTGCTGCCTATAGACAATCTGCTGGAGAACTTTACCAAACATGGCAGCCGTTTAAACATGCTGCAGTATGTGCAACATCCAGATGGGCCATTGAATCCGCGACCTCGCACCGCACTGCTCCTCGGGAGGACTGCCTGACAGTCATTCGACCCAGTATGCACGATGAGAACCCGTTGTCTGCTGCTGGGAAGTACATCGACTTTGCAATCTCGGCACAGTTCCACGAGATCAAGAGCATGACACTCGAGTTCAAGCTTCAGAGCACAATAGAACAGACAGTAGGGCTCCCGCAGGTTCTGAACAGGTGGGAGATCGTGCAGAGCAACAGCACCATGGACACCACCTATGTTAATGATGAGTACCGAGTCCTAGGTCCGCTGGCTCGTGGACCAACCGTCTATGCGAAGGGAAAGGGGTACTACGCTGTGGGGTGCAATGAGGCGTTCACAGAATTCGAACTATGGGCAGGTGTCGAGAAGCCTCTGGCAATTCCACTCTTAACCCTCCTCGAGAGCGCACATGTGAATCCGGCTGCCATGCAGGATAGGTTGTTCCTCCAGGTGTACACTGAGCAGCTCGCAGATGCGACGATGAATGCTCCAAGACTTCATGTCTGGCATGACGAGAATGACCAGGAACTTAAGCAAACGGGTTCCAAACAGCGGAGCATGCATGTGGAGCAAGAACCCCAGCGGGTCCAAGCCACAGCTAACCAACGGGTAGAGCTGACATTGCATCGTGGTGCATTGGACTGTGTCGCTGTTGCGGTCCTGGTTCAGAAGGGAGGAGCCATCCAGCAGGTGGATAAGCTAGACGACTTCAAGCATATGGTTGCTGGGACCAATGTTCTTGGTGAGGTACGCGAGATGGCTGACTGCCAACTCTTCAGACAGAAAACTAAGTCATATGCACTTCTGTGACTAACCACTGGAAGCGATGACCTCTTTAATGCTCTGGTTAGCCTGCACTCGGAGTTGTCGTTGGTGTGCCTCCCTCTGGCGCATATGCTTGATTGCTTTGCTGTATTCAAACTTCTTCTTAGACAGCTTCTCCATCGCCTGGTTATGATGCTCATATGCTCGACCTCTGCCACCTTCTTGTCGGCGAAGCTGAGTCCCCAGTTCGCCAACACGCCCGCATTCAAGATTACGGATGCCTTGCTATAGTCTACAGTTTAAAGCTACTATGTAGCTATCCCCAGCGATGTATATGTATGAACCAGAGGCTTATGAGGATCCAGTCGAGGATATAGATGATGAGGACTATGAGGAGGACTATGATGAGGAGGATTATGATGCAGACTATGAGGTCGGTGGTGAGTATGATGATGTGGAGCCTGAATCCCGCAAGCTAGTACACAGAGCGAAAGGAATCTATTGCACTTACGTAAAAGGTTCTATCAGGCCGCTAGCAGCAGTTGGGGCTCTGATCGCTCTGTTCACAACGAAGGCCGGCGAGACGGTCCGCAAGATCGCCAACAATGCTCTCCATGGTGTGGAGAAGATTTCTGAAGCCATACCAGCCATCGCCTCAGGCGTAGGTACGTTCTTCGGCGTCGTAGGCCCTTGGCTACTGTACGTTGCCAGAGCACTCGCGGCCATCTGGGCCGCGAACATTTAAGCAGTGCTATATAAGGATGGCATCTCTGTATGACCTGGTCAAGATACTTAACTTTCGAGGGTTACCATTCAGTGAAGATCCAGCAGAAACTAGACGCTGGTTTACGGAGGTGTTTGAGGAGGTTTTCAGTGATAGTTGAATGAATGACGGCCACCTGTTCATCTGTTTAGGGTTCGCCCAGGCCAGGTGTGACAGGACGGGAGTGGACGTCAGTGATAAAATCACCCAGGCTGTGCGTGACAGGACGGGAGGGGACGTCAGTGATGAAATCAACCGTCTTTCTTGAGGAACTCTACTATCAGCCTGGTTGATATTACCGTGAGCCCCCTCAACTACTCGAGGTTGCACGTCGCAAGGGCCACAACTTCACATTGGAGACAGTTAGCCAGTGACTCAGCCACCAGGCGATGTGGCAGATATACAGATCTTCCACACGACTCTGTTGGTCATAAGACCTAAATGTATGCCCTCACCATCGTCGATGTCGCCAGCAGGTACAGGGCTGCGGCACCGCTCACGGACAAGTCAGCTGGCCAGATGACCCAGGCATTCGAGGGTGCCTATGAGGCTTCGGAAAATCCCATCCAGTGGCCGGAATTGTTGCAGGTTGATGAGGGTAAGGAGTTCAGAGATGAAACTGCATCCCTCATGCGGAAACACGGTGTGGCAGTTAGGCGTGGCGAGGTAGGGCATCACCGTGCCCAGGCTATCGTTGAGCAGTAGAATCGGACACTGGCAAAGAGACTGTTCCAACACCAATATGCCCAGGAAATGACTGCGCTGAGTGAACGTTCTAAGGTATCGGTGAGAGGGCTGCCTACTATGTTGGAGAGATCCCATGCCGAGGTTACTAGGCTAATCAGGAAGAAGCAGGTGGAGGCTATCAGACACTCTGCTGTTGCCAGTCACAGCTCTAGAGGAGCGAATACGGGAGAGGAGTGCCTATCACCTGATGCTCTAGTTCTGTACCTATATGAGCATGGTGATCTGGAAGGTGGTCGATGGCGTGCAACAGATCCTAAGTGGTCGATAGATGTTCACAGGCTTGACAGGTATGTGGAGGCGGAGGGGCGGCCTACACTGTACTACCTGGCATGTCAGCACGGAGTGCCTAGGCGACCATTTGTCGTAGAAGAGCTTCAGCTAGTCCCTGCAGACACACAACTACGAGACCATAGGGTGCTAACATGATAATCGATGGGGTCGGTATGGACACCATCTGGCAGCACATGGCACTTATCATGGTAAACAGAGAGTCCAAATTTGTTCTGCCCTGGTTGCGCATGCGTAAGCCTCGGGTTTTAGCCCTGTCCACCCCGCCATATAGGGCGCTGTAGAAACTCTGCCAAGAGACCTCATTCTGCCACTTTGGCATTCCCTTAGCCGAGCACTTACTTGCAGCTGTGCTCTCCACGTAGCAGCATTTGGTGCAGAGAGCGATACCACGAGAGCCTTCAAACTTGATCTTGAACAGTCCCGGAGTCCATCCAGACCATTTGTCCCAAGCTAGCCAGTCCCGCTTATGAGCCTGGTACTCTGCTCGGATCTCAGGGCGAATGACATCGTCGAGGTTGGAGCCTGCTATAGTGATATACGCAGAGTCAGTGTCCATCTGCAGGTACTCAAAGCTGTCACAAGCTACGTAGCGATCGAGGAAGTCATAGTAGAACTCCAACATTCGCAGCTTCGTGAGCTCATAAACGGCTATCCCCACCTGGAAGGGCCTTCGAATAGCGATTCTTGGCTTGCGACTCTGGAGCTCGTATGACTCACCGATCTCCTCGAGATCTTCGAACCATGCACTTCGCAGGGCCTTATCTACCACACGTTCATCCTTCGCGAGGCTGGTGTTGCTAGGGTGTTCTAGGGCCTCGATGAGCTTCCCGTAGTCATTGTTGCCGAGGAGTTTGAAGAGATCCGCCAAGAGCAATTTGCTCTTATCTACATCTCCCAAGCGGCGGGCCTCCGTAACATTCCCCACGAACCACTCAAATGGGCGCTTGGCCTGATAGTCTATGGTGCGGTGTACAGCAGTGATCTCCAGGCCATGGTTTATATACCACTTGAGTGTCAGTGCCTACAGCAGCCACTTCTTGCCAGAGAGGGCACCGACCAGCTTCTGGATGGTGGCTAACTTCCTCCATGTACGCTCTAGATATGCCTGCATCTCAGAAGAGACGGCCTCTACCGGGATCTCGCGGTTATAGAAGAGCTGGGGCATTTCCTAGAACTTTGCCCACAGAGCCTTATGGACCTCTATATCCACCTCAGCAAATCCAAACCAGCGATCTGCTAGGAGCTCCTCCTTAAAGCTGGCTACACCACTGGCACCGGACCAATGGCGCACTGTCCCCTTACCACAGGGCATCTCTTTGGCCATCGTTGACAGGTACAGGCATTTGCATCATAGCCCAGTAGCCATTGGTAGACACGCTCACCCTGGCGGATGCATGTCACACCTGCCTCATGGTATCTGGTGAACACGCTGCTGGGTCCTCCAACAGCCGCATCCTTCAGCATCTCGTAGGCCTCCTTGCCCGGAGAGTAGAGGCTAACATCCGTCATGTGCTGAGCGGTTCCACGTAGGAGGTACTGCAGTGACACACCTGGGAGAGACAGCGCAACTTTGAGGATGTCTAATTCTCGTTCTGTGTGGAACTCCCGCATCTGTTCTAGGGCTTCGATGAATGAACTGACGTCCAGGTTGTTGTAGTATCGCAGCCAGTCAGAGAATGTCCGCATTCCGTGCTGGCTGAATGTCTGGTTACATTGTTCCCACTCTGATCGCGTCAAGACGTAGCCACCCTTGAGCTTAGATGTCCATGTGGTCAGGAAGGCCTGAATAGGTGAGCTTTCATGTGTGTCAAACCATTCATATGGGAACCAGCTCTTCTGCTGTGTACACCCGTAAGGTTTGACGCATACCTCGTACGATACTCCTGGGCCGAGGTAGCTCAGCACATCGAGAAACCGTAGCTCAGGTGTTATGAGGAACATGGCCTGTCTAGCCTTCTTGGCGAATTTCACTGTATCTATACTGTCAGTCTTCGACAAAGTACTTCTTGATGAGGTTCAGGTCATACGGCCCAGAGTTGAACCACAGTACAGGTACTTGGTCACACCACTCGTTGATCAGTCACTACTGTCGCTTTGAGAGCTCGTCCAGGTCTGTTGGTATGTACTGTGGCCTAACACTTGTCCGGATTAGATATGCTCGCCGTTGGATCTACAGCATGAACTCGCTGATCAGTTCTTTGGGGTTAGGCTTGCAGAGGTGAGTGGGCTCACTCGTGGCGCCCTCTAAGGAGCAGCCAACTGACACAGAGATAGGTATGTAAGTACTCGCGTGAGAGACTCTGTAGGATGAGTCTCGATACCATCTAGGAGTGCTTCGAAGTCGTAAGTTATAAAGTGTGGATATGGGACAGTCCGAACTCGTTTAGGCACGCTTGGACAGCGTTTTATACAGCACTCCCTCTGTACCACAAGCATGCATCCAGACGCTCTCAGCTTCTCCTCTCACACGACTGTCTTTTGGTATCTTCGTTCGGCATCCTCACCTCGCGGGTGTTGTGGGCACCTGTGCCAGACACAGCCATGGATCTTAGCTGGGTTCAAATCTCGCTCAAAATACCTCGCTAGAACTTACCTGAAATTTCGAAACTAAGTAAGACGCTAGGGCCGGGGTAATATGACCAGATTAGATAAAGACCCACCGGGACACTCCCCAGTGTGGGGTTAAAGCACCACAGACACACACGCACCAGCCGGCTGGAATATCAACATGGTGGGATGGAAGATAGGTGGAGTAGAAGATAGGTGGGGTAGAAGATAGGTAGGATAGGTGGGATAGGTACAAAAATGTCCCACAGATAGAAAAACCTCCTCAGGATACCGGTCAGAATAGAGAGAGAGAGAGGCCGGCCACTGGCCGGTATCCTGAGGAGGTTCTCCCAGACATGTGGGGTCCGCATGGTTGTTTTATACACATGTCTCAAATCCTATGCCCCAGGGATTGAGAGGGCGGTGGGGACCACTGATCGCCAATCGGCTGCCAGTTGAGGGAGGTGGTATCATTTGTCTCTAAATGGGCGTACAGTGTGGTCAGTGTCAAAATGATACTACCTCCCTCAACTGGCAGCCGTTCGGCGATCCGTGGCCCCCACCACCCTCTCAATCCCTGGGGCATGAGCCATGTGATCGTGGTCGGTGTATATCAATGTGGATGCGTGTAGAGCTAGTAGTAGAGTTGGAATTAAAATGATACTACCTCCCTCAACTGGCAGCGGATCGGCGATCCGTGGTGGCCCCCACAGCCCTCTGAATCCCTGGGCATCATCTAGAGGCAAACCCCAACCACATGTCTCAACAACCCTAAGTCCCCAGGTATTAAGAGGGCGGTGGGGGCCACGGATCGCCGATCGGCTGCCAGTTGAGGGAGGTGGTATCATTTTACTTCCGACTCTACTACTCCTTGGTCAAGTTTGATAGCCTCTTTCATTGGACCCATTTGGCATATTAGCAGATTTATGACCCTTAGATATGTCAAAAGTCTCATTATCTTCAGGTTCCATATACTATCTCGGACACATGTTAGCCGATTTTATTCAAACTTCATAGCAAGGCTTAATATTATAAAATCTCAGCTGCATTCGCTAACGGCTTTGGTTTGAATTGTTTGTTTCATCTTTGCTCGACAAAAACAGTGACGAGCGTATTATGCAATTTATGTGCCTCATAGGTACTCTTGTTCCTATATGGGAAAGTAGTTGTGTTTGATGTCTCTGTCATTTCAGATATTCTTGTTGAGGACTTTGTGAATGATGATGGATTGGACATTCTGAAGACTAGGAAGAAACCAAAGAAAAGTGAGTTGAATCGCAAAACTATTGGCTGCGGGTTGCTCGGTTGGTTAGGTCGTGCAGGCTTATGACGTCAAACAAGCAGTATATTGGGTTTGAGTCCTACATGGGCAGTTGATGGCTTTTAGGGAACTTTGGTGACTACTGTGTTGTATCTTTCCACATAGCATTCATAAAGAAAGCAACACTAAAGAAGTACTAAAGGCGTACTGAAGTCTAGATAGAAATGCATTTATCTTATAAAGAGGCATTAGAGCTCCAAGTTGGTGAAAACCTCATGGAAGAATTCAAATTAGTTATTGATTTATTAAAGTTTGAAGTGCTCCATGGTGCCGAAAGAGTTCATTCCCTTGATGTTTTATGACATTAAAGAACATGGAGTGTATACATTATAATGTGTACATTTGTATATTTTCAGCTAAAGTGTTTACCTTCATGTTCACACAATGACTTGTGGGCAAAAATGTCAAATTGAATAAGAACTAGTGTGAAGTATTTTCAATAACTTTCTTTCTATCCAGCTGAAGTCTTCAAGGCGAAGGGATTTTCCCCAAAATTAGATATTCTTTTGGTTCTTTGTTGACATTGTAAAAACATGTTCAGGAAAACCTCAAAATACTGCCTTCAATTCTTATCCGATATTCAGGTAGCTTCAAAAAAGTGATTAGCACACAATTATTTCGATGTGTTCACGTTTCAAGGTCGTGGGGTCAACGTCACAGCTACTACGACGTCATGCATTCCATAGCTACGCACGGAAATGTAATTGTTGCATGTGCCCTATGAAGTGCAAGCGAGGACATTCATGTCGTTACAACATTTCAAATTTTTCTTGTTTTTCAATACCTAGGCACAAAGAGAAAATGGTCAAATGAAGAGGAAGAAGAGCTGAGAAAACACTTTACAGATTATTTCAATAAAACCACAAGAAGAGCCTGTCCAACTAAAGATCACTGTTGCGAGGCTATTACTAAAAAGTAAAGAGGGTGGTGGATCCCTACATAAGCGGGGCCGGGGAGGGGGGGGGAATGATGAAAAAAGAAAATGAACAATTTGATGAAGAAAACTGATTCTGACCATAAAATACCTGTAATAAGGGGGCTTTAAACCTGTAACCCTGTAGTGACTAAATTTGTTCCTGAAAATTAAAATACTTGCCTTTTGAATGTCCATTTGCAGGCCAAGAGACTATTTGTAAAAATTTACCACTGGAATTACTGGCGCAGTTATCGGGCCATTCACTCCAGATGTAAATTTTCAAAATTAATCTTCTCTTGGTCTTCAAATGGGCATTTCTCTAAACCACTAAGGAGGCCGGTTTTGGCCGGTATCGTCATTAAAGGATTAAAGGCTACGACGGATGTTTACAAAAACAACATGTATTGTTCTAATTGCATTGTTGCACAACAGTGTGAAATTGTTGAATTGATTTAGTCATTTATGTCACTGCTCTTCTCATCGTAATTTTGACCATTAAGAGGTAAATTTGCAAAGATATATAATCTTGAGATATTAATTAATTTGTACCATGTTTTAGTTCTATTGTAATTTTGAGTTTAAATACTTATATAGCAGCTTAAAATTGTGTTTGTGATTGCGTGGATGATCTGTTTGTAGCAAGCTGCAGGTGTGAGGTAGCAGACTAGATATTGTTCTGTTAACCATGTAATGAATGGTCAAGACGGCCAGAGATGGCTTCTGTAGTGGTCTTCAGAAATGCCCATTTGCTGACCAAGAGAATAATATTTTAGAAAATATACAACTGGGAAGACTGGCTCACTAAGCGAGTACATTTTCTAAAATGCTATTCTTTATGTCAAGAAATGGACGTTGTACAAAAATAAGTGTCCGTATTCATATTTTAGAAAATCATATTTAACCAATTTCTTTCTATTACATATGTGGAGAAGATTTATATACGATAAAGTTGAATTGCTGATTATTCTGAAAACAATTTAACTGACAGTTCCTGCTGCCTTAGGCATCAACAACTTTCAGTCAAATTATTTTCAAAATGATCGGGTGATTGAGGCTATCACCAAAGGTAAGCTGCCACAACTAGAAGAAGCACTACAGACCATCAAATGCTTTCGGATAGCATTGCACTGGATCCTCTCACACTGTGGAGTCCAAGGAAATGAGGAAGCAGACAAGATGGCAAAGGTGGGTGCAGAAGAGAATCAGACAGAAAACATGGTTACCCATACAGAGATGAAGACTATCATCAAGTCACTCTATAGAACACCTCAATCAGAAGATGCCTACCATCATCTCTCGAGGCCGGAGCAAGTTACCATTTTTCGTCTCAGAACTGGACATAACAGACTGAACCAACACATGTACAGGCGGTTCCACCTTACGACTTCGCCCGCTTGTCCTTGTGGAGAAGCAGAGCAGACCACAGAGCACATACTTCAATGTTGCAGTACGTATCAGCTGCTGAGAGAAGTGATCTGGCCTTTATCAACTACTTTTCTTGAAAAGCTGTATGGGCCTGTGGAAGAACTGCAGAAAACCACAGATTTCATCTTGAGAACGGCTCTCCAAGTGTGATACCAGTGATCGAAAAGAAGAAGAAGATCGGGTGAATATAGCATATATGTGTTGAGCTCTGGTGAAACTGGATTTCTGGTACTGAAAAAACCCATAGATGATATTTTGTTTAATTCTTGGATTAAAAATAAATCACAAGTTGATTCAGTCATTGTACCTCACTGCTCTTCTCATCCTAATTTTGACCATTAAGGGGTAAATTTGCAAGCATGTTCTTCCATAGTGAAACAGTATGATCTTGAGATATTAATTAATTTGTGTCCTGTTTTCTCTTAACCCTTTAATGGTCAAGAGAGGTCGAGAAAATTTACATTTTAGCTCACTGAATGTCAATTCGATGACTGAGCCAGTCATTCCAGTGACAAAATTGTCAAAAGTAATATTATGTTGACCTACAAAGGGATATTCAGCAAGGCCATTGCAGAGGTCGGTTCTGGCCGACCTGACCATTAAAAGTGTTAATAGTAACACAAGTGGAATTCTTTTCAAACAGCATATGGTGGATTTTTAAAGAATTTTAAACTTGAAAACAATGTTTCTCTTTGCATTCCTCAATTCCCAATTCCTTGGTCTCTGAATACAGAAGAAGTGCTTCAGAACATGCCCCGATGGTGTTTGGACCACATCTGTCTTAAATACTGCCATTATCGTGCCCTTTTCGTCCTTTAACGGTCAAGTTAGACAAAATTTACTTCTGTAGTGTGTCCAGTTAATGACCAAGAAAAATATTACAACTGGACTAACTGGCTTGGTTATTGTGCCAGTTATTCCAGTTGTCGATGTTTAAAAAAGTCAATTTGCTGGAGCGGCAAATGGACATTCCCTAAGACCACTAGTTTGATCTGGCTTCTCAATTAAAGGGTAATTTAAAATTGTAAACCAACTATAGCCATACGCATAACAAATGATGCTGCACTGTCATTCTTGATATAACTCATTACCTGTTGCCTACCCATGTCCATGTTACCTAATTGACCAAGCTGCCGTCGGGACGTCAGCGAACAACTGGCTAGGTAGTCATGAGACTTCAGACATATACATTTGTAGCCAATGCAGAGTATTTACGAAAACTTACCACTGGAATAACTGAATCGATAACTGAGACCCTGACAGTCATTCCAGTGGTAAATTGTCAAAGATAGCCTTCTCCTGACCTTCAAATGGATATTCCTCAAGGCATACATTTTGATATCTTGGCCATTACAGTCTGTATGGTCTAGTTTGAGGTTTTATAATAGCAGTATTTCTGACAGACTGTTTATGGCAACATACTGTTATGGCAATGGTTATATCATGATTATTGGGTATGAGTATATATATGTATAATATATATAGTTTAGAAAAATTATACCTGGAATGATTCTAGGTCTTGGTTATAAAATGGACAATGTCCATGAGAAAACCTGTTTTCTGGACAAATTTTGACGAGGACATTGTCTATGAGAAAACCTAATTTTTTACGTGACAAATTTTGTGCTATGTAAATCATTTACCTGCTGTAACTAGAGATATTGATCCACCCTTTCAACTTAGTAATCAGTCTCAATTTCAAGACAACCCTGCAAGTAAACTAGTGAATATTTTGAGACTAATTTGTAGAATGTTATTATTAGTGTAATTCAATAATCATTATATTTTACAAAACATGATTGTTGAAGTTTAGTCATTTTATGAGTTATTACTAAGCATCTAGCTGTACTATGTAGCTTGAAACAAATGTTGCTGAATACGTGTTATGCCCTAATATATAAATGAGTTTGTGGACTACCACTACAATACATTTGCCCATTCTGAGTTGCAACTCCTGTAGTTTTGTTCCAATTCCTTTGAAATTTGCTTCAGTGTTACTATTGGCCTAAGGATGTGCATGTGCTGTCCATATACCAATCCATCCACAGGTCTCCTGAATGTCTCTGTCCATCCATCTCTGAAAATTATTTCTTATCACTATAACTCATGCAGTTTATTTCTGTTTCTTTTGCTACTATTACTACTATTACTAAATGAAGATATGCATGTGCTGTCTATCTGCCCATCGAGCATGTCAATGGGGGTTTCTCTATTGTGAACCTTTTGGGATCCTCTACAATAAGATAATATTGTTTTATAGTGTCCTAGGCTCTTTAAAAATTGAAAAGATATAACAATGTATTGACTAACTAACAACAATGCGATTGTGCAAGAAATGAGCATTTCATGTACACAACATCAAACATGTAAATCACATATTGCATTGCATTTAATAAACTCAGTTAACCACAATTGACTCTTGCCTTGTATTGGGAGTTAATCTGTTTCACAAATGAATTAAGCAGTCAATATATTATGAAGAAAATGCTCCACATGCATCATGACATTGTTATCTTTCCTAAATCAGTTCAGCAGTCAATGAAGCATAAAATAAATATCCTACAGTATTTCAGCTGTCGGTATAGTATGATTCAAACTATTCATGTATTATGAGGAAAACAGTCAATATATTATGAGGGAAACTGTCCGTGAACTATGAGGAAAACGGTTTATGTAGTATGAGGCAAAAGGGTCCATGTATTATGAGGAAAAGTGTCCATATATTATGAGGGTAATGGTCTATGCATTATGGGGAGAACCGTCCATATATTATGAGGATATGGGTCCATCTATTATGTGGAAAACAGTCCATATATTATGAGGAAAACGGTCCATGTATTGGAGAAAACTGTCCGCATGTATCATGAGATTATCCTCTTTTGTAAATCAGTTCAGCAGTCAATTAAGCAATAAACTTAATTCCGGTGGTAGTAGCAGTCCGTATGATTACCAGCAGTACTAATGGCAAATGCCATAAGACGTGGTGTACCTCACTGAAGAAATGCCTGCTGTGCATTCATATGGACTATCACTACCATCAGTATGAAGTTTATTGCTTATATTTACATTTTATTAGCTAAATTAACTTGTCAGTCAGCTGAGCTATAGTGATCACCTGCCATCCTGCGTCCAACCTTTCTATCACAAACAATGGTGGGATGTTTTTGTCTCGCCTGTGATTAGCAGGAGGAGAGACATAGGTATAATTTTTCCCGACAATGACGACGGCATCAACATTAAAGTTTATGTTAAGTTTTCCCAAATGGCAATTTAGTCACTAAAGAGTTATCATATTTACATGGAACTGTACATGTTTGTTCTATGCAATGCTTCGAACTACTCTGCATCAAAATGAAATAGATTTTCCAATTTTTTCTGAATTCTTACATAGTTTGAACGTAGTTCATTGTGGAACTTTTTGAAAAAGACATCCCTGCTTAAGTGTTCCTAAATGACAATTTACTCAATATAGAGTTATCGGATATCCAGATTAATTATATACGATCATTAGGACTAGTGTGTATCTAAATGAAAGAAGTCTTCAAAATTCTTCCATTATTTTTCTGCTTTTGAACGTCGCTAATTTTATGCCTTCAGGTTAAGGATTTTTGTGGCTGTTATGGATTCTTTCAAACAACTTATTCCTCAACGAGGGGTTTATCTGATTTGGATAAAACACGATGATGAGAAGTAGTCTGCCTCAAAATGAAATTGATTTTCTAAATCCTTCCAACCATTTACTGTGTTTGAATATAGATTATTTCGTGGTTCATTTCATCCAGTTTAAACCTTTTTCAAATGACAATTTAGTAAACAATGGTTTATCTAATTTGATAGACCCCTACCACTCTGCTGTCAAAAGTTAAAATTTAAATTTAAAATATCAATTTGGTGTTCATTTTTCAACAAATTTTGTAGAAGACCATCCACCAAAATTGATTTGACCTTGCTATTTGACCTACTCTTTCAACTTAGTGAAACATTTGCATTTACCAGAACTACTGTTGGACACATGGTCTACATAAGCCATAAGGAAAATGTATACTGATTGTGATATTACTAGGTCAAAGCTCAAGTCATTGTAACCTTCATATTTGACCTCTGTCATGTCTGTAATTCCAATGTTAAGTATGTGTTTGGTTATATTTTTGGATTGCTTAATTCAACAGGAAGAAAACGTGAACATATGGTTTTATTTACCATACAGAGGCATTGTGATGATAGATGGGTCAAAGGTCAAAGGTCAAGATTTTTCTAACATTGTTATTTCACTGCGGCTCTTTCATCATTAAGTTTTTCCATTTAACAGATCATTCACATTTAAATGTCAGGTTTGGTTATTCATATTGGAACTAAGTTTGGATGCATGGTTATGTAGCGTGGATCGACCGGACGGGTACCAGCCATCCCAGCTAAGCTGGGTATGGACCGCCCGCCCTGGATTCGTTCCTAAAAGCGCGCCCCCTGGGTAGAGCAATGCGCGTGTATTGGGTGGTTCAGCGATTTATGCTTGGTTGAGGCAGCCAGTTCTGACGTTCCAGCAAGTATAAAAGGGGGTGAAATTCGTAGATCAGGAGCATCGTCGGCGTGGAGCGTGAGAGTCGAGAACTGACTGGCGGTGTGGACTAGACGAGTTGACCAGAACACCTGCAGATAAGAAAGATACGTCACATCCCCCGCGGTGCCTTGCAGCTTTCAGTTCACCCACACATAAAGGCAGTTCTCGGCTAACCCTCACAAATTTAATTTTGGATGCTCTCGGACCACCATCCGGGAGCAAAAATAAACTAAAACCATTTGCAAAGATGTGTAAGCGGAACTTTCTGCGGTAGGGTCCTCGGACCCATTATGTTAGCTTCTCCATAATGTAGAGCAGCGATGTTTCTTGGTGGATGACTCGCCGGATTTGCCGACCACTCGAAAGTGGACTTCAACCACCACATGTGGCCGCCGTTGTAACTTTTTTACCGCAGACGAGTAGACTTTGCCCAGTGTGCCGCAAGAGCTATGCAACACACCCCGCTGCGTGTGCCTCTTTATGTACGTGCATTAATTACATTTTTATAAGTAACCCTCTCTGTTAATGGATTATGTTTAACTGTTATGTTTCCATCGCCAGATGGAGACCGTTCTTCACACTGTTTAAATTCTGATTTAGTTATGGAGATGATCTAGTATAATACTACATTGCTCTGTGTTACCATCTCGAGTTTGTACCGTATCATCGTGGAGTCAGCATGCAGAGACCCATCTATGGAAACCAGCTGCAGAGATCTGCATGCGGGAGCCTTCCAATCACAGAGAATGTGTCAACTCACGCTACGTGTACGTAGCGCCTCAGTTTCAGTAACATAATAGCCTGTTCCATC
Organism: Chaetoderma sp. LZ-2023a; assembly: GCA_034401795.1. Lineage (NCBI taxonomy): Eukaryota > Metazoa > Mollusca > Caudofoveata > Chaetodermatida > Chaetodermatidae > Chaetoderma > Chaetoderma sp. LZ-2023a. Next base: position 36,734,827 of record CM067361.1, on the reverse strand, counting down.
CAAGTAACTACCAGGTACTCAAGTAACTATACATAGTATGTCTTATTGTCATGATTTACATCCGTATAGGGTATTGATGACTGATAGGTACCCCACCGTCTTCGGACCGCAGCTTATAATTTCTTTATTACTGTTCATATTTTCCTTGTTTACTGTGGTGCTTTGACTAACCACACCGCTATAGGTTACTGACCTTAATATACTTACAACCTCATATAAATCATTCTGTAAAAACTGTGATATTGTTCTATTGTAGTGGTTAGTTATGTATATGGCAGTTAGCCATTTAGTTCATATGTTTTGCTTATTTTGTAGAAAATTAGGAGATACTATACAGCAACAATATACACATCACCTATTCCCGCCACCAACAATTTTACACTGAGGTCGCTGACTGTGGACTAAATATTTGAGCCCGGCATGCTACCGACTAACCTTTCTATTCAGCTCAATAGGATAGGTGAATAGAGGCTAGGGACAATTTCTTCATTATGAGACACATAGTGTACTCCTCTTTTCCGGCTGTTGCGGTAATCTAGCCCTGCACTCTGGCAAGGTTGTGTAAAATTGACAACATACCTATGGGGCCACACATCTATCAAGTTATTGTCTCTTCCCACGATCCACTAAGCCGCAAAGCTTCTTAAATGTTTGGATGACCCTTCCCGCACATTGAACTGATCTGACTCTGGGAAACTATCAGAGGTTTTCGCGCAGTGATGGCCAAGGTACGGGTTCACATACATTCTCCCTGTGTCTTCTGATACGTATTAGTTCGACTCTTGCTAAAGAAGGAAAGCCCTGCAAAAACATGTGGTTATTATATTATTAGAATGATATTTTGTTCCCAGGCCGCAATGCATATTGGGCATGTTGTAAACCTAACGCCAGGTCAATAGATAGATCCATAGGAGTGGTGACTGACGGGATGCGCATCTCCACCCAACTCGTTGAAGTGTCTGGGCAAGATCTTGGAATCTGCCACACCTGTACGGAAGGATGCCCATGGTGGATATTCGTCTCTCTACCACCACCATAACGATATGTCAGTCAGTAAATTTGCTTGTGTAAAAAGTAGCCATCGTCCAGTGATGTTTTATGTGGTTACGGAGCAGGGCATCTGGATTCTCGCCCAGTTCAGATGTGCTGCAAAGTAACATGTACACCGCTATCCATGGAGGTAGATGCTTTCCAAGGCAACCAACCGGAAGCGGGGCGTCTGTGCCCATTGGATAGCCATGACTAATGATAGGTAGAAATCTCTGCCACTTGTGGCCTAAACTAGTTCTCGTGTCTAACACCTGAATGGTAGGTTAGGAATAGCAGAAGGCCCACATACATAAAAGCGGCACCTACCAATGCAGTATCTTGGAATGACATAAGACGGTGACTTGTGAATCCTCCAGGAGTCACTCGGCCCGTCTTCACGTAAACCAGTATGCATCACATTAATTATATTCTCACTAGGATGGCCTTTTTCCCTGGCATTTTTTGTTGAACAAAAGAGTGGCCCTTTTTGCCAGCTCTTTTTCTCCGCTTCGGCGTCGAAGGCATCTTCCTGTGACGGAGGCCCATGCGAGCCACTTGCCTCTCGCATAAGCGAGATATCCTGGATGGAGGCCCACACGAGGCTATTACCTCTCGAACCATTAGAAAGCCATCTAGGTGATAACAGGAATCGCAATAACAGGAATCTCTTATTTGTATAATGAAGGTATAGTCACTTATATTAAGTTAAACAGTGACCTAGTTGTGCAGATGCTGCCGTTGCGGGGATACCTTTGCGGATTTACGAATCCATGTGGTACCTCCGGCGAGCCCACGTGCAAAGTACAGCAGCTAGCTCTACTTTATATATGATTATTATATGCTCAAATACTGTCAGACGATCTACCTTGTTTGACAAACTGTTATTTCTCTTTTTATATATATCATTCTCCATAGTTTAAATTAACATGGAATGCGATACTGGTGACACTAATAGTTGGGATGACACCATGCAGTTTAATCTTAGAGGCAATAATCGCACAGCCCCGCCTGAATGATTGAGTTCCACCAGCCTTAGGAGCCGGTCTATGTACTTCGCGGAGCGACGTCACGTGGGATCCGAAACCCCGAGAGTCGGAGCTAGCCAGCCCCCTCGTTCATCATGCACATGTGGCGCGACAGCTGAGCTATTCATGTGAGAATGACCTGATTTAACCCCGCAAGCTACAATTACCTATAATGCTAGGAAGTGGCATGATGACATTGAGGTCAAAGTTCAAAGTAACTGTAACAAACACGAGACAAGCGAGACGTTTGATTCTGGGGAATACACAATGGTGCCACGATTTTTTTTATTAATAGACATATTAAACCAAACCTGGCCAAAATGTTGCTGATTCAATTTCAACCAGCAGAGTTATGGGCCTTTGTAGATTGTCAAAGCATTGGAGCCTATGGGGAAATTTGTTCATGACATATTTCATTTTTTCAGGCAATATCTATATTTCTAGAATACATTATATTTCTAAGGGCCATAACTGGTTGTATCCGGCGGTCTACTGAGCCCTTTGAGGAAATTTTTGACTTGTTAGCTCACCTGGCCTGAACATTTTCGAAACTGTCGGATAAACGGTTTGGTGGCCATCTTATTGATAAAGAGCATTCTAGTTGAAATGTCTATGGTCCAGGTGAGCGATACAGGCCCCTTGGGCCTCTTGTTCCACATGTTTTGATTATTAGATACTCCTTCAGCCAATATCGTCTGGAAATATGAATATTACATGGCAGCACATTTAATTAATGGACACACCTCTGGGTCTTTATGCTTTAAAGCAATTCTAAATGAACCTAGAATTTCATATTAAAATAATGGAATGTGGCGTATATAAGCAAAAGAGACAATTTTCATACATATGCTTAGTCATTCAAGAAATATATTTGATGTCTTAATGCTAAATTTCTACATATTCCCCAAGTCTACCGAAGCCGCCATTTCATGCCATTTCACTCAATATCCAAAATGTGATTCTGGCCCTGGTGTAAAGGTATTCGAGTAAATTTTCTCGTCGTAGCAATACATGTATCTAGGCCAATCTGCTTTACGGCCATAATATGATTGCATGTCAATTTCACTTATGCCCTACGTTAAAAACTGTTAAACAATTTGAGGATAACCGTTATGTAAAGTATTGCTGTCCTCAGAAGCTACAACGTCTTGCACATTTAATTTCAAGATATTTAACATATTTGTTGTTATGTAGCAAGGAATATGGGTTAAGAATAGGCTATGTGGACTATGCAAAACCGCCTATAATGGGCAGCGTATGTGCAATCGACAAATTGTCATGATTGTCATCAAGGTGCTACAGTTGCTTCTAAATTCAGATGAGGTGGGCGTGAATGAGGTCAAATACCACTGCGGAAGGAGACAAGATGGATGCGCTCTCTAGGGCAAAATAATGCTATGCTCAAATGGTAATTGCAGGGTTGTCAATAAACGAATGTGTCTGGAAGTTGGTTAGATCGAATGTTCATGCCACACTCTATGAGGTCAATACTATAATCTGGCTGAATTTAGAATTGCTTTAAGTTAATTTGGTAGACGGATTCTTTCATAAAATAGTTTGATTTAAACTATTGGTATGAAGAGGACATGCTTTAACCAAGGGTCATAACTCTGTTGTTTATTGAAACCTATATGGAAACAATGTTGACATACTCTCAATTGTTTTTAAAAACAAGATGTTGCTTTAGCAATGTCTAATCGTACTATGAATATAATGTGGTCACAAAGAAATTTGCTTTTAATTATCTATATAGCATACAGGCCCAGCGCTAGACACTCCTGATTTGGCCAATAAACTGACTCGAAGAGCACAAAATATAGCGTGTAAACAAACAACAATAAAACGGATGCACTTTACTCATTGCATTTAGAAGAAAAATGTATTTTGAAACGAGGTAGCGTATATTGTAAAACAGTCGTGTACTAGCTCACACACATCAGTTTTCTCTAACAACAAGCCAGATTTGGATTCCCACCATGTGCATGTATACACAGCCGACACACAGTCCATGGCATTCATAGTAACTTTCTTGGTATTCATTCAGCTCTGTATGAATGACAAAGCTCTTTAGTGAGAGTGCCTTACCAAATGTAAATAGAATATTATGAGGCAAAATGTCCATGTATTTACTATTAGAAGTGTTCAATAAAATGTTCCAGTTCTACAATAGATTCTGAACTATCAACAGAATGCCCTGAACCTTCAAAACACCACCAAGTCTTTGTACCCGCGCCACGGACTAAGCATGGAACAGCAACATCAGTTGCGTCATTTACGTTACGATCACCGGACCCTGTTCTCTGCTGTTGATCTTGATCTTGGAGAGAAGAAGCTAGTAAAATACACCATCGATACTGACCTTCACCGACCTATTAGAGAACCCATCCACCGATTAACCGTATGCAAAGAGGAGGATGCCTATCAGCAAGTAATGCATAATTATGTTGCGTAGCGGCGTCAGTGAACCTTCATTATCAAATTGTTCCAGCCCGATAGTGTTTGCCGGCAGGAAAGACAAGATGTTCCATTTCTGCATGGACTACTGCCGTCTGTACAATATATCAGTCAAAGATTCCTACCCACATTGGCAGATTGACGAGGTCCTAGACTCCATAGCTGGAGTTGTATGATTCTGCATGCTAGACCTGGCCAGCGAGTAGTGGCAGGTTGCTATTGACGGCCATCATAACTAGAGGACTTCCTTAATTTGCATGGGTGGGCCGTGCCATTTCTATATGATGCCTTATGGTCTGTGCAACCATTTTGTCTTTGCGTATCACAAGCTAAAACGTAAATAGTGCGATTTGCTCAGAGCCCATATTGAATTCATCAGCAACATAATATTCAACCAGGAAATGTCTACCCAACCCACAAAATAGACATAATTATCAACTGGAAGACTCCATCGACTGTAGTATTTCATTGGGCATATGATGGTACTACATTTCATACCCACACCACTTAGCTGAACTTGGCAGTCTTCTCTTTCAGATCACAGAGAACGATGTCCCATTTGAATGGACAAATGGTGGCTAGACTGTGTTTCAAACTATTAATGAAAAATTAGTGATTGTCCCATCCTCAACCATACCTGTAGTTCATAGTGGGTGCTGATGCCTCTTCCATCGATATTGGACCAGTGTTGTCGGAAGATACGTGGTAACCAAACGAGAGCTATTGCCAGCAGTCTATTTCACCTAACACAACACACATTTACACTACGGACGTCCCTTCATACTTTATATGGATCATGCCTCCTTGAGATGGTTACAGGGCCTGCGTAAGTACAAACCACTGGATGACGGGAAGCCTTACGAATCGTACACTTTACTGGAGTACAGGTAAACTAAATGCTAATGCGGATGACCTCTCAAGATAGTTTCCCGAAGAAGATATGTCAGATCGAGAAGACAACTATCATATGCAACACAGCATTCAGAACACCAAGCATATAAGGATTGTTGACACCGCAACATCACCCTCCCATTATTTGAAGCTGATGACTGGCGTATCGCGAATCTATGGTATACGCAGCGAGAAGACAGCAAACAATCAGATTATGTTATTCTGAAAATTACTTCTAAGTACTCTCATAAAGTGGAATTTTAATGAAAGTTTAGAAAATATTAAAGAACCGATTACGAATAATTCAGAATCTTAAACAATATTAATGTTATTTCCGAAAATGTGCTCACGATCCCAGGATGATTCATATTAAAGAAACTTCTACATCCAAGATAAGCTACTAATATTTATTTATTATAAATAGTAATGCTACAATGTGTGAATATATAGGTCTTCCAATAGTCTAGCACTAGAGAGAGAACATATAATGCAAGAACAATTATCAGAATCCGTATGGATTTGTTTGTTATCCACTAGATTTCTCTGTGTATATATGGAATCTATAACGTGTTAACATAATATGTTCTTATCAAAATATGACAACATAAAATGATTATATCTCCACATTGCTGTAAATACTACACATATATCAGCATATAGATAAGTACCTCATTTATTTTACATTCATTTAATTTTCAGACCGGTAATTTATTTTTGGAATTGCTATTTCAGAAACATTTTCCTTTGCAATGCTTATTAGCCTTCTACCGTATTATCTGATTTCCATGAGTTCTTTAGCATATGCTAAAGGCGCGACATTTAAGATATATATCATTATTCCTAGATCTCTTCGTAATTTCATATGTTTATGAGAGTACCGCTCATACATCTAAATGCGGAGAACTAACAATCAGTCATTCTTGCTCCACCGAAATGTTTCCTATGCAAATAGTAAACTCAGTAATCCATTGTAACCATAGCCGATATATCACGACTAACTGCGAAAGGGTCCATTTATTATTATCCAGTATTACCAGCTTGCTTACCTAGTCGCTGAACATAATGCTTTCCAAACACCGACATACATATATACCTCGCCCTACTTTTGGATACAAAGGTGCTGATGATGTCATACTTTACTTAGTATAGCCATGCATTTAGAAGACACTTGTATTTTGTGAGATAATGGACCTTTCCAAGTGTATTCATCCATTATATGACGCTATGATCAACTACGTGACATGTATGATGACGTGATAAGCATGACGTCGTAATTGACACGATATTGCCCGTCTTTAACTCATAATAGTCCGACAAATTGTAGGAATTGTGTGTCTTTACCATTTAATAAACATTCTGTTGACGATTTTGAAATTAATTTGACTGGAGGCTGTTGCTGCCATAAGAAGCAACGGCGCCCTGCCAAACTAGTTTCAAAATATGTAACAGCTTACCTGTATACTTTTCTGGAAATTGATAGTCATGGAGTTGAGGGATCGATCGATCCCAACACGATCGAAGTGTGGGTGGAGCGTAGCTAGAGCCGGGTGGAGCATAAAGAAAACTGGAATGGTACATTGAAATATAATCCAGTCTGCTGTATTATAATTGATACACATTTAATAATTCATTAACCTTAGCTGAAACGTTTGATGGATAAACTACTACTACTACTACTACTACTACTACTACTACTACTACTACTACTACTACTACTACTACTACTACTACTACTACTACTACTACTACTACTACTACTACTACTACTACTACTACTATGAATTAGGGACTCTTGCCACTAATTCAATTTGACAACTTAAAAAATTCATATAAATTTATGCACAATGAAATCGTCATACGCTAAGATTTATTTCGTTTCATTAGGTCTAGGCACACAGCTTATGCCTTAACGTCCTTGGAAAATATAGGCGGCAAAAAGAGGCGGACAATGGATCTTGCACGTTTTAGCTATTCTCCGCCCATCTCAAGCTAAGCTCCACCCACACCTCGCTCGTCTTGGGATCGATCGATCACTATCAATTTCCAAAAAACTACACAGGTAAGCGGTTGGATATTTTGAAACAAATTTGACTCGGTGCTGTTGCCGCTTATTGTTTCAAAATATTCAACAGCATGTTTGTTAAATAGCAAAGAATTACAAAGACATACAATTCATACAACGTGTCGGACTATTTGAGATTTGCTGATGGTCTATATGGAACCCTTTGTGACGTATGATTGTGACGTCATCATTCCAGCGCTGCGCTGATTATGACGTCATACGAGGTCAGATGATGGATGGATACTCTGGAAAGGTGAATTGTCTTCAGAAACCATTACTGTCATTGAAATTGTGTTTATGTGAGGATCATGTGGATTATATAAACCCATTAATCCCCTTCTTAGCCATTAAATGGCTAAATTTGGTTAAAAAAATAGAAAAACTTGCTTATTAAATGTCTATTTGCAGGCAAAGAGGAGATTATTGTTGAACACATTTACCACTGGAATGACTGGTTCTGTTTACCGAGACATATATTCTTGGGGAAAAAATAGTCTTCTCTTGGCCAGCAAATGACCACTGCAGAGGCCGTTTTTGGCCGTTTTCGCCACGAAGGGTTTAAACGAGCTGGACACGGAGAGAATGGACCTTTCAAGTTTTAGCTATGCCCCGCCCCGCCCATCTCTAACTAAGCTCCACCCACAACTCGCTCGTGCCGTGATCGATCGATCCCTATACTCCCTGACTATCAATTCTCCGAAAATTAACCAGGTAAGCTGTTGAAGATTTTGAAACTAATTTCACTGTTACACAATAGCACCCAGTCAAATTGGTTTCAAAATATCCAACAGCATGTCAGAATATTTATTAGATAAAAAAGACATGCAATTCGCACGTCAACACTTAGCCCGCCACCAATTATGCCTTCGTGATGTACTTATCTACCTCATTCGTGGCGTCATAGATATGCCGTCATCCTACATGTCACATATTTAATTATGACGTCATATGATGGATGGATAAACTGGAAAGGTTCATTGAGCTGACATACTACGATTGGATCATTGTCATAGTTTATTGAAGAGAGTAGAATGCACTTTATTCCGGTGTACACTGTCCACCATCAGCATGTCTTGTTTTCTATAACAAATCTAGAAATAATGAATAATATTTGATTTACTGATATCATTTGTATATTTATTACGTTTTTAGTTACCAAAAGGTATTTTATTACTTTCTGTAATTGTATATATGGATTATTCAGTAAAATACATCTATACGACTATTTATAGGCCTCCAAATCTACAATATAACGTGTTTTAGGTAAAATTCAACATCCCTTTGATAGCATTGTTTAAATACATAATTTCATAAATAATCACTATGAAAATGTTGTTGTTTGTATTATCTGGCCGTTAGAAACCGAGGGTATGAAAATCTGGAGCATCGACATATCTGAACTGCAAGAAAGTGAGCAAATGCACCTGTATGCCGACAACGTAATACCCTCAACAGATCAGTTATCAATGCAAGGATACATATCTCTGGCACCGTTGTTATTGCCAGTACTGCCGGTGAAAATGTTGCCATTCTGCCTTTACTAATTTTACCACTACACACATAAACGAATGTGACGTCATCATCAATATCGAACAATATCAGTGTAGAATGTATACTCCAGTTCGATAATAACTGTGTGCGAAGGCGAAGGTTAGTGATGGTGTGTGGTTGCAGCCTAGTCAGCAACATAAAAGGAATAGCAGCTACTTTGCTACCTTGGGAAATATAATACTAGTATATAAGAACTAATACAACACAACTTAGTGATTTGAACCCTAAACCAAGATTATTATTATTATTATTATTATTATTATTATTATTATTATTATTATTTTGCTGTCTATAAGAATCGGTTTTGTTATGTGTTTTCAGTGATCTTAATGCCATAGTGTGTACATTCTATTGCCACACATACACACTGTACCGTTCCAGTTTTAGCTATGCCCCGCCCATCTCTAACTAAGCTTCACCCACACCTCGCTCGTATTGAGATCGATTGATCCCTGAACTTTCTGACTATCAATTTCCAGAAAACTATAGAGGTAAGCTGTTGAATATTTTGTAACCAATTTGTAACCAGTTTTGTAACCAATTTGTAACCAATTTGACCCAGTCAAATTATGTTCCATATATTCGACAGAATGTTTTTTAACTAGTAAAGACAAACAATTCGTACACGTGTCGGGCTATTACGCGTTTAATACGGACCAAATCTAATCATTCATGACAAAATGATTATGACGCCATCCTACACGTCACACAGTTATGACTGTCATATGATTGACTGAGGAAATGGATTCATGAATTAACATCTCCGGGAGAGGCTGGATTAATGTTATCTCCTGCCATAGACACACCGTCTGTTTTCACCAATGTCCACTGTGAAGAGGCTTGACCTCAGTATCAACACGTGCTAAATCAGCATGGGTACCATATGCAAATTCCTGACGCTACGAGCATTCAGGGTATCCTATCCCTTTTGATGTCAGCATCTTCTTTTCTATGACAAGTAAGTTTCTTATTCAGAGTTGGCATTTGTTCATCTTACGTGTTTAAGTAGTTCTGGCTTCTTCTTCCATATGGACAACTTACTGATCTTCCTTCTATCGCGGGCTTTACCCCGTCATATCTTCCTACCATGTATTAATGTTATCCTATTCTAACCCTTGCCTTAATAGTATTGTGCTACGATGGGCATATATGTAAACCAGAGACAGACAGAGATGAAATATATTATGCATGGCCGAAATCCTTAGCTTCCTCAGGTCCATTCTTGACTTGAGTGTACCGAGTCCTGCTTTCTTTAGGTTACCTCGTAGCACGCTTAGCAGATTTATGCAATGGCGTCCTCTCCTGGCTTGGCATTTGCTGGTTCCGAGTAGGGTGAATACTAGGACGCTCTGTACTGGGATCTCTTTTGCCAACCTTAGCACATGTCTAAACATGGACCATCTTTGCTGGGTGACTTTTACAGAGAGCGGCAACGTATTACACATCTTGTATAGTGCATCATTGGAAATTATGCTGTCTAGCAATCGGTGTCCAGTGATGGTGCGTAGGTGTTTGAGGTGGCAGGCATCGCGTTTCTCTGGAGCTGCCTTTGAAGCTGCCCAGCTGTTACAGTTATACAGCATCAAGGAGACACAGGTTGCATTGTATAAACGCAGCCTTTTAATCAAGGGCATCTTTGATCTACGAATCCATAGCTTCCAGAAGGACTGGAAAGCTATGTTCTCCATAACGCAGCATGCTAAGCAGTGAGGTAAGGATTGGAATTTTCCTATATGGTTCACCCCACGAAGTGGGTTATCATTTTCTATAGTTTCATGCTTTGTCGATAGGTATATGTGGGTGAACTCTGTTTTGGATTCATTCATAAAGAGATTCTCAATTTTTAGTTTGCTAGCAGCTATTGGGAGAAGTTCGTCAAGGGTTTTTCCCTCGACTATCAAGTCCACATCGTCGGCATATTCCATCTCTAGTGGCATGCCAAGTATTGACACTGGGGGCTGGGTCTTGTGGAACTTTGCCGCACAGATTTCACTGCGGCAGCAATGTAGCTAGTGAAAATCACTCTACAAACTTCACTGACTTGACTCATACTCTCAGTTTGGTGGCTGCAAGCAGTAGTCTCACTAGTTGTTGCTCATCTTTATTGCAACTAGCCTGACGTAGTATATCTATGATCTTTGAGCGTTTAATTGCGTCAAAGGTTCATGGCATGTCAATGCCCATTTTTTGGAAGTCCCAGTGTTTGGGCATGACTACCGACACAAGCATGCATTGAGCCCATACAATGTATCTGCCACTGCGCCCACGTTTGAAGCCACTTTGACATGATCTGTTGAAGTAATCGATCTTGTCGCGGATGCGACATAGAGTAACATTGGATAGGACTTTCAGTACGCTGTTGAGGAGCATAATGGACTGCAGATTGGCTGGGGCCCAGGTGGCTTCTTGGGCTTGGGTGGTGCGATAAGGGTGCCTTTGCCTACAGCGTCGATTGGAAGGTGGTGTATACAAGCTGCGTGTTCGGTTTTGAGATATTGTCACTTGCATATTTGAATGATTCATTGCTCATACCATCAGGTCCAGATGTACGTTCAATTTCCAGTGCTTAACGTACCTTCTCAACTTCTGATTTTTTAATTGCTGTTAGTAATGGCGTTGGGTCTCTTGAGAACGGGTACAAGGGCTCATTATCGTTGTCAGTGAACTGTTCCTTGAACCATTCTCGGATCGCCTCAACTTCTCCCTGGTCAGTCCCGATAACGTGTCTTTCAGAGCTATGTACAGTGAGTGGTGGTGTGTAGTCAGTAACTCTCAGGGCTTGGACTGCCTGAAACATTTTGTGACAGTCATCGGTGGCAGTGATTTGATCTGCTAGGGAGTCTGCCTGTTCAATAGCAAGATCTTTTAAGCATTCGCTAATGTGGCTCAGAATACTATTGCGCTCCCGGCGTAGTTTGGTGCGGTTTCTCTTTGGCCACGTTGATAGATGCGCAGCCGTAATGCTTTCCGCTTTGCTGACAGTTTTACTACTAGGGGTCATCAGTATACCTAGTTTGGTTGCCTATAAGAAATATGGTGATGGTAGCGGATGATTCCATAGTTTGGGTAGGGCTTCGTTTGGATCGAACCTGACATCGATGTTAGCTATCTGCTCCCCGAGGGCTTTTTCGTGTGACATTTGAGTGCAAGTGTCGCTGATGAGCTTGGGTAGCTAGTAGGTGACTCTACCCTCTTGCCTGGAATGCTGTTTATATATTAGTTAGAGATCGTTCATCTGAAGGCGTGTAATGACTATTTATGGTCAGAAATGAGGTCTGTGCCTCAATACGAATGAGCGTTCCGGAGTAAGGTTTTTGCTTCTGTCTTGCATAGTATGAAGTCTATTTGGTTGAAGACAGCTGTTGTAGCCTTAGAACCTTTTGGGGCGTTGAGATCAGTAATGTGTCCAGTCCATGTTGTCCGGTGACGGCATGGGTGTTTGAAAGCCGTATTTGTGACAAATAGGCCATTGGAACTAAGGAATGCCACCAGTGCATCTCCATTGCTGTTGTGTGTGTCCTCTCCATAGGATACCATGCATAAGCTAAGCAATTCCGATTTTACCCAGCTTGGAGTTGAAATTCCCACACACGAACAGTTGCCATCTGGCTGGGATTGTAATGGCGGAGCTCAGTTCTGCATAGATGGAATCTACTATTGCTGGATTCTCTTTGGCTTTTTCGGTAGTTGGGCCGTATGCGTTGATAATTCGACACTTAGTGGTGGTGAGTTTTTGCGTAGGTATAGCCAGGTCGATGAATGCAACGCGATCACTGACGTATCCAAAACTAATGACATGATTCAAGACCCTTGATCCTATTACGAATCCTAAGCCCCGGTATGTGGCCTGTATTTGTTCCATGAGCACTCGCTTATGGCCTGTCTGTAGTTGCTGCTCTGAGTGTTCAGCTGCTTTAGTCTCGAGAATGCATGCAATATCGATGTCATAGTGTTCACAGTCTGCACCTACGGTTTGTCTCTTTGATGTTGCACTCAGACCACGTAACTTCCATGTAGCTATGGTACGCTCCTGGGAAGATTGCGTCGTCCGAGGATGTCGATCACAGTTTCTTGTTTGAAGAAGGCTAGACATAATCAGAGTTGCCTCTGTATGCGGATGTCAGCCCGCAATCCTTGATGACTTAGTTTCCCAACAAAGCTGGTACTTATGAAATAGAAATAATGCAGACACGGAATACATCTGCCAATGTACAGATAAAAGAAATAAATAATCTGAATCGTATTGTGCTTTTCGGTTCTGGCGTCACGGCTTGAGATGGCGTTGCCAATAGAGGGATCCTTTTCTAGCTTTACATCTATATCTAAGCTTCGCCCAGAATTGGCGTCTCATGGCCAGATATAGATAGATAGATATTTATTACACCCAGACCATACAAATGATATATAGGGAATATGATTATACAGGTTTGGCCGTGGTGAACTATTTACAGTACATTATAATGTGTGCATCTTGCCCATATTATCTTATTATAATTATTATTAACATTATTAGCATTGCCATTGTCATCGTCGTCGTCGTCGTCGTCGTCGTCGTCGTCGTCGTCGTCGTCGTCGTTGCCGTTATTGTCTATGTAGCATGGTGAATTTGTGCAGGGGTCTACCTTGCGGAGAATTGGTCGGTATTAATGTGGATAAACGAGCATAATTTTATTAAGAGTTTCTTTATATATATATATATGTATATATATAAAGAAACTCTTAATAAAATTATATATATATATATATATATATATATGCTCGTTTATCCACATTAATACCGACCAATTCTCCGCAAGGTAGACCCCTGCACAAATTCACCATGCTACATAGACAATAACGACGACGACGACGACGACGACGACGACGACGACGACGATGATGACAATGGCAATGCTAATAATGTTAATAATAATTATAACAAGATAATACGACTATGTGACAGTAGCCGCTGCTTTAAAGGGGCAGACTCCATCATTAGTACACAAGCATATTCTGAACATTATTACCGGATTCTTATCATTATGTTCTTCGCTCCATGTATAAACTTCCTTTTCTTAATTAATATGTATTATGGTGTGCAATCCAGTAATTGACACGTCCGTGTTCAAATCAACCAGTAATACAAAATACCAACATTATGATTAGTTACGATTTTTCAAACCATGTATATATTTTACCAATTTTAGCAATCAGTATAAAACTAAATTCAATAAATATTCGTGTGCCTTGAGGATTCCCAATATTGCGGGTTTTGGTTGTATAATTCGCATTTGATGGACATAGGTTTCTATTGTTATAGAATGGCCTTACATTTCTGGTTACATTTGTAATTTTTGACGCACGCAATGTCATATACTTACTCACATAATGCCACTAACAGTTTGTGGAGGAAACCAAACGTGAATTCCACATACGGGCGGGAAGAATATCAAAGGGATCTTAAAAACACAAATATGCTCCTGTTGCTCAACATTTTAATTTGCCCAATCATAGTGGACCTTTAAAATTATACATGGTCTTCCTCATACCATGAGAAGAAGTGAAGTATGGGATACACGTGATTCCAAAATCCGATTTGTTGTTATGCCTGTCATGGCAACCCTTCTATGACGTCTTAATACACGTCATCAAATGATGTCACACGTATTACTACCTCCGCTCCTTTTCCGTCAATATGAAATTAGTTAGCCAAAATTATATAACTTATCTGTAAAAGTATCTGCCGTAAATACCATCATTGCAACACTCAGTTTGCCCAACGCATGGGGCTAGGCAGACATATTCGAATCATACACATTTGATCTGAATTGCTCTTAATGGACAACTAAATCCAATTTCATTTTCTCTGATGAGTAAAACTAAACAAAGTATGCAACGCCATACATCTGAATCACTCCACTTAAGAAACCTATGTTCACCAAATGCGAATTATACAACCAAAACCCGCAATATTGGGAATCCTCAAGCCACACGAATGTTGTCTCAGTCAGATTGACAACTAATCAACACTGGGAAAAATTTCCAGTTACATTTGTAATTTTTTACGGTTACACTAGTCCTCAGAAACAACAATCAATACTTTAACGGTTACTTCAAAATGTATCTAACGGTTGCACTAATCCAACAATAAAGAAATCTGGTTACACAAAACACATTTCCGGTTACAACAACCAAAAATCTGGTTACACAAAACATAATTCCGGTTACAAAATGAAATTTCTGGTTAAAAATTCAACATTTCCGTTTACAAACTAGAAAATCTGGTTACATGTAACCGGATTTTCGTCATTCCTTTTACACCCAAGGACAAACTGTAACCGAGACCGAGAGTATAAAAGCAAGCGCAGAACAGAGCACTGCCATTCGGATTTGGATCCAACTGATCCAGCGTAAGAAAACCACAAGAAGAGTTCCAGACCAGTTGACCAATAGTTGACTAGCTAGTTAGCTATTTGAAGGTCGGCTCGAAATCTAGTTAGCTATAGTCAACCATGCTTAGGCGTCGAACTTGACCTCAGGGACACACTTTTGAAAAAAATAGTCTTCTTTCCACTAGCAAATCAGCAATCCTCAAGACCACTGTAAAGGGCAGTTTCAACCGAATTGACCAGTAATGGGTTAATTAACAATATGTGCTCAATCACGTTTCATTTGCCAAATGTTTTATGTGTTCAAATGATGTAATTTGTATTTAATTTTAACAAGTGCTAAACATGTATTATTTGTAATGTATTGGTCAGCACCTGACATAAAAAGCCAAATGTCCTTATGCTCTGGTGAACATCCATCTATTTGTCTGTCCATCAACCTTTAATACACTTCTCAGTAGCTTCCTCGCCGATGTCTGGCAAATGTTTCTGGGAGCATCATGGGTTCATAGAGATTCAATTCAAACAATATGCCGTAACCATCTTCGATTTTGCGCTATTTTTTAGAAACACTATTAAACATATTCTTCTGAAGCTCCTTGAATAATCGGTCTGAAACCTAAAGAACTTGACCTATGGTATGAACTGAGCCAGCCTGAGTTAATGTCTGATTGATGCAAGCCACCATACATTAATTTCAATGAGGAATAATAATTATGGACCTGCTGAATATTGTGAAAACAATTTGACTGAAAGTTGTTGGTGGCTAAGCCACCAACAACTTTCAGTCAAGTAGTTAAACAATATTCAGCATATCCAGAGTTAAACCTCCATGGAAAATGTAGGGATTAATAGTCTTTCAAGTTTGATCTAGGGAAACTGATTGAAGCATTGCCATTATCAACCAATCAAAATTTACTTAGTTTTTTCACAGCAGAATCCTGGTGACTAGGAATTTGACATAGTTGAATTTGATTACTCGACCATGTTGTTCAAACGCAACTGATTTGTTAATGGCCACGTTTGAATTTTTTGTTTTACTCTCAAATCTTGGCATTTTCGACCAGAGTTCTTTGATTTCTGATGCAAATGTTCATATTTGCTGTCAAAGTGTCATGTTGTGAGCTTCGGGTTTTCTTCCATTGAAGTAGAGGCCAGCATCTTCAGTATTTTCATACATGGAGAAAAATACTTCAAATATAAATACTTGTATTTCCTGTCCTGTGTATACATCTGCATATTTTTCACTGTTTTTGCTATAAATGCTAATATTGCTGGTGAGTGATACAATCCCCTTAAGTGTCTCGTTTCATTCAGCTATATTAATGCTATTTATACTTCTGATGATATTTCAATTTACCTTTCCAGAGTATCCATCTATCAGCTGACGTCATATGATGTCACAATCAGCTAAGTGGCATGGAGGATAATGTCATAATCATTACGTCATAAATGATTCTATTTGGCGTGTCTTTAACACTTAATAGTCTGACACGTACGAATTGTATGTCTCTAACAGCACCCAGTCAAATTAGTTTCAAAATATTCAATAGCATACCTGTAGTTTTCTGGAAATTGATAGTCAGGGACTGCAGAGATTGATCGATCCCAACGAGCAAGGTGTGGGTGAAGCTTAGCTAGAGATGGACGGGGCATATTCTTCTTTGGATCTTTTACCCTAGTCAGTGGCTGATATTTTCGTTTATTGGTCATAATGAGCTTATGACCTCACATCTTAAAGAACCACTATCTGACGGCCCAATGAGCAGGTGTCCATACTAACCAGCTTTTAACCCTTTAACACTTATCAGCCAAAACGGCTTCTGTAGCCGTCTTGGGAAATGTCCATTTTCAGACCAAGAGATTAGTTTTGGAAAATTTACCACTGAAATGACTGGCTCAATAACCAAGCCGGTCATTCCAGTAGAAAATTTTCAAATTTAGTCTACTCTTGGTCTGCAAATGGACATTTTCTAAGAGAAAATTGGAATTTTCTTGAATTCGATGATTAAAGGGTTGATGTACATCTGTAAGGCTCAGTAGAAGGATTCATTCTTATCTATGTCCCATCCATTTAGATCTTAGCTCAGTTCAGTACTGTATGCATGTTTGAATCAATCTTAACACTGAATTCTGAATTCCCAGAATCACAATTTCAAGGTAACAATAGACGTAATGTGTTGAAAATTTTTAAACTAACTTGGCCAGAAGCTATTCAACCATTCCCAGTTAAATTGGTTTCACAATATTTAACTTTTATTAAATTCGACTTTACCCTAATACATATAATCCGTCAGTAACTGTCAGGTTTTTGCCCTTATGTTATATGATTGTGACTCAGTTGGACACATTTTGGCATCCGTACTATAGGTGTATAGAAAACCTCATTCTTAGACAAATTAATAGAATTTAATAAATTATGATTGTTGAAATCGATTTTATATATTTGAACTTTTTAATGAATGTGTATATTTTACTAAATATTTTTCACAGTTATATTTTGATAAATAAAATGAAAATTTAATTCAACTTAATTTTGTGACATCCATTTCTTTTATTTGAGGTGATCCATGCCAGTTCTCGAAGTCTCATCTCAATACTCAATTTTATCAACAGCTACACTCAAAATATGATGAGAACTGTTGTTGCTTGAGATGGTGTACATTGGGTGGTGGTTATATCCTTTTCTAACACCAATTTCCCTTGTCTATCCTGATTATTTATATCATTTGAATATATCCATATATGAGATCTGAATGCATATTTTCTGAAAAGTATAATAACTTCATTCATCTTTAATTGTTATGCCCGAAATACAAATACCCACTGGCAATCCTGTACATTTAAACAATCCTCCAGGCATGTCAGAACAAATAAATGTAGTGTCTGCTATATCCTCTTCTGCTATCAAAGTTTGTCAGGACACTAATATGTTGCTTAACTTCACAGTCATATATATGTATGATTCCTGCATTCTGCAGCTATAGTAGTAGAAACAGCCTACAGCAGCAATCAGTCCTTCTTCACTTTTTCCACTGAGTATTGTCCTCTGTAGAAATCCTTAGTTTCCTCAGGTCCAGTCATGATTTTAGTGTACCGAGTCCTGCTTTCTTCAGATCATCTCATAGCATGCTTATGACTTTCCCCTGGCTTTGTATTTGCTGGCTCGCAGTAGGGTAAATTTGAAGGCTCTGTGTGCTTGTGTGTTTTCTAGTATCCTTAGCACATGGACAATCTTGGAAGGCCGACATTTACATAGAGCGGCAATGTATTGTATAGTGCATCATTGGAAATTATGCTGTCTGGCCATCAGTGTCCAGTGGTGATGCATAGATGTTTGTGGTGGTCGGCATCAAGGTTGTCTAGAGCTGCATTTGGAGATTTTCAGCTGTTACAGATATACAGCATCAAGGATATGCTGGTTGCATTGTATAAACGTAGTATTTTTGTCGAGGGCATCTTTGATCTACGAGTCCATAGCTTTCAGAAGAACTAAAACAGAGGAAACAGATGAAACGCACAGGTGCTAAAGCAGATGATTGATGTCTCAAACTCAGACTCAGAATAAAAAGTCATAAATATGCTATTAAATAAAAAATATCCACAAAAGCACGGACCAATTTATATACTTTGAACCGTAAATTCCTAGAATCCTGTTTTCGATGTAATTATACACATAAGCTGTTGAAAATGTGAAAATAATTTTACGGGGTGCTGTTGCTGTTTCAAAAATGTAACAGTGTTTAATTTATCAATCATCAAAGACATATAATAATAACATACTAAGTTCCCCATTCATGACCTAGGATTCTCTGTTAACTATGATTGTTACGTCAGCTTACATTTTCCCTAGTTGATTATGGTATCATATACTTGAGTGACAGATCGGATCGATTCATTATCAAGAAAATGGTAACTCTACACTACTACGCTTCCTGTTAAGGAAACTCACTTGGGATTTAATTTCAGCTATATTTCTCATTCCACCATATATAAGGATCACCTCATCATGATAAAACTTTCCCGTTCGACATGAGAAATGTCATAGTAGGTAATGTGTTTGCATTAGCCTAAAGTCATTTGCCCATATCATCAAACGTTATCCTACATTTCTCCCATTTCACGTCAGTTTCATGGGATTTGAGCAGAAGAAATTTAAATGCAGAGATTACTGCCAGGTCAACCTTGAACAATTGAAAAGGCCCATGGCAGAGACTGACTGGATCTCAATAACCAACATACAGTCTTGTGAGCATGCCTACAACAAATTTCGTGACATATGCACATCTACCCTTGATCAAAGCTTCCCAATGAAAGAAAATAGAAAATATAAGCACCACCCAACTAAGCCATGTCTTACGAATGGACTAATCACTGCCTACCACGGGAAACACAGACTTTGCTTAACATTTATTAATTGTCAAACTGAACCCAATGATATCCAATTAAAAAAATATAGAAACAAATTAGACAAAATCATCAAAACAGCCAAAAAAACATACTATCAGAGTAAATTCGAACAGTCAAACAATTATATAAAGGAAACCTGGAAAATCATCTAATCGCTTCTAAATAAGACCAGCAGCAGACAGAATTTCTTAAATGAAAACAAACTAATCACGAATAAATTTGAAATTGCCAATAGATTCAATGAGTATTTCGTAAATATAGGACCAGAACTTTAGAACAAAATCCAAGCAAATTCCAACAAAAGATTTAATGATTACCTTGCAGGCAAGATTCAAGATTCTTCATTTCAATATAAATAGGCAGCTATCATTCTTCATTCTTTTGTAATCCTACTAACATGGAAGAGATTTTTAATATACTAAGCGCATTTAACCCATCAAAGACTGCTGGCACTGATGGCTTTAAGTGGCGTATTTACATAAACTGTAGTGTGGATATTCTCATCACACTCAGCCACATTTGCAATCTTTATTTAACGCAAGACACTTTCCAAGCAAAATTAAAAATAGCACATGTTACACCCATATACAAAGTTAAGGATTCAACTAATTTCTCAAACTACATGTCGGTCTCTATACTTCCACTCTTCTCCAAACTCCTAGAGCACCTAATGTACAATTTACCGACAAGTTACATAGACACGAATCACAGTAGGCATCTTCTGGGACCTTTCAAAATCTTTTGACACCATTAATCACCAAATCTTATTAGACAAACTTGCCTAGTATGGTATAAGAGGTAGTGCACTCACATGCTTTAAGAGTTATCTTCTTCTTCTTTCTTCTTGATAATGTAGATCCCGCCTCTTCAAGGCGAACGTCGAACACGCGACTAAGTGTTGTTGTCTCTCTAGATAGACAATGGGCCACGAGTCTTCAGCAGTCTCGTCTCAAACAATATGTGAAGTATATACAGTCTCTATCTATTTGCTCAATTTCATTGACAAGTGGATTAGATGGATGGATCAGGAAAAGTGGGTTCAACACAACTTGAACCATAAGGTCTGGAGTAGAATCATTGACACCAAGGTCAGCTAGGATTTGGCAAAACCTTCTGTAGTGAGTGACACGAACCTCATCAAGCAATCGGCACTGACGCAGGAAGTGTGTTCTGGTTTCAGCTGCATCCATACACAGCAGGCACGTTGGGTCACTGGTTGGGATTGCCATAAGATGTCTGTAGACGTAGAGTGCCAGTTAAAAACCCTAGCTTTATGTGGCTTTCTTTGTTTCATGGGTAGACATCGGCACAGTTGACCAACTGATGACAGGTCAACTTGGCCCCCGGACAGATAATGCAGCGAACTGAGCTCTTTTGTTGGACATTGTAGGATTTCTGACCAAATGAGTGTGATGGAATGGTTAACGTGTTTTTTCCAGTCCTCTTTGCTAGGAGGTGTTGCTAGAAGTTCATGTGCGAATGGTAAGTTATATTTCCACACAATTTGTGATATCCAGGAGAACCAGCATCTGTCATCTACAATCTTTAGTGAAAGTTGACGAAGTGTGAGTTTAAATTCCCTTCGTGGTTAGTCGCTTGTGACATTATGGAAGAAAACTAGTGCTCGTCTGTGCATCTCACCGGTTACTGGCAGCACACCAGTGCCTTGCGACGATGAAGCTTCTTTGCAGCTGACCTCACCTCAATGGAAGTAATGGCCATTGGCACAATAGAACTACAGTCACTCAGCTGGCGGATATTAGCGATATCATGATCTATCAGGTCTTTGAAGTCTGGGTTAGATTGCAGCGTCATAACTTGCTGGCAGTAATTAGCAAATGCTTCTGCAATGGTCTCCAGTGTTGTGTGGTCTGTCCCTTTGTGAGCGATCCTCTCTGCCATGGTGGCTCTTGGCTTTCTTTGCTTTGCTACTAGTTTTGCGAGGACCGAACCATCCACGGCTGATTGGATCTCTTGGTAAAGGTCATTCCTGTGGAGTGCATTGTCCTGTCTTTGAGCTCTGCGAACTTCAGACTTTAAGTGTCTGATTTCTGAACGTATCGGTCATTAGGACATTTACCGACTGCTTTCCACCTCCAGAAGGCCATCCTAGAGTATTTGTACACCTGGAGGACACACGCAGGGACACATTTCTCATATCTTCTGCTGTGCACGGTATTGTGAGGTACAGCCTGTTCAGCTGCTTTGAGGAGAGCACAGTGCAGCTCATTCACAAAATAATCGATATTCATAGTCATGTCGATAGATGCATCTCTAAGGTGACATGTATTACCACAGATGCCGGCTTTATAGAATTCAAGATCAAGTTGATCCCATTTCCAGATAGTATGTGGTGGATGAGGCTTGCATATCACATTTGCTCTGTGGCAGAAGTTAACAGTACAAGCGACTGGAATATGATCTGAAACGTTTGATGTGAAAATGAGAGGAACAGCTTAATCCAAAATAACAACTTTTACGGCCAGATTGTTGGCTCTTCGAGAGAGAACATAGTCAATTTGCAAATTTGCTTGCTGACCACTATTCTTGGTAGCCATGTGAAATGTTGGCTGTATTGGATAATTTTCTGCCAGACAGAAACTGTTTTTCTGTATGAAAGCTCGAAGGATTGGCTTGGTGACTCTCTGTGCATGGAAGCATTAAGGTCTCCACACCAGATGATCTGAGCATCAGGATACTTGTTAATGATTTCTGAAACTTCGCATAGGAGAGATTGATACTCAGCCGTTTTTGATGAACCGCCACATGGCATATAGGTATTGATACAGAGCAGCTGCTGTGAACCCCCATTGAGCAAAATAATAGACTACACGCTCACTGCCATTGCTCAATGGCTCAATAATAGTATCCAGACCAGATTTCCATAGAAAGGCTACACCACCTGAGCGAGCTGAATGATCGACTGGATTATTTTCGCCAAAAGTCTTCAGATGAACAGAACAATTGTAAAGGCTACTAGCTATGACATCACGCTCGAATAAGTAGAGATCTAAGTGAAAGAACTCAATGCGTACAGTATAGTGAGATATGCTCTGAAAACAGGCAATTAACTTGTGGTGTTCCTCAAGGATCTATTCTTGGCCCTCTGCTGATCCTCGTATATATGAATGACTTACCCAATATCTGCAAACACATGCCACTGATACTGGTCGCCGATGATAACAATGCCTTTTGCTGCGAGATAAATATAGATACCTTAGATAAAAAGCACACAATGAAATGGAAGAAATTACCAACTGGTTTACAATTAACAAATTATCACTAAATGTTGACAAAACAAATTATATGTTATTTACAAATTTGAAATTAAAGAAAGATGACACGCCAAGAATCTATATAAACAAAAAAGAAACTGAGGAAGCCCCATTTGTAAAATGTTTAGGAGTCTACTTAGACAAACATCTAACCTGGGCTAAACAAATTGAGATAGTAACAGCAAAAGTAGCAAGGGGCATAGGTGTCATACAAAGACTAAAGCTATATATGTGACACCAAATACTATTAAAACACTATACTGCTCCCTTGTTCTCCCACATCTCACGTACTACAACGCTATCTGGACCAATACGCACAAGAGCAATCTAACAAAGCCTAAAAGCCTTCAAAAAAGGAGCAAAACATTTTTCAAAACCAGCAGGGGCCCAGAATATATTTAAATTCGAAAGAAATTTTAAAACTCACTGACAAACTACAGATGTACACTATTGTTAAAAAGATTATCACCGCAAAACATTGCCACAATCCATATATATATATATATATATATATATATATATATATATATATATATATATATATATATATATATATATATATATATATATATATATATATATATATATATATATATATATATGTGTGTGTGTATATATATGTATGCATATGTATGTATGTATATATGCGTGTATATATGTATGCGCATATATATGTGTACATACAAAAGTATAAGCACATGCTATATGCTGTGTACTACGATGCTATCATGGCAGCTCTCATCCCCGATGCCATGTACGCTGTCTCGTATTGTTTGTTAGGGGTTCCATCGATTCATAGGCTGTACCTTTGATGGACTGCCCATGTTCAATTTACATGTATACACCTGTGCAAAAGTTAAGCACCACCCTATTTTTACGCACATGCGAGGGTATATTCATGTGCTATGAAGAAAGCAATAGCATAAACATTTATGTACCCATCCATCTTAGTGCAAGAGGTAATAATGCAACTAGAGGAATGCTGATTATGATGGTGGGGAAACACTGTATGTTTTTGTTTGAACTTAAAAACGAGGCCTGAATATGGTTACGTTGACACAACTGACAACTATTGCCCTACAGTTGACACACGTGGCTAGATTGTCATTAATGGTGTCTGAAAACGAAGTTTAACATCTGTGCACGAGTTTGAGACTGTCATTATTAATACCGGGTATATCCACCTTGTGCCTGGATGACGGCCTGGACACGACGTCTCATGCTGGTCACCAACCGACTGATACGCCATTGTGGTATTCGTTGCCATTCAAGATGGAGTGCGTCTGTTAATTCCTGTAGGTTCTGCACAGGAGGATCCCTCCTTCTCACCATGTTTCCCAGAATGTCCCAGATATGCTCAATAGGGTTCATGTCAGGGCTCCTTGCTGGCCATGGTAGGGTTTCGATGGCATTCTGGCGGAGGTATTCATGCACAGCTCTAGCACGATGTGGTCGGGCGTTGTCATCCATGAATATAGGGTGGGTTCCAGGTGCATGATTTACAAAATGAGGGACCACAACTCTATCCAGTATGGAATCTTGATATCTTTGTCCATTTAGTGTTCCAGGTACAGTCGACAGATCCAGCTTACAATCAAATGAGATGCACCCCATATCATAACGGAACCTCCACCAAATGGAACTTCTTCCATGATGTTACGTTGGTCGTACGCCGTGCGTCTGGACCTCTATACACGAGTTCGACCATCTGTGGCATGAAGCAGGAACCGACTTTCATCGGACCAGTGTACCCGTCTCCAGGATCTCATGTTCCAGTGTCTTCTTTCGTTGCACCACCTCAGACGCTCCTCTTTGTGGTGTGCAGTGAGGAGAGGACGTCTGACAGGTCTCCTAGCTTTCATGCCAGCAGCATACAGTCTCCTTTTGACGGTAGACATTGACACTCTATTGCGCGTTTCCCATTGCTGGCTGAGCACTCTGCTGTTGGTGAATGGAGATCTCCTAACAAGGCGTACTAGGGCTCGATCATCACGGGCAGTAGTCTTCTTCGGTCTTCCAGATCTAGGCCTGTCCTTCACCTCGTTAGTTTGCCCATGTTTTGCAATCAAACGACTGATTACAGTATGGTTAATGTTCAGCTGTCTGCCAATCTCTCTGCATGACATACCAGTGGTATGCATGCCTATGATTTGCCATTTCACACGATCACCTAACCTTCGTCTTGCCATAGCGGTTCACAATCAAGAGCTAATTCTCTCTGTACAAATAAATCACGGTCATGAACACAAAATTCCTAATCTTGTCGCCTAAATCTGTATGTAATGTTCTACACCTCAAACTGGACTTTTACATAACTGAACACGTGTGCTGTTTCCCGCCACGCACGGACATCAAGCGGCGTGGAGTCATGCATGCATGTGCATTTCGTACTTGGGATTATGTCAGCTAACGCGGCGACAAAAAGTATGGCAGCCTAGTTGTACCATCATGTTTCTACGTTCTATTGTTTTTGCTGGTGCTTAACTTTTGCACAGGTGTATATGTAAAACATGTTATGAAATAAACAACTTTTGAGTTTGCACTTTGTGACATGAACAGCTATTTCTCAATGCTTGATTTCACAATAGCATATGTGGGAGAAGTTTGGACATATGTTCATTATGGTCAAGTTGATGCCTCATGTGTATACATCATGGATCTACTCGGTATCAAAACAATGACTTTCTTTTTGGCCACGGCTATTTAGTGATTCCATCATAACAGCATCAAAATCATATTAGGTCTACCAGAGATAGAATTGACCTTTCCAGTTTTAGCTATGCCACGCCCATCCATAGTTAGCTTCCACCCACGCTTTACCCGTGTTGGGATCGATCCTCGAACACTGTGACTATCAATTTCTAGAATACTATACCTGTAAGCTGTTGATTATTTTGAAACTGATTTCACTGGGTGCTGTTGCTGCATATGGCATCAACAGCGCCCAGACAAATTAGTTTCAAAATAGTGAACAACTTGTTTATTAAATGATAAAGACATACAATTCATACAACCTGACGGACTAAATCGAGTCTTTTATGACGTTATGATTAAGACATCATCCTACACGTCACTTAACAGATTATGATGTCATATGATTGACTGAGGAAATAGATTCATGAATTGAGAATAAGGTCTTAATTTTTTTAATCGTGTTTATATATTTGCGTCTACTCTAAATCTAATTGATGAATGTCCGTTACACCATCTCTCTGTATTTAGTGATGTCATCATGATATCATCGTCCATTTTTCTATATTTATCCGAAAATTTTGGATTTTTTAATAGTCTAGATTTCTGGACATCCTGTGAAACATCCGGATATTTTTTATCCACCTATCAAAAATAGTTTTTTGCAAAATAGATACTTAGATAATAAATACATTTGTTGAATTATATTTATGGCTTTGCAAATTGTAAAAGACAAGTTAAGAGATTGAATTAATGATTTGCATGCATTTCTGCATGCTCACATAGGCAAACACTGCAAGAACCAAGCACTCTATGTCTGAAAAGAGCAAACTGTGCGCTCAAGCGCTTGTCCAAGTTTATTTTACCTACAACAAACCATGACAAACTGGTCTCCCAACTGAATTTTCTATCACGGCTCTTTATTGACGTCACCATGACATCGTCGAGATCATGGTAGAAGCATCCAATCACTTCAAATAAGAGCTGCAGCCTGTAACCTTTGCTCATATGATCCCGCTTTGCAAAACGATATTTAGAGATGCCTCCGCCCCCAGGGGGACGTTGCAGTCGGCAAAAGGTCAAATCAGTTGTAATGCAACTCCTCTGAAATCATTAGACGGAACTGAACCAAATTTGATATCTGTGTTACCCATATGATTGTGGAGTGCAAGAGGCTATTTAGATTTGGCTCCACCCCAGAGGGCAGGGTAGGGTCAAAAGGTTAAATTTTAACTTGCGGAAATTGGTTGTAATGCATCTCCTCCGAAACCATTTGACAGAATACAACCAAATTGGGTCTGTGGGTTGCCCATATAAATTTGGAGTACATGAGCATATTTACATTTGGCCCCTCATCCCCAGGGGTTGGGTTTGGTGGCGGAGGGGGGCCTCAAAAGGTAAAAAAAGTATTGCAATACAACTCCTCTGACACTGTTGGATGGAATTCAACCAAAAATTTAGTATGTCAGTTACCCATATCAATGTGGAGTGGATGAGTACATTTACATTTGGCCCCACCCCCAGAGGGATTGGGTCAGAAGGTCATGAAATTGATTGTAATGCAACTCCTCTGAAATCGTTAGACGGAACACAACCAAATTTGATATCTGAGTTACCCATATGATTGCGGAGTGCAAGACGCCATTTAGATTTGGCTCCGCCCCCGAGGGGCGGGAGAGGGGTCAAAAGGTCAAATTGTACCATGCGGGAATTGATTTAGCACATTTTTGGAACCATTGGATGGAATTCAACCAAATGTGGTATGTGAGTTACCCATATCAATGTGGAGTGGATGATCACATTTACATTTGGCCCCGCACACCCCAACCCACCCCGGCTGGGGGATGGGGTCAAAACTCTGACACTATTGCACAAAATTCAACCAAATTTGGTATGTGAGTTACCTATATGATTGTCGAGTACAAAAGGACGTTGACATTTCGCTCCATTCCCGGGGTGAGTTGTAGGGAGTGTCAAGAATTCAAAGCGGTGAACGTGGGGATTTGTGATGACGTGTCATCGATCGATCAATCTAGTTGCAGTTGTTAAAGAGACTATATCGGCTACGTATCAATGCCAACAGCTTTCTAATACGTACGTCAATACTCTTAGATATGTACTATCCCCCAGAACTATATATGCTTATAGACAACAACCCGAGAAACTCAAGTGGAAAAAGCTTATTCGAGAAGAGCTCGATAGTTACCGGACCTCTAAGCTGGCCCTACAAGCCTCACAGAAATCTAATCTTCAACATCTAGACAAAGTCTCTAAACATTAATCGAGCACAAAGTATGGAGCTCTACACCAGCTAATATAGAAGAAGTTAAAAAGGCAATTGTTAAAGCCAGTGTACTGACTGGTACATATATTCTACAACAGCATAAGGCGAAATTCCAAAATTATGTAGATATAACCAATGCCACATGTCCTAAGTGCGAAGTAGAGGATGAGACAATCGTACATTTTCTCACCTCGTGCCCTACGTTATCATCAGCTAGTGATTACTATTACACCCTGCTCCAAAATACCGTACTGGAAGAAGTAGGTATCCCAAAGTGCAAATACTATTTCCAAGAGAATGAAGCTATGGCCCAAATAATTGTTGATAGTGGTAAACTCTCAATTGTAAAATATTCACCAAATAATGACTATCAATACATTAGAAACATACAGTCGTTGGCGCATTGTCCCGGTTGGCAAACTCATTGTTCCGCACATGCTTGGAATTCCAATCCAAAGTGCCCTGTTCGATCCCTCATTCAGTCATTTTATCAAGGTGTAAAAACCTGTGCCATTCCATACGTCATTCACATGACATGTTCTTCAGAGGGAACGTAAAGCCGTCTGTCCCGTCTTGTCTAGATTTTGTTCACATATCCTTGCATTTTTTGTTTTTGAACTCCTTGTCTCCTTTGAATAACTCTAATTCTAAGTACTATCGTTTTCTTGACTTAACTACATGAGGATTCAGGGTGTTCCTAAGACAGGAGGCTTATACGAATATAAGAAGAAGAAGAAGAAGAAGAAGAAGAAGGAGAAGAAGAAGAAGGTAGTTTCTAGTGGTGATGAGCATAGGCCTAAGTTCTTGTTTGAGTTATCAATTCCTATTTATACTGGCATTTCTCTGTATTTTATTAGATGACTCTCCACTAGACCATGTCTCTTGGGACATCATCATGATATTATCGCTGTAGCATCAGCATATATGGTGAGGTAAGCACGTAGTAATAGTTTCATTTATTTAGTTTAGCTCTTCCAATTGCAGCATCAATACATTTTTTTGTAAGAAACGACTAAACACAATTGTTGATAATGATTTATTCACTTTAACCTCTCTTGTGTCAACAAAGCTTCAACGCTCTCAGCATGCTAGTTGTATCAATTGCCCCTTTTTTCAAGATTTTTAAAGAAAATAATTCCCATTGGCTGGCCAACAGAAGACCTATTGTAAATTAACCACTGGAATTTAGAAATACATTTTAAGACAGTTTCTTTGGCCGACTTGATGATTACAGTTTTATTGGTAAAGAAAATCTAAAATTGTGCTTAGCCAGTGCCAATTTGCAGGTCAAATGATGGCACTTTGTTAATTTTACCACTGGAATGGCTGGTTACCGAGCCAGTCAACGGAGCCAGTCATTCCAGTGGTAAATTAAAAAAAAGAAATATTCTACTCTTGGCCTGCAAATTCACATTCATCAAGATCACTGCAGATGCCCTTTTGGCTGGCTTGCCTTTTAAAGGATTAGGTTGATACAGAAATTGTTAGACAATGTTTTGCTATAATTACAATACAGAAAAACACACGATACATGGTATATGTGAAATGAACATAATCCATTCTATTAATCTTACTACGATTATATATTAATATCATAAAGAAAAAAAATATCAAACAAAGCGGAATTGCTATTCTTGAAACAACTGCATAAAATACAAGACGATGCCTTTTTTTGTTCTACTAAATTAGCAATTACTCTAGTAATTAGTACTAACCTGTATTCTATCATACACAATTGTTCCAGATGGCAGTGCGGCTAAAGTAGTCATGGTAGGCTATAGTATATTATGGTCAGATGTCGAAGCCACCGTGGAGGGTATATGCTTGTTTTACATATTAACATTTTTAATTTAGTGCAAATTAGCAGTCCATTTCTTAATTATTGTTTAAGAATACCCGCCGTCGGGCCAACAATTGGAAACATGCTTGAGTATCACTAGAGGGCATCGGACAGTGATGATGTGGTCAGAATGTCAATGTCATTTTGACATTGGTACAAACTGGGTTTTTTTTACATTAACGTTTTATGTTTAGTTCAACTTTCCATTTCATATCTCATGATTGGTTAACTTTACTGGACACAAACTTGGAGCAATACTTATAAGCAGTGCGCATGATACAATGGCGATGGGGTCAAAAGGTGCAAGGTCCATATCATTGTGATATTGGTAAGACATTTTCAGCGTAACATTTTGCGCTTAACTCAACTTGTTAGTTTATATCCCATGTTTGGCTAATCATACTGGTTGAATTGCTTCCTTATAATGGGGGCACATGACACAATGTCCTTCAAACGGTCAAATCGTCAAAGTTCAAGGTCAATGTGATTTTGGGAAAAAACTGCGTTTTTCAAAATTAACATTTTGTGTTTAGCCACCAACAACTTTCAATCAAATTGTTTTCAAAATATTCAGGATATCCGTAGTTAATCCACATGGAAAACGTGGTTTGCAGAGATTCAGAAGCCAGACAGGTAAAAAAAAGATTATTTAAGAAAATTGAAATTTAGATCAGTGAGTATAATTTGCAGTCTAAGAAAAAACTATTTTGTAAATGTACAAAAGATATGGTGTAATGAGTGCAAAGAGCGATGTGGCTGGTTACACAATTAATCAGCCAATGGTCCAGGAGATCCAAACATGTGCTTAGTCAGTGTACATTTGCAGTCCAAGAAGATTGTTTATTGAGTAAGTTTGGATTGCAAGTAGTACATTTAAAAAAAGAAGTTTTCTCTTGACCTGCAAATGGGCATTCTTCAAGACCACTGCGGATGTCGTTTTGGTCGGCTTGACCATTATAATGTTCAGTCGAGACAAGAGCGTTTAAAGGGATGCTAATTTCATCACAAATGTTGTATTGTAGCGATAGATTGTGGTTTATAGATTCCATATTATTCATATCATGTCACATTCTCTTATCTGTATCCCAATTATCTGCTTTGTAATATTGCGTAAATATAGAACAGTGATCGCCACCATTTTGTTTAATCAGCCAATAGTGCATGATGTCATGTAAGTGCCAATGCACTACATTCTGTATTATGTAATACTCATCGCCTAAGTGGCAGCAACAACTTCCAGTCAAATTAGTTTCAAAATATGCAACCGCTAACCATATTGCCAAACTATAACTGACACCTCTATGCCTGACCGTACAGACACGCTATTGTTCGCTGATTGGTTGAAAGGTAAATCATGACAGCCAGCATAAGCTGTAGAAATGTATCAACTTGAATATAGTTCGTTGTCGGCATGATAAAATGATAAAATGTCATGGATAGATTATGGGTGGCAAACTTTATCAAATGAATCGTTAGTATAAGATAAGCTGAGATTTCCTTTAATTATTGTCAGAGCTATGTAAATGGTACATTTTTATATTCATTCATATATAGATGTAATACAATTCTTATGTACATAATATATTTCGGAACATAGCTACAATATATATATATATATATATATATATATATATATATATATATATATATATATATATATATATATATATATATATAATTTACACAACTAATTGTCATAATACGAATAATCATTTCAAACCAATATAATAGATAAACAAAGGTTTTACTATTTAAAAAATATTATGTTGAACATTTTGAAATAGTTTCACTGAAGGCCTTCTATGACTAAGGAATCTTCCAGGAAAATTGTTAATATATTCAGTAACTCGTGCTTACATATACGATTTTAGATTTGATACTATAATAACTGGAAATCAAAATGTTGGGTAATATTTAATGATACAATTATTTTAGGTATTTGAACATTTTGGAACAGATCACAGATTATGGCATGTCTATCTGTCTATCCGTACGCCCATCCATCCGTCCTCCCACTCACCCTCCCACCCTATCGCCCGTCCATCCATCTGCCTACCCGTCTGTCCATCCATCCACCTGTCCATCTGTCTGTCTATCAAGGAATCTACTATAAACATATATAAGCGATAGAGCAGATGTATTTCATCCACGTTAAAACACATTTCTATTAAATTAATCTCATATCAAATATTGATTTATAGCAATGGATTGCATAATCAGGCTATTAAGTCTATATCTTCACTATTGTGTCGATGTCTGGGATATTATCGCGATATCAGCAAGCCGGTGGACTTTGGTGCAAGGAGTACGCCACCATAGGTAAGTGCCTGAAAATAAATGATGTGCAACCTAGACCATAATCTATCACGACAATACAGCATTTGAGATAAGATCATTTTAAATATGTTAACCCCTGTTGTGTCAACTTAACTGGTTAATCGTCAACTCGACATATCTTTTGAATAATGCCCATTTGCAGGTCAAGTGAAAACTATTTTTGAGAATTTACCACTGGAATGACTGGCTCGGTTACCGAGCCAGTCATTCCAGTGGTAAATTGTCAAAAATAGGCTTCTCTTGGCCTGCAAATGGACACTGACTAAGTAACAATTAAGATGTTCTAGACAATTAACCCTTTAATGGCCAAGCCTCACAAAACGGCATTCACAGGTCTTGAGAAATGTACATTTGGTGGCAAATAGAAAGCTATATTTTTGTAAATTTCACTTGTAAATTAAACCACAATCTTCATTTTATTCAAGCTTCTCAAACATTAAATGGTTAATTGATATACGTAGAATACAGAGGGCTTTGAGGCGCTGTTGACACAACAGGGGCTAATGACGCCAAACACGGATCTATCAGAAATATCAATGGAGGAATCCAGTTTTAGCCACGGCCCGCCTTCTCTAATGAAGCTTCACCCACGCTTTGCCCGTGTTGTGATCAATATATCCATGCATGCCCTGAATCTCAATTTCTAGAAAACTATTAATACCGGTAAGATGTTGAATAGTTTTAAAACTAATTTGGCAGCAACAGCGCCGAGTCAAATTAGTTTTAAAATATTCAACAGCATGTTTATTAAATAATAAAGACATACAATTCGTGCATACAACTTGACGGACTATTAAGTGTATATGACGGGCATAATCACGCCATTCATATGATTGACCGAGTGACTGGAATCCTCTATTGTCATATGAAAGAAAGTTATCAATCTTATGTTGTCCAAAAGGTCCTCTTTGTCGCGATAACACAGTCATACTGTTTCCTGATCAGTCTGATCGTCTTCATAAGGCGTCCGACTAAAGTCGATAGAAGCATACTCAACCGCCTCCTCTTTCCGTTTAACGGATGTTGGCTTTACTGGTACTTTCGGCTTTTTAGACCATAGTTTTAGTAGTTTGTGCTTTGTCGTTGGCTTAGTTTTTTCGTCATCATCAAAAGCCAGATTTGCATAGACCAGAGTATCCTCTGTACGTATAAGCTCCTAAAAAGGAAGATGTAGGCATATTGAAGAAATAACTGCAAATGTATTACTAAAACTGCGTGCCTGCACTATCAGAAAAAAAGAGTCGCAAATTTAAGGTAACTATTTGGTCTTGAATATTTTGAAATTAATTTGACAGAACCTGCTGCTGCCATTTGCAGCAACAGCTCCCAGTCAAATTCGTTTCAAACATTTTTAAAACATATTAAATTGTAAATGATTTTGAAATTCGCCCTTTCAGAATCATGAAGCTAAGATTCGCCACGATGTTGGCTTTACTTGTACTTTCGACTTTTTAAACCATATTTTAGTCATATGACGTCAGATGATAGATGGATACTCCAAAGTAGCGAAGATTCGCCACGAGGCGGACCTCAAATCCGTTGTTTGAAATTCGAGATGTATTAAAGGACTCCATTTCGACAATTGATGGAGGAATTCGATCTGTCACTCACGTAATTGACGTCATGGTCAGATATATCACGTTGAAGATTTCCTGATCCTCTTCTTACTATTTCTTGGGCTCCTCCCTTCTCGATACAACCTTGTATGTTTGGCTGCTGCGACAGCCGGTCCTATCGATGAGGATGGAGCACGACACTAGCTCGCCTCGTAGGTAAAGAGACCTAACGATATTTATATTAGTGCCTGGGCCTGATCTGACTTCTCGTTTCAGGAAGATCGGTTCGACACGGTGGTCTTCCGTGTTATCCAGAATAATCAACAACAGATGCTACCAAACTTTTGCCTTGGATTACACTCAAGGTGATCGTTTTATTTCTACCTTAACTGTACAATAAGACCTACAAAGTTTGGCAACTTATACTGTCACCAGTTTACGTATTTACAACAATAATAATTTCAATCAATGTTTCCCATTTTCACCTAAACGAACTAGCATTACTCCCAGCGCCTCTGGTCTGTTATGCTATTCTAGCTCTTACTTAACACCAAGAGTTTCATGTACCGACTCTAACCGAGTTCAAAACCTGACTCCCGATAAAAGACCAAACTGCCCATTATATACTACTCTAGGTTTCACTTCTCCTCCATCTTGGTTTCACACCGCCGGAGGTTTAACCTATTCTCATTGGACTATGACTTTGATTTGACCAATCACCACTGCGACCCTCCCTCTCAAGGAGGATGCCTTTTACCTAGCACTTGCGGTTTGGCTGGTTCTCACGTGATGGGATTCGTCATCCTCCTAACTCTATTTTCGGATTCCAGCTGGCTTAACTTGTCGAGACTGACGAATGCTCGAGGATTACCGTGGATTAACTTGTCTACATGATGGATATGTTATTCTCGATTGTGCACCTAGTGCCTACAGGACGCTACAATGTCCATGTCCTGTTCCTTGCCCAACAGCCGAAACGTGTAGAATACCAGAGTTAATTTGCACACCTGCTACTATCCATCATAGCAGGATTATATTCGGCTTATGTTGTCGCACGCCTCCATGAGAACACGGATGTTTACATAACTTCACTAAGTCCGTCTGTCATAACTAATCCCTTGATTGATAGCTATTTGGGTGCTATGATTATGACTCAGTTTCGATTCCAACTGCTATTATTCTACCACTACTATTTTCCAAATTACCGGCCAAAACAGCTGCTGAATATTATACTGAATATCATAATGTCTTGTGCCGATGCGACAGCAACAACTTCCATCTTAATCATTATCAGATACCCACCAACTCATAACCTCCTGTCCTATTCTAATCAATTCAATTTGGACTCTAGATATTATGCCTCAGTTTCGATTCAGTTTCGTCGAAACTGTAACTGCGCAGTAGCTGACGTAACCACTGCCAGTCATCCAGTGCTACTAAATATCTATTCAAATAATAAGACACATCTACTGGTAATGCATCTAAATATAGCCTGTTACCTAATGCTGGCAACACAGCTAAATATACATTCTGATCGCATCGTTTCTGCGAAACCGCTTGATGCCACCCAGTGCATACATCGTGACATAGTCTATTAGCTCACCTGGTATTCACAAACATGAATTTCACTCGGGACTTACTTGCACACATAAGACGTCCAGTGGGGTCATGACTTTCCACCAAACAGTCCCATATCTACAACGTGTTAGCTGCCGTCACAATCGAAATGGCGTAGCTTCGTCGCCGAAAATCGAAAATTTCTTCACATATCTATGAATGGTCCTTTCCATTTTTAGCTATGGCCCGCCCATCTCTAGCTGAGCTCCACCCACACATCGCTTGTGTTGGGATCGATCAATTTCTGAACTCCCTGACTATCACCTTCCAGAAAACTATAAGGTAAGCTTTTGTATATTTTGGAACTCATTTGACTGGGCGGTGTTGCTGCCAGCATGTTTATTAAATAGTAGCGACATACAATTCGTATGTGTCGGATTTTTAAGATTTAAAGACGGCCATCTAGAATCATTTATGACGTAATGATTGCATCCTACACACCGCTTATCTGTCTATGACGTCATATGACGTCAGATGATAGAGGGATACTCTGGAAAGGTGAAGTGAAAGGCTGAAGAAGTTACAATTTAATCCACATTCTGTTAAATATTTTGAAAATAATTTGCCACAGTCTGCAACAGCCACTATCAGCCAATTATTGGTGACTTAGAATTAGGTGAGCCATTTAATCAACTAAGTTGCCAATCATATGAGGGGCTTTGTCAGTCTGTCTGCCTTCCTGCCTGCCTGGCTGGCTGGTTTGCTGCCTGCCTGCCTGCTTGCCTGCCTGTATGGATATATATGTCTGCATGTCTGCCTGCCTGCCCGCCCGCCCGCCAGTCCGTCCGTCCGTCCGTCCGTCCGTCCGTCCGTCCGCCCGCCCGTCCGCCAGCCAGCCAGCCAGCCAGCCAGCCCGCACGCCCGCCCGCCCGCCCGCCCGCCCGCCCGCCCGCCCGCCCGCCCGCATGCCTGCCTGCCTGCGTGCCTGCGTGCCTGCCTGCCTGCATGTCCGCCTGTCTGTCCGTCTGTCCGTCTGTCCGTCTGTCTGTCTGTCTGTCTGTCTGTCTGTCTGTCTGTCTGTCTGTCTGTCTGTCTGTCCGTCCGTCCGTCCGTCCGTCCGTCCGTCCGTCGGTCGGTCGGTCGGTCGGTCGGTCGGTCGGTCGGTCGGTCGGTCGGTCGGTCGGTCGGTCGGTCGGTCGGTCGGTCGGTCGGTCGGTCGGTCGGTCGGTCGGTCGGTCGGTCGGTCGGTCGGTCGGTCGGTCGGTCGGTCTGTCTGTCTGTCTGTCTGTCTGTCTGCCAAATCTTTGAGAAATAAGTGTGAAGTGGCAAACACGCACTCTATGTACGAGCTGAAACATACGAGCGAACGCACACGCATACGCACATACGCGCACACGCACCCACGCACGCTCGCACACACACACGCAGGCGCGCGCGCGCGCCTGTAACGACATTATGTAAGCCTACATGAACTTGTCAAGCAAATTATAAATACTCACAGGGGATTGCTGATCGTTCAATACCTGCCCTAGTTCCACTGTTTCGGGTGGAACTTCATTCGCCATAGCATCCGATTTCTCTGCTTCGGTTGTTGCATTGCATAGCTTGTCACTGGCATTGTTATTCACTTTCATACTTGTCCCAGTTACAACAACATTCGCGTATTCTGATCCTATGAACAATAACACTAATTAGATTTTTCCGAGTTCTTTTCGAATTGATTGTTTTGTAATTATAAGACTCTGCTAAATGTATAAGATAATAGGCTGCACCGCACTGTGATTTCGAGAAAACAACAAATAATAAATATGCCTGGCCGGCGACGGGATGTGTAGCTTATTAAACATCAGCATGCAATAATAATCCACCAATACCGCGTTATATTAAAACGCAAATAGTAGGCCCTATTTCCAGCTACATTTACCGGACATAGCCGCTTTAATTATATATTTATAATGGCCCCTAGTGTCCACCTGACGAACTAAAACTGAGGTTGCGAGTATAGAATAAACAAGCAATTAACTCGTTGCACAATTTGGAAATATAAAACACAATACATGATAGATGTTTACAAATTTGATGCACTTTCCAATGATGCATGGGTTCAAGAATATTGTGATTTTACTTTATCATAGGAAGTAGGAACTGAGTAATGCGCGTGTCTCTTTGGCTAATAGTAACTCAATGTAGTTCAAAGATCGCTTGGTTGCATTTGGTATTTATTTAGCAGTTGGAGAACACGTTCTGGGTCATGTTTTCTGGGAATAGATGGATCTATTTCTTGCTATTTCCCACCCATTTCTAGCTAAGCGTCGCCCACGTCTTATGCATTTGAATCGATTTGTAACCTGAATGGACCTTTCCGGTTTTAGCTATGCCCCGCCCATCTCTAGCTAAGCTCCTCCCACACCTCGCTCGTGCTGGGATCGATCGATCTCTGAACACCCTGACTATCAATTTCCCAAAACGCTACAGAGGTAGCCTATGCTGTTGGATATTTTGAAACTAATTTGACTGGGTTCTGCTGCCTAAGGCAGCAACAACGCCCAGCCAAATGGTTTCAAAATATTCAACAGCATGTTTATTAAATAGCAAAGAATTACTAAGACTTACAATTCAGACAACGTGTCGGACTGTTTGAGATTTTATGACGGTCTATATGGAACCATTTGTGACGTAGTGATTGTGACGTCATCATACACACGCTGAGCTGATTATGACGGCATACGAGGTCAGATGATGGATGGATACTCTGGAAAGGTGAATTCCCAGAATATACATTTCCGGGTAACTATCCCTGATAACGCAGCGTACTGGACCAATACCGGCACGGTATCGGCCCTGTATCAGCCCAGTAAGCTGCGTTATCTGGGATATGCGTTATCTGGGATATGTCATATGGATAAGCCGTTGAACACCTATAGTCAAATTAATGAAAAATGTTTGACATGTTTAAAAAGATGCAAATTCAAGAAAGCCATACACTCAGTACACATTCACGACAGACATTTCGAGTTTCGTGAGTGAGCTGTATCATTTTGATTGTGACGCCGGCTAATTACAGGTGACGTAACTCCCTCCCATACCTGACAAAGTCTTCTATATATAGGCTGACGTCGCAATGAAAACGTGTAATGAATGGTGTAGCTAAGGCCATCATGAACTCTTAAAAGTCGCCGTGTGTGCGAATTGTATGTACTACTTAATATCAATCCTGTTGAATATTTTGAAACTAATACGCCATAGGCAGCAAAACTCAATCTAAGAATCTCAATCAGCTTGTACAGGTAAAGGGAAGTAATTTATGCCAAAGACGAGAACTGTTAGATTTGATCATAAGTGGTGACCTCGACGCTAACATCCCGTCCACGTATGCCGAGAATCCGGTATACTTCTAGACGTACACGCAGTTCAAATATACATATTGAAAATCACAATTAATTCCCTACGGCGCCCTTTTCCTGCATTGGGAGTTAAAAGTCAAAGGTCAAGGTCACCTTCATGTAGGCAAATACCTTCGGGGCAACACGAGTAGGCTAACACCCTCGCCAAGCGTGGGAGTGGTCCGATAAAAAGTGTTGGTGTAGTCGCAGATCAAAGATCTATCACTGATATGATGGAATTTCACATACATTTCATATGTGGATTTTTGGGAACCGAAAAGTGGGTGGCTCGAAAACAATTAGCCAGGTCCAATACAAAAGCAATAACCATCGATTTCACCATTGGTACTAAGTTGAACAAGTTTTGAGTTGATTGGACGAAAATTGTAGAAGAATCCTGAACTTTTTTAATAATAATAATAATAATAATAATAATAATAATAATAATAATAATAATAATAATAATAATAATAATAATTTGCACGCAGATTAATAACATATATAGAGTGTAAATATGAGAATAAACAATTCATTTTGGGACGGATCTTCAATCTACATAACTAACCACTATAGTTACGACGACGGCGAAGACGACAGCATTTCTCGTGTCATTGCATGTAACTCACCATCTATGTCGTTGTTCTGTTGATTGTTGTTATGAACGGTGACGTTGCAGAGAACAGTGACGTCAGCGTAGGCTTCATTACCTACAGTTAGCGTGTCTGTCGACCCCATGTCACCAAGCCAGCTGATTTATAAACAATGCTGTCACGTAAATAGACCTTTCCAGCTTTAACTATGCCCCGCCCATCTCTAGCTAAGCTCCGCCCACACCTCGCTCGTGTTGGGATCGACCGATCCCTGAATTCTCTGACTATAAATTTCCCGAAAACTATACTGGTAACCTGTTAAATATTTTGAAACTAATTTGACTGGGTGCTGATGCTGCATATGGCAGCAACAGTACCCAGCCAAATTAGTTTCAAAATATTCAACATTTTCTTTATTAAATAGTTAAGACATACAATTCGTCCACATCAACGTAAAC
Organism: Chaetoderma sp. LZ-2023a; assembly: GCA_034401795.1. Classification (NCBI taxonomy): domain Eukaryota; kingdom Metazoa; phylum Mollusca; class Caudofoveata; order Chaetodermatida; family Chaetodermatidae; genus Chaetoderma; species Chaetoderma sp. LZ-2023a. Next base: position 36,695,066 of record CM067361.1, on the reverse strand, counting down.
ACATCAACTCTTAGTCTTAGATACGTCATTCGTGACGGCATACACAATGACGTCATCCAACACATCACGCAGTTGATTATGACGTAATATGTAAGGACGGTGTGAATCTAAGCGGCGGTGAGAGTATTTCTACACACCCATACACAATCCCCACCCACCTCAGCCAACACCCCCACCACACCCCCACACACACGGATATGAAGTCTGTCAATCTTACGTAACTACCCAGTATTTGTAGTTGTACCAATTTATAGGCCCACTCCAGGGTAGATGGAGGAACTTGCCCTAGTGTCTACTGGTCGCCAGGTATCGACAGTCAAATTCAAACAGCTGTTTTCGCGGCTCAGCGCCTTAACCCATGCTGTGTCAACAGCGCCTCAAAGCGCTATGTATGCTAGGTGTATCAAGTAACCATTTAATGTTTGAGACGTTTCAATAAAAATGAAGACTATGGTTTAATTTACAAGTGAAATTGACAAAAATATAGCTTTCTATTTGCCACCAAATGGACATTTTTCAAGATCTGCACATGCAGTTTTGTCAGGCTTGACCATTAAAGTGTTAATAGTATAGAAACTCTAAATTTGTGCTTTGTCAGTATCCGTTTGCAGGCCAGGAGAAGCCTATTTTTTGAAAATTTACCACTGTCCTGACTGGCTCGGTAACGATTAAACCGTTGAGTTGACAAAAAAGGCGCTAACGCTTGAGCCATCGCCTCATCCCTCGTCTATATGAAAATAAGAATGCTTAGTTTTTCCTTTCGCTTCTACACTCACGCAAATTGATCGAACCTGAAGACGTTCAAGTAGACACCTAACCCTGCACTTATTTACCGTATTAAATAGCAACTCCTGCGGTCCTCCACAACACTACAGCCAACCGAAATTGACCAGACCCAACGCAGCCCAAACCGCCGCCCCACCCTACGCCCAAATAAACACGAAGTAAGCTTATTAATGTTTCACACTTACTCGGTAGACGTGATCTCAATCACTTCAGAATAATTTTCTGTAAAGAAAACCAATTTAACCAAAATCGGTAGTATGTTAGCAAAAAAACCCAACTTTCCTTGTTAATCTGCCTACTACCCAAAATAACGCAGTTTACTGGGCCGATGCTGGACCAATACCGTGCCGATACTATCAGCTTGGTATCTGCCCGGCATCGGCCCCGTAAACTGCGTTATCAGTGTGGATATCCTTCTTTCATTCGCGCAGTAACAATTTGATAACGAAGCCGGTCAAAAACGGCCTCTGCTGTGGTCTTGAATGCACATTTGCAGGTCAAGAGAAAACTATGTTGGACAATTTATCACTGGAATGACTGGCTCGGTAACCGAGGCAGCCATTCCAGTGGTAACTTTTCCAAAATAAGTATTCCAGATGGACAGTCAATAAGGAAATGTTTAGATTTTATTGACACGATTTGTTCATTAAAGGGTTACTGATTTGAACGAATACATAGATGCGACGACGTCATCCCCGAATGACAGTCTTCATCAGGTTAGTTTTAGGGCCTATATGATCTCATGTGACGTCATCCCCGAATGACGTAGTTTTCATCAGATTAGTTTCAAGGCCAATAGGATCTCTGATGGCGTCATCCCCGAATGACATGGTCGTCTTCACCAAGTTAGTTTCAGGGCCAATATGATCTCCGATGACGTCATCCCCGAATAGCATCGTCTTCATCAGGTTAGTTCCAAGGCCAATAGAATCTCCGATGAGGAAATACCTGACTTGCATAGTATTCATCAGGTTAGTTTCAAGGTCAATATGATCTCCGATGACGTCATCCCAGAATGGCATGGTCTTCATTAGCTTACTTTCAAGGCCAATATGTTCTCCGATGACGTCATTTCCGAATGGTATAGTCTTCATTAGGATAATTTCAAGGCCAATCTGATCGCCGATGACGTCATCCCGGAATGACATAGTCTTCATCAGGCTAGTTTCAAGGCCAATAGGATCTCTGATGGGGTCATCCCCGAATGACATAGTCTTCATCAAGTTAGTTTCACGGCCTACAGGATCTCACATGTCACCATCCCCGAATGATATAGTCTTCATCAAGTGAATTTCAAGGCTAATAGGATCTCCACAATGACGTCATCCCCGAATTGCATAGTCTTTATAAGGTTAGTTTCAAGGCATATATGATCTCAGATGACGTCATCCCGAAGGACATAGTCTTCATCAAGTTAGTTTCAAGACCAATAGGATCTCCAATGACCTCATCTCCGAATGGCATGGTCTTCATCAGGTTAGTTTCAAGGCCTATAGGATCTCAGATGACGTCATCCCCGAATGACATAGTCTTCATCAAGTTAGTTTCAAGACCAATAGGATCTCCAATGACCTCATCCCCGAATGGCATAGTCTTCATCACGTTAGTTTCAAGGCCAATAGGATCTCTAATGACGTCATCCCGGAATGGCATAGTCTTCATCAGCTTAGTTTCATGGTCAGTAGCCTCTCCGATGACGTCATCCCCGAAAGGCATAGTCTTCATCAGGTTCGTTTCAAGGCCAATATGATCTCCGATGACGTCATTTGCGAATGACATAGTCTTCATCAGGTTAGTTTCAAGGCCAATAGCATCTCCGATGACGCCATCCCCGAATGGCATAGTCTTCCTCAGGTCAGTTTCAAGGCCTATAGCGGGATCAATTCCTAATTATTTTACACTCATTTCTACTTAAGCTCCACCTACTTTATACGCGTGATTGAATCGATTTGACACTTTGAAAAAAATAATTTGTCTGAGGGATGTTGCAGCCTAGGGTAGCAACAACTCTCAGTCAAATTAGAATTAAAATATTCAACAGATTGTTTGCTGAATTGTAAATTCACCAAACTTTTGACTTAGATGGCGTACTTACGTAATTTTGAGTGTGATGTCAGCTAACACGTGGCGTATTATGATTATGTCCTGAGATAATGCACCTTTCCAAGTTTGTCCATCCATCATATGACGTCATATGGCATCATAATCGACTAAGTGACGTGTGTGATGACGACATAATCATAACATCATGAATGACTCGATATAGTCTTCTTTAATGCTTAATAGTCCGACACGTTGTACGAATTGTATGTCTTTACCATTTAATACACTTTCCGTTAAATATTTTGATACTAATTTGACTGTGCGCTGTTGCTGCCACGGGGGAAGCATTCAAACAGATTTCAACAGAACCCAGTCAAATTACTTACAAAATATTTAACAGCTTACTGTATAGTTTTATGGAAATTGATAGTCATGGAGGTCAAGGATCGATCGCTCCCAACATGAATGAGGCGTGGGTGGAGCTTAGGTAGAGATGGGCGGGGCATGGCTATAACTGGAAAGGTCAATTGAGTGAAAAATAGAGGAGCTGGAAGTAGGTCTCTTT
>CM067361.1:36666172-36691172 GCA_034401795.1 Chaetoderma sp. LZ-2023a | reverse complement strand
GTGAGAGCTCTGTGTTTGAAAAAATGGCATATAGGTTGGAGAGGGTCATGAGGATTTAATAAAGGTCTCGCTCGTATGCACACGTGCAAATACGCGATACTGCCAGTTATACGTTGTGTGTAGGTGCCTGCATGCAACACTACGACCTACACCCAACACCAGGCATTAACCCCACCACCACCAACACCCACCCACCCGACAACCCATAGCGAATTTCTTAATATTCATACTTGCAGCCCTAGAGAAGACTATTTTTGAAAATTTATCATCGGAATGACTGACTCTGACAGCTATCCATTTGTCTAGACATTGTGGGCGTAATGTGTGAGAGCGCGGTGTCTGAAAAATGGTACGTAGGTTGGAGAGGGTATGTCATGAGGGTTTAATATAGGTCACGCTCATATGAACACGTGATAATACGCGATACTGCTAGTTATACGTTGTACCCTTGTGTGTGCGTGCGTGCCGCGGTGTGCGCCCTTGCACGCATGCGTGCGCCAGAAGACTTTTTGAAAATTTTTCATCGGAATGACTGGCTCTGCTGGCTAAAATGTATACGTACAAGTGCGAACGCATGCGGTCCGCATGTTGTGAATTTGCGGGCGTATATTGCGGATTGCGGGCGCATGATGCGGATTTGCGGGCGTATGTTGCGGATGGCACCAAGTGTATGTACATGCCTGAACACGCATACACGCCAAAATGCATGTATACATGTGCGGCCGCATGCGGGCCGCATTTGCGGATTTGCGGGCATATGTTGCGGATTGCTGGCGCATGATGCGGATTGCGGGCATGTGTTGCGGATTGCGGGCATATGTTGCGGATTTGCGGGCGCATGATGTGGATTTGCGGGTGTGTGTTGTGGATGGCACCAAGTGTATGTACATGCCTGAACACGCATACACGCCAAAATGCATGCATACATGTGCGGCCGCATGCGGGCCGCATTTGCGGATTTGCGGGCGTATGTTGCGGATTGCGGGCTCATGATGTGGATTGCGGGCGTGTGTTGCGGAATGCGAGCGTATGATGCGGATTTGCGGGTGTGTGTTGTGGATGGCACCAAGTGTATGTACATGCCTGAACACGCATACATGTCAAAATGCATGCATACATGTGCGGCCACATGCGGGCCGCATTTGCGGATTTGCGGGCGTATGTTGCAGATTGCGGGCGCATGATGCGGATTGCGGGTGTGTGTTGCGGATTGCGGGTGCATATTGCGGATTTGCGGCCGCAGTACATATAATCCTATAAATGGTGCAAATTCAATCCCTTTTCTCATTCCAGTTTAAACATCGCAAAGTGGTTGGACGTGTAACTGCGGAGTAGTAAGGCAGTCAGATTTCTTTGAAGAACCTTGTAACTTGCTAGATTTATCCTATAATCAATATGCCGAGACATATATGTTTTGAATGTGGTTCAACTTTTAATAGGTCAAATGACCTGAAGCAGCATAAGATCCGATTCCATAATGCTGAAGGTAGCGAAAATGTAGACAGTGAAGACGAAGAAATGACAGGGATGAAGAGTGAAGATGATGCGCCAGCGGAGTCGGAGAGTGAAGCCGGTAATGACTCAGTGGAGACTGAGATTGAAGGTGAATGTGTAGATGAAAAAGAAGACATAGGCAATGAGGAACTATTTACCATATTCCAAAATATTAAGCAGGTCTTAGACGCTGATCAATCAGGTTTAGAACATGCGGATGGCGAAGTGGACACAGACCCACATGGTGTAGGCAATGTGCCTATTTCCGTATATGCTGATGCTTTAGTTACAAAGTGTATAGACATAATGCTCCAGTCGAGAAGATTACAGAACTCTACGCTCATTAAAATAATTCGTCAGGAAATTAAAGATTTTATCGACGAGGGGTACGCATACGATGAAGCAGTCTTCCCAGCCTTTCGAAAACGAGAGTTTCTGACCAAGAAGTACATAAGGAACCATCTAGATGCTGAGGATAATGATGATGATTCTGTCGGTGATAAATCTGATCCATAAGGAATCAGTCATCGATAAATGGATCTCCAGAACATTGACTATTTGTTTATGCTACTGCAACTATACGTTTTTATCATATGTAATATTTACTTCAATGTGAAAATATGGATACAAATAAAACATTGGTTCTTTATGCGTGTGTTTGATGATTGTAGCTTCCCAGCCGGGTCCCCCCCCCACACCCCTCGATATACAAATCGGAGTGCTGATGCTGTTGGTGGTGGTGGCGGTGGTGGGGTTGGCGGATGATGAAAATAGGTGTTGTGGTGGATGATGGTGGTGGGGTTAATGCTTGGTGGTGGGTGTTGGTGCTTAGTGGGTAGTGGTGCTGATGGTTATAGAGGGATGGTGATGGTCGGTATTGGTAGTAGGTGATTGCGGTCGCAATGTATTAATAATGTATTATTTTTGTTGTCGGGGGTCTCATTGACTAGGTACTCATAATGCATTCATACTGTGTGTACCCAGACATGGTAATTTTTCCTAGTTTATTACCGTTAACTGGCTGACTGGCGAGGTGTTTCAGATGCGGATTTGCGGGCGCATGATGCGGATTTGCGGGTGTGTGTTGTGGATGGCAATAACTATATGCACATGCCTGAACACGCATACACACCAAAATGCATGCGTACATGTGCGGCCGCATGCGGGCCGCATTTGCGGATTTGCGGGCATATGTTGCGGATTGCGGGCGTATGTTGCAGATTGCGGGCGTATGTTGCGGATTGCGGGCATATGATGCGGAAGGCAACAAGTATATGTACATGCTTGAACACGCATACACGCCAAAATGTATGCGTACATGTGCAGACGCATGCGGTCCGCATGTTGCGGCTCTGCGGGCGTATGTTGCGGATTTACGGGATCGTGTTGCAGATGGCGCCAAGTGTATGTACATGCCTGAACACGCATACACGACAAAATGCATGCGTCCATGTGCGGCTGCATGTGGGTCGCGTGTTGCGGATTTGCGGATTTGCGACCGCAGTACATATATTCCTATAAACGGTACAAATTCAATCCATTTTCTCATTCCAGTTTAAACATCGCAAAGTGGTTGGATGTGTAACTGCAGTGTAGTTAGGTAACCTTAGGCAGTCAGATTTCATCTCACGCGATATTCCTTATATTCTTTTTTGTAGTAGAGCGATGTGGTATAAATGTAAATGTTAATGTACATTTGGCTAAAATGGCCAGCAGTACAAACTTTGACGGATCAGACACTGGGTATGTGCGGTGTCGTTGGTGTTCCAGCGACATCCGCGACACCATATGCCGACGGTCGAAACACGAGAGGGTCTGTAGGCGTATGATCAAAAAAACAGAACCTAAAGAGATGGTGTACACCTGCAAGGAGTGCTATCGTCTATTACCAATCAAACAGTATCCGCATGGGTGTCCTGTAATCGGTGATACTCCGACTGATATACAAAAAGCAAACATGTCGCAGTTTGTTACCAAACTGACAACCGCGCCTGTGCGGATCTGCGAAGAATGAGACCTACCTCAAAACACGGCCCTTTTCAGGGCCCACAAATCATTCGAAAGAGAACTCTTTATCTGTTCAAAAAATTAAATAACCCGCTTCACACATGCATACGCAAGCACACATTCTGATCCGTCAAAAGTGGTCGATGGATGCTACTGTTCTAAATGGGCATCTATCTGTACACTATTGTTCGCGGTCGATTAATGCATTGCCATTGACAAGGAATGCATTTTGTCCATATTTTTGAAGAAAATTTAATAATTAAATGACTGCCATTTTAGAGACATAAATACGATAGATAACACTATCTATATAATAGCATAGGAAAACTTCCTGTGTACGTGTCTGATTTTTGAAAATTAAATGACTGGGGAACACATTTTGCTGGCCTAGATAGCATTCCTCCCTCCTCCTTCGACCTCCGTTATAAGACCCCCTCTCTCTTACCTAACATCGCCTAATAAGAAATTTACACAGTCAAATCGTTTTCAAAATATTCAGCAACCAATCAATTTATTCAGCAACCAATCTAAATATTCAGCAACCGATTATCATAATATTCAGTAACCAATTATCAAAATATTCAGCTACCACTCAAATTATCAAAATATTCAGCAACAAATTATCAAAATATTCGTACATCATGCATACCTTGTAAACAAGTACGCTAGCATCCCCCTCATCCAGCAATATCAACTGAGGAGGAATACTATAGCATTCCGCCTCAACTGACACAGGCAGTCAAATTATTTTCAAAATATTCAACAGTTTTCCTTTATGTTATCGATGAAAATGAGATATATATTCATCGGTGAAAGGGTTAACTTTTTTAACCCAGGATACGATCCATCACCACCAAGTCTTGGTTACCATTCCAACCGAACATATCATTAATACATTATTTTTAATATTTTGTCTGGTAGCTGATGCTTACTAACAGCATACGGGCAATCTCTAAATATTCTACAGTTTACTAATAACATTAGTGACGAAACAGTCCTTACTCCGTCCGTAATTCCTCTTACAGCCTCAACCTCTTACGACCTCCATTATCGGACCACCTCTTAAACTCTATTATTTTACATTATCATACATTACTCCCTTATTATTTTTACAACGGTAGATAACCGCGGAGGGGGGCGCGTCGCCACTACGTTCAAACGTAAAATACACAACTTTTATACTTTTAAGGGTTAACTCATTCAAAATAATAGAACATTCCAGTGTTGCAGATTCTCAAATACGTGTGCGGCTGGACGTCATTGTTATCGAGAAAAACGTGTGCCGCTGGACGCCATTGTTCTCTAGAATGCGTGTGCCGCTGGACGTCATTGTTCTCAACATTCCATTCCTCAAGCTTTTCTTTTGTTCTCCTGAAAAACCCATTGTTCTCGAAGACCCCCTGCTGTGGAGAACAATAGCAGCCAGCCCCACCCATAACTACTTAGGGGATATATATATATATATATATATATATATATATATATATATATATATATATATATATATATATATATATATATATATATATAATTTTATCCTACGTATTTAAGGCGATTCTTTAAAGTGGAAGTCATTTAATTATTAAAATTTCAAAAATATGAGCAAAACGATTTGACTGTGTAAATTTCTTATTAGGCGATGTTAGGTAAGAGAGAGGGGGTCTTATAACGGAGGTCGAAGGAGGAGGGAGGAATGCTATCTAGGCCAGCAAAATGTGTTCCCCAGTCATTTAATTTTCAAAAATCAGACACGTACACAGGAAGTTTTCCTATGCTATTATATAGATAGTGTTATCTATCGTATTTATGTCTCTAAAATGGCAGTCATTTAATTATAAATTTTTCAAAAATATGAACAAAATGCGTTCCTAGTCAATGGCAATGCATTAATCGTCCACGAACAATAGCGTACAGATGGCCATTTAGAACAGTAGCGTCCATCGGCCACTTTTGATGGATCAGAATGTGTGCTTGCGTATGCATGTGTGAAGCGGGTTGGTGTGTGTAAAAACTTTATTACATTATTTTATTTTTTGAACAGATAAAGAGTTCTCTTTCGAATGATTTGTGGGCCCTCGTGTTTTGAGATAGGTTTCAGTCTTCGCAGATCCGCACAGGCGCGGTTGTCAGTTTGGTAACAAACTGCGTCATGTTTGCTTTTTGTATATCAGTCGGAGTATCACCGATTACAGGACACCCATGCGGATACTGTTTGATTGGTAATAGACAATAGCACTCCTTGCAGGTGTACAACATCTCTTTAGGTTCTGTTTTCTTGATCATACACCTACAGGTCGTGTTTCGACCGTCGGCATATGGTGTCGTGGATGTCGATTAGTTGGATAACATCTGGTTCTCAAAGTTCTTTTCTCTAAAATGGTCATGGTCACTATTCTAAAATCCATTTTTCAATACACATTGATTTAGGAAAGAAGACACAGCAAACGGTTTTAACTTGATCTATTAGATTGCTCGCTTACACTTGTTTTAGTTATGATTGCCATTCTATAAACTACTCGTAGAGGCACATGTGAAATTCATATGCAAGTCTGGATACTATCATCTCCGTTCAATTCATGAATCCATTTCCTCACTCAATCATATGACGTCATAATCAACTACACGACGTGTATGCTCGCGTCATAATCATGACGTCGTGAATGATTCGATTAAGCCCGTCTTAATAGTCCGACACGCTGTACAAATTGTATCGTTTTGCTATTTAAGTAACATGTTGTTGAATATTTTGAAACTAATTTGAGTGCACGCTGTTGCGGCCATAGACCCCCCCCCCCCCCGGTATAGTTTTCTGGAAATTTATAGTCAAGAAGTTCAGGGATCGATCGATCCCAACACGAGCGAGGTGTGGGAGGAACTAGGGATGGGTGGGGCTAAACTGTTCGTTGTGTCTTAACACACGGGAAGCTACAGACACAGTCTCACATACGCTTAGGTTTAGACAATTCCTTATTTTATGCCATCAAACAACTTGACAAATTGAAACTTGTACAAAATATGGCAGCTCGAGTTTTACTGAGGATTCATAAATGCGATCATATCACTCATGCGATGATAGAACTTCACTGGTTACCTATTAGGCAGAGAATTTCTTTTTTTAATCATTTTGATTGTCTGGACATCGCTTTATGTCGAATCGCCTGAATATATACAGGAACTGCTTAAACCGTGTAAGAAAAGCAGAACATTTAGATCCAGCAGCCTGAATCTTCTCGATATTCCACTGACAAATCTCCATTGATGTTGTAACCGAGCCTTCGGCATGGCAGAGCCTAGGTTATGGCACAATCTACCACTTAAACTGAGGCAACTAGAGTCCGGTGAGATATCCAAGACTACTCTATAAACACACCTGTTTACTAACACCATCGATATGGTTACATGATTTTGGTGATTTAAAATTAGGTTATTATTATTATTATTATTATATTTTATTTTGAGCCCATGATAAGACCATTGTTGCTCGTTAAGATCTCCTACCCCTGTCTAAGACTATATGCTCGGCCTCAACGTGGTGCAGGGGTGTAACCCCCTGGGTGTCAATCCAGACATTTGGAGGGACTAACCAGAGCATTATGCACAACGCTAATGAAATGACACTTGGAGATTTACCAGCGATCGAAAAGAAGAAGAAGTTAAGAGCTCCCATTCTATGTCCCAGAATTATATGCTAGCATGTCTAATTATGGATTATTTTACCTAAATTGCTTTTGCTAATTGATTTAGGAAAGAAAACACAGCAAACGGATTTTACTTGAATTTTTTTACTTTAACTTCCAGACCAAAAGGTAATGATATGATACCTACACAGCCACTACTGTGAAATGTAAAATGACGCGTTGTCTCTAGCTTGCAGTTTATGTAATACTGTGACACACCACATTACGGAGAACTAACGTGTGGTCGCTATAAGTTATGTGGGCGCTTAATTCAAGTCAGCTTTCACAGAATATGACCCATGGTGTCACGTCTACAACATGTGTTCCTCGTCTTAATCAATGGGCAAAGGGTTGGCCCGATAAGCATGGATGCTAAAACTAATTACACGCCAAATGTGTTACGCTTTGTTGATTAACATCCTAGCTCATATTCAGGACATCTTTATAGCATGTAATCAGGGTAGATATGCTATTTTCAAACATCATATAATATAGAGGAATACATAAATTCATCTAGGTTATTCACCCAAATTAACCCATTGAGCCCCGAATTCTCAGACAGTCAATTTCACGGTACTTGTATGTATAAACTGTTGGATACTTTGAAATTAATTTAACAGACACCCATTTCAACAACAGGCAGCATCAACTCCCAGTCAAATTAGTTCTACAATAATGAACAGAATAATTACTAAATACTAAAGGATAATCTGAAGGCATTTCGGATTCAACGAGTTAACTGATACGTCGGTACTATGTATGCACGTAAGTTTACACGAATTGTGTGAATAGTTCATGTGCCTAGCTTCAAAATCGTGTTGAAGTCGACTTCCAAAAGTGACCGCGTCCCTGTGAACGCAGTTTCATGGAGATATTTTTGGCCAATACTGGGTCATATTGGTCTCGTATTGGTCCAGTGCCTGCCCAGTAAACTGAGTTATCAGGGAGCCTACAGCAACATCATCATCACAAACACCGCCTTCAGCAGGAATTCTAAGATCGAACATTTCAGGTTGAGAGATATGTCCATTTGAAACAATAATATTAAGTAGTTTGAAACTAATCTGAGAGGGAGCTGTTGCTACTTTAAGCAGCATTAGCTTCCTCTCAAATTAAATCCAGAATGCAATATATAATTATATACTAGGGCCTAAAGGGTTAGATGTGTTAAAAATTAGAACTTCCCAGGCACTTATGGTAGTTCCTACAACTTCTGCCATAACGCACACATCAAGGAGCCCACGTACATGCGGGTGGACACTTGCCACAACAGGACGTGTCAGGACCGAATTGGCGTTTTGTCTGTTTAGTTATCTAAAATGATTTGCGGGTTAATGCCTTAGATGACCGCAAAATGGATGGGATCGGTTAGATTATGCATGAACCTCCTCCGTCACAACGTCAGGCGAATCTTTGGCTCAGAGCATAGATGGACTTAAGCGACGTCAAAAAAATCTTGACGTTGTCAACGGGGCGGTCCTTCCGAGTTGCAGACACGCAAACATGGCATGTAATTAAAGAAGAATTTAGTGGAACCTCTGCCGAGCCTTATGGAGATGCGACAGACTTGGAAAAGATTCCGTTGATGCAGCGGTTATCTGGATTAGTCGCAGGCCCTGGTGTTAACCGCAGGATCATTAAATTAAAGCTACGTTTATCCTGACGCATGTCTTAAGTATGACTTATGTCCAGTTGAAGTCCTAAAGTGCGGTAGAAAGTTCGCAGTCATGGTCGAAAACAGTCCCGCGAATGTGGGGTCTAGGTTTTACTGTTGCGGGCATTGCTGGCTTTTCACCAACCTTGGTTGGTATCTTCACAAGACACAGCATCACAGGGTGGTGACTTAATCTTCTATGGCCAGAGATCGCAACAAGATGGTCAGGCGTTAGTTCTTTGAATGGATGAAAGTTCGACTGTTCCTTGTGGGGGAAGCGATCACAGAGAAGTGGCATGGAAAGAGTTTATTTATCTCACAAGTCAACTAGATCAGAAGTTGCACAAAGCGAAGTACTAGAATTAGAATCAGCTGCCCAGGAAAGGTCTAAAAGTATTACGTTTCTTAATTGACCAGGCTGATCCAGTAGGGAAATTATTATTAAAACTGCAAGAAGAAAATATATCACTATTATTACACTGGATACGCTAGGCATCGTAAGGGCAAATTTGAAGTTGATTCGTTCGCCTAGTTCTAACATTGATACGGGGTTCCTCTGAAATGCATTCCACCCAGGATGGCCACCAGTCCATATTTGCACACAGTAGGCCCTAAATCCATTTGAGCAATCAGGTGAGAATCCCATTGATTCAGCAGATTTTGTTAATCACTGCTGCCAAGCAGGTTTTAAGGTGCTTCTACCCAATTGTCCTGGTAGTTTCTGAGGAAAAGTTTATGAAGTCGCAAATAGTTTCTTGAGCAATATTACACTGAGTTAATACTTCGTTGGAGAGCAGCGCCACTTTGCCAACAAATATGTGTTGTGATATCACATAATTGGTAATTATAAGATGCCCGGTCGAGCGCACACCAGTGCAAATCCCCACGCTTTCGACAACAGTAGCGTGTGTACGTACACTCACACCCGCTACACCCTCTCACAACACTGGGTGGGTGGGAGTGCGTGGGGTGTGGGGGCTTTCAAATCTTAAAGCAAACATCATCTCGCAACCCATAAACAGCACATAGCAACTCACATAACAAATTTGGTTCAAGTTCGGCAATTATGACATTCCCCTACCACCAACCCCGCCTCGCCCCTACCACACCATCGCAAATCCCTACAGGTTCGGCAACTGAACCGTTTTGCTCACACTAACCCACTGCCCCCACGCGCCAGCCCATGCGCCTTCATCACACTGGGGGTAATGCAAATCATATCGAATTTTTGCATATATATGCCGGTTGTTAAAGGCCCACCATGGCTATAAAAGGCACTAGATGGCGCTGATGTCACATCTATCAAAATTTAAATACATTTCACATCCATGTAGCATATTAAAAAATAAGTTATGAAACCCTTACAGATTTCTTAGATATTTGCACAGTACATTCTTGGTATATCACTCGTACTGTCATCTCGGGGAAATTGTTCAAAACTATTCTTTTAAATGAAATATGTTGAAACAAACATGAGTATGTATGTATGATTACTGTATTCTGCGGCTGTAGAAGTAGAAACATCCTACAGCTGCAATCAGTCCTTCTTCACTTTGCCCACTGTAGCTTGTCCTCAGCCGTAATTCTTAGCGTCCTCATGTCCATTCTTGTTTTAAGTGTACCGACTCATGCTTTCTTGAGGTCATCTCGTAGCATACTTAGCAGATTTATGCAATAACGTCCTCTCCTGTGTATTTGTTGGCTCCACGTAGGTCGAATTCCAAGGCTCTCTGTGCTGGTATCTCTTTCTGGCATCCTTAGCACATAGCCAAACATGGAGCATCTTTGCTGGGCGACTTTTTCAGACAGCGGCGACGTATTATACATCTTGCATAGCGCAACATTGGAAATTATGTTGTCTGGCCATCGGTGTCTAGTCATGGTGCGTAGGTGTTTGCGGTGGCAGGCATCGAGTTTCTCTAGAGCTGCCTTTGGATCTGCCTAGCTGTTACAGTTATACAGCATCAAGGATACGCAGGTTGCATTGTATAAACGTATCCTTTTAATCAAGTGCCTCTTTGACCTACGAATCCATAGCCTCCAGAAGGACTGAAAAACTATGTTCCCCATGATGCAACGTGCAGCAATATCAGCAGTACTGCAAAGCAGTGAGCCCAGGATTTTACATTTCCTCTATGGCTCGCCGCCACGAAGTGCATCGTCATTTTCTTTAGTTTCCTGCTTTGTAGATAGGGATATGTGGGTGAACTCTGTTTTGGATTCATTCATAAATAGATTCTCCATTTTTAGTTTGATTGCAGCTGTTGAGAGAAGTTCGTCAAAGGGTTTCTGTTCTTCGTCTATGAAGTCCACATCATCGGCATATTCCATCTCTAGTGGCATACCCAGTATTGACATTGAGGAGTTTGGTCTTGTGGAACTTTCCAGCACAGATTTCAATGCAGCAGAAAGGTAACAGGGGAAAATCAACGGAGATAGACTATCTCCCTGTGGGGAGCCGAATGCTGTCTCAAACTCTACAGACTTCACTGACTTGACTCGTACTCTCAGGCGTCTCAGCTTGGTGTCTGCAAGGAGTAGTCTCATTAGTCATAGCTCATCTTCATTGCAACTGGCCTGGCGTAGTACATCTAGGAGCTTTGAGCTTTTACTTGGGTCGAAGGCTCGTGACATGTCAATGCCAATTTTGTGGAAATCCCAGCGTTTGGACATGCCTACCGACACAAGCATGCGTTGAGCCCATACAATATCTGCGCAGCTGCGTCCACGTTTGAAACCACTTTGACATGACCCGGTGAAATCATCGACCTTGTCTTGAATGCAGGATAGAGTAACATTGTATAGGATTTTCCGTATGCTGTTGACGAGCACAATGGGCCTGGGGCGGTGGCAGGTGGCTTCTTGGGCTTGGGTAGTGCGATAAGGATGCATTGGCATACATCGTCGATTGGAAGGTGGCGCATAAAAACTGAATTAATTAGGTGCGTGATCGGTTTTGAGACAATGTCACTTGCATATTTGAGTAATTCATTGCTCATGCCATCAGATCCAGATGCACGTCCTTTTTTCAGGGCTTTAAGTGCCTTCTCAACTTCTGCTGTTTTAATTGGTGTTAGTAATGGCCTGGGGTCTCCTGAGAACGGGTGCAAGGTCTCATGATCGTTGTCTGTGAACTGTACGTTGAACCATTCTCCAATCACATCGGCTTCTTATGATCGTTGTCTGTGAACTGTTCCTTGAACCATTCTCCAATCACCTCGGCTTTCCCCTGGTCAGTCCAGATAACGTGTCCTTCAGAGTTGTGTACCGTGCGTGGTGGTGTGTAGTCAGTAACTCTCAGGGCTCTGGCTGCCCGAAACATTTTGTGACAGTCATCCGTGGCAGTGATTTCATAAACATGAGTGCTGAATAGAATTTGAATTTAGTGGGCGGGGCTAAAGCTGTGACATCATATTGCGTGGGAAAATGTACTCTAAATGATTGATGAGTGTAAACAGTTGATGGCAGCCACGTGTATTATCAATCATTCTCTTTAATAATATGAACCATAGTTACCTAGCTGGTGTGTGTGTGTGCGTGCGTGCGTGCGTGCGTGCGTGCGTGCGTGCGTGCGTGCGTGCGTGCGTGCGTGCGTGCGTGCGTGCGTGCGTGCGTGCGTGCGTGCGTGCGTGCGTGCGTGCGTGCGTGCGTGAGTGCGTGCGTGCGTGCGTGCGTGCGGGCGGGCGGGCGGGCGGGCGGGCGGGCGGGCGGGCGGGCGGGCGGGCGGGCGGGCGGGCGGGTGGGTGTGTGTGTGTGTGGGTGGTGTGTGTGTGTGTGTGTGTGTGTGTGGTGTGGTGTGGTGTGTGTGGTGTGGTGTGGTGTGGTGTGGTGTGGTGTGGTGTGGTGTGGTGTGGTGTGGTGTGGTGTGGTGTGGTGTGGTGTGGTGTGGTGTGGTGTGGTGTGGTGTGGTGTGGTGTGTGTGTGTGTGTGTGTGTAATTTATTTGCAGCGATAATGTGAGGCATTTGAATTTTTCACTGGAATGTCTGGATCTGTCACAGGGTCACTTATTCTAGTGGTAAATTTTCAAAAATATCCCTTCTCTTGTCTTAGAAATATATATTCCTGTTGACAACTGCAAAGACTGGTTTGGCCTAGTTGACCTTTAAAGAGTTAAGTTGACAAAATGGCTTGGTGGGGCTTAAAGACCCACTACCTGCTAAATCTCAAAACCTAACATACAGAAGTGTGTGCATAAAACGGTTCTAGTGCGTCATTTCTGATAAATGCAACCACTCAATAGTAAAATAGGTTGCAAATTATTACTTTCACAAATATTAAAATTGCAAACATAAACAGAACTAACTAAGTAGGTCTAGGCGTTGTTGCGTTGCGTAATCATAGCGATATCGGCAAGTGATTAATTGGTTTGATATCGACTCCATATTTTATTGCAGATCGGCGCTCGGTAATGACACTGTTATTATCTCGTATTTACTGATGATATAATATCACTTACAGTAACTATTATCAGGCTCACTTCATAAATGCACCACGTACATAGGTCTACTTTTTCATTTTCAAAACGGTCATACATCTAAATTGTTGATTATTCCTAAATTATTTAAAAAGCAACAGCTTCTAGTCAAATTTGTTTTAAAATCGTCAACACCTTTCCTTGTATCCAACCTGTTATGTGGTATCACGTGACTAGAGTAATAGAGTTGGTGAGAATGGAATTACACAAAAATGCAAACCGTACATAAAATTCATACGTAGCCTATAGGCTAGTGATGCCGACTTGACAATTATGATAGGTACAGAATAGCTCAGAAAAAACTGTTACATGTTTCCAGATCAAAGAGAGAAACATTTTAGTAAGAAATGTTATGTTAAATATGTTGAATATAATTTGATTGGAGATATTAATTGCTGCCTTAGACTGCAATGTCTTCCAAACCAATTATTGTCAAAATATTCAACAGCACACTTTATCCCTCTACTATTAGCTTTGGCTTTCGATCAGATGATGTGTCTCCTTCACAGACTAAACAATTATTTCCCAGATGCTAAACTCACCCATCAATCGGTAAATACACCAAGTTCTATCAGGCCAGAGGACCTAGAAATAAATTGTATTAACATACACATGATTGTGGTGCAAGCAATCTCAAATAACTCTTTGCAAGGGCGGAAAGTTATTTACAGAGAAGATCAGCATTTATGTATGTTGATGCAATATGCTTAGTATTTATCCAGTTATCTGAGAAAATCTTCAGTGTCATTTATTAACTGAGAGTCAATGCGATTAGGAAAACCCTCGATAAGACTAACATCCTATTTGTCTTCCTGTTAGCCTCATATAGCAGTTAAATAATTGAATATCCAATCCAATTATCGGTATAGCCGTGTTACTCAACCTGCATTGTCGAGGATTTAAGTTGAACCGTTAGGCCACGCCGCTAGATGGATCCATTTCTCACTGACATCCCATTTCTAGCTAAGGTCCTCCTACTTTTTAGCGTGTTGAGATTGATGTATACACTTTGAAACCTGCATTCCCAGAATCGAAATTTCTGAGTAATTATACAAGCTGTTGAATATTTTAAAATTAATTTGGCTGCGGATTGTCACTGATTATGGCAACAAAGCTCCAAATCAAATTAGTTTCAAAATATTCAAGAAAATGTTTATTAAATTGTCCTTTTACCAAAGACAAATAATTGGTACACTGGTGATTGACAGACTTAATTTTCATGGTGGAGCTATACGTCATTATGACTGTCATATGTTTTCAGCTATCTCATGACATAATCAATAATGACGTCAGATAAACGACTGACAAATCAGATACCTTTATGATGCCATCAGATAGTAGTAATTTCCATGATAGAAGGATATCAATCTAACCACACCTGTATTCTATGTCAACACACACTGCTCCTTTCTGTTTGTGCAGCCTTCACATGCTAGACGATCTGAATCAGACCACCTATAAATAAACCCTTGTTCATCCACATTCCAGTAGAGAAATGCGGACTCACACTCTGGATTCCCGTTCTGGCTGCGTGATATTCGTATGTTCATATATGTTTTTCTCTTTTTTTATATATTAATATGTGTTATTCTGCTTAAATCTATATTACTTAAGATTTCACACTCTAAAGGTCCAAATCATCCAAAAAATTCACAGTGATTCTTTAAACAAGTGTAGAGTTTCTGCAGTACAATTTTTAAATTATAAAATTATTTTATAAGTTTAAAACGGTGTAATATCAAAATGTATTTGAAAAAAGCAAAATATATGGAATATGTAAATTGTTATAACTTATATGACGAGCATAATAAAAATAATAATAATAATAATAATAATAATAATAATAATAATAATAATAATAATAATAATAATAATACTAATAATAATAATAATAATAATAATAATAATAATAATAATAATAATAATAATGCTACTTACACGTTAAGTAATGGACTTATGTTTTCTGAGTATATAGTATCAAGCTATGCTGTGCATGTGGTGCAAATCTGTTGAAGGGAACATTTAATACAACATATTTCCCCTATATCACGGGACTTACTGAAAAATAACCAAATATCAACTTGGTCACTTTATTGTAAGTGATAAGCTGGATATTAATTTCATTTGATGCAGAAGTGTGCCAGGATAATGTTATAAAGGTTTCAGAGATGGCGATGTAGAATATTAACAATAGTGGACTATGAATGACATACCTCTTTGTCTTCCGTGGCTTGTCATGACAAAAGAGCGATCGATCTGTTACTCAAGTATCTGATATCATGATGAAGTATGCCACTAGTTAGCTGACGTCAGAATCATAATGATACATAGCTCCATCATGAATGTCCTTCACTAGTTTAGGCATTGTATGTCTTTGATGAACTTATAGTTTAATACACATTTTGGTGAATATTTCGAAACTAATTTGACTGAGAGCTACTATTGCTGACAGCAGCAGCAGCGTCCATTCAAACTAGTTTCAAAATGTTCAACATCTTATCTCTATACCTACCTTGGAATTAGGATTCTGGGAATTCAGAGTTCAATGTGCATAAATGATTCAAATATACGTAAAAACAAGTTGGCGGAGCTTGGATAAAAATGGGCGGATCTTAGCTGGAAATTGCTCCATCTATTTTCAAAAAAGCCATGTTCTTGGAGTATGAGGTTGCTGTCAGACACTCTGTTTAACTCATTAACTGTCTCGCCGATGGAAGAAACCAGAAACTAATTTCAATAGACAACAACTCTGGATATGCTGAATATTTTAAAAACATGTTGACTATTAGGTGCTGGTAGCTTATCCACCATCAACTTCCAGTAAAATTGTTTTCAAAATATTCTGCATACCCAGAGTTACACCTCAATAAAAATGTAGTCTGCAGAAATTTAGCAGGCAAAGAGTTACGGGTATGAAGTTGTGGAGAAAAGAATCATGATGCATTTCGTTTGATGATAAAATGAGCTTTAGAGGAAAATTAAATGAATTGATGGTGACTGTAGGATTAGACACCTGATGAATGCTGATGTATGGTGGAGGCTGTGAATACAAATTATAAATGATGATTGGTGGCTGAAAGATAAGATTTGACAGGATTCCCTCTGATTGATTACATTCCCGTCGTGATGTTTATGGAAATCTACAGGAGCATATGTACAAGCTGTATCGCTCTCTGTCTAGCAGATTTCCCTTGTGGAAATGTAAAACCAGCAGACAATTGTTGACTATGGCAGAAGTAGTACCAATTGCTGAGTGTGACAGAAGTAATGTCAATTGCTGGCGGAAATACCAGGTCCACGGTAACAGTTGACTGATGGTTGGATCTCACTCTAAATGAGAGAAGTTAACAGTTCAATGGTGATTATATCTCTGGTTAAAAGATGGCAGTTGTGACAATTGGTGGATCTTCCAGAGCTATGGACATACGATGAGCCATCGGTGACATGTGGACAGCAACTGAAAAATCGGAATAAAAAATTAAGAAAATAGTGAGAAACAAGAACAATGCATAGTTATATGACGTATGCGTACTAAGTGTTGTGCGCATTAATATCATTCTTTCTAAGTGCACTTTCACAAGAAGAGGTCAGAATGTTGACAGCAGACATCGTTCTCCCTAAATGTGTTTAGCATCTCCCGGATATCACAGATTTTTCGAATTTTCAGGAATTCTTGGATCATGACCAAGGTTGCTTAATCCTGGAATACAGTCAAACCTTTTATTGTCTTATGTTTGACACTTTATCGGACCAGTAGTTTCTGAGATATCCATAGATCCAGAATTTGATCCTATCTGGATCAGGTTTTTATTTGGATCACAGCTAAAGACTTGACACTTGAAATGATATTTCGAAGTAATGTTCCGTTAGAATGTAGATCAAAAATCAGACAGAGAGACAGAGAGACAGGCAGACAGACAGACATACAGATAGACAAACAGACAGACAGAAGAAAGGACAGGGACGGACGGACGGACGGACAGACAGACAGAGACAGACAGACAGATAGACAGACAGATAGAGGGACTGACAGACAATGCCTGCAGACAAACATATGGACACAGACAGACAGACGTGCATGCTTGTATGAGTGCGTGCATGCGTCATAGTTCACGTTAAATGGAATTATACCTTTTATGAATATTGATCAAGCGATCGTTTCATCGCTAGTACTAGATCACTATCTTGGCACTATACATGCACGGTTCTGAACATAACATCCTAGAAAGAAATCAGTCAAGATTTACCTACTTATCTTCAAAAGGTTGATCCCGTTTTATACATTTTCATATGCAATGAGCATGTCCACCATTTTGTTCTCATATTGTGAGTCATTTAGATTCGAAGGTTCTGTCGAAATTGCTGGTTTCAGTTTTTCATAGGATTGCTCTGAAATAGAATAAGAAATGTATATCATTGTTATAAGAATCATTTGGTTGATTTTACTCAATCAGCATTCATGAAGTAACAATATTTATGATATAACGTGTATGGTATCCTTAACACTACATCGTAGGATATCCACTAACAGAGGTCAGATATAGAGGAATCTGATCTTGCACTCAAGTATATGACGTCTAAATCTATTACTTCACTAGTTAGCTGCAGCCATCTTGCTGTAGAGCTCTCTGTCCGAAGAATCTAAATGTCTGCCAAGTGTGCGCTTTCATGGATTTACAATTTAATATATATTATGTTGAATTGTCTGAATCTAATTTGACTGGGAGCTGTTGCTACCAACAACACGCAAGTAAGTTAATAAGATTCCATGCACATTAGGCACATTGCTTCTCTATTAATCAAATCTTTATGTGACAACAAACCTGTAGCTTCACTTCTCGTATTTTTATATTGAACTGCCCCATCACCAAATGACGTTGCCTCATATTTATGAGTCAGGTCTGGTACAACATGAAGATATCCACCAGCCGTGTTCAGTGACGTCGTCTGCGAGCTGAATATATAATAACTGACAGTGTGCCGACTATATTCTGACCCATCCATACTGGAAGCGATCGATGCGAGCACACTCTTCATTCAAAAACTTACCATGGGTAGCATTCGCATTCATACCAATGACCAATCAGTTTGGCAAAATCCTGACACGACTCAAAATTATGGTCATGAATCTATCTTTGCACCAATGTTCTTGACCCTAATTAGGTTGCATAAATTTACTCACGTCACACCTATACATTGTGGAAAGGTGAAAATGGCCACCCCGCACTTTTGCTATGGGCCTTACTTATGTAACGGTCTACTATGGATTTCTGTAGGGCTACAGAAATGAATGGTAGTTCTATTACTACAGCATACAACATGCGCATATTGAAGTGAAATTCCATGTTTAACTGTTAAAAAGATAATGGCAAACACATTGCTATTTAATAACACACCTCATCAAATAATGATTTGTTATATTTAAAGATATTAACCCAATGACCTTTGAATTCCCAGAATCTCAGATTCGATGTAACTAAACAGGTAAGCTGTTAAATATTTTGAAACTAAGCTAACAGGAACCTGTTACTTCTGTACGAAACAACAGATCTCAGTCAATTTAAAATTCAAAATATTTTATTTTAAATTGCAAATGAATTTCCGAATTCGGCCTTAATGGTTCGATCGACTAAAGGGACGCTAAACTAATCTCAAATGTTGTATGAGCTTGTAAAGTATAACGTCACTGTTCGTGATTCACAACCCGGAAGTGTGTATTTTACTTTATCATATCATACGTGCGTGTTTATGACGTCATCATTTGTTGTTGAACCGAAACATTGTTTTGTGCATTTATCAATCGAGCTAAATCCTTAAATACGCAATCACTTAACTAGCCTGTTGAATATACAGATTCTGCTTTTATAGATGCCATATCATTCATATCCTGTCAATTCCCATTTCTACATCGCCATTATCTGCTTTGTGGTAGGGAGAAAGATGACACCACCCCACTGGTATCCTCCGTATGTACCAACTTTGTTGGGAAAACAAGTCATCAAGGACTGCGGGCTGACATCCGCATGCATACAGAGGCAACTCTGATTATGTTTAAGCCTCTTCAAACTAGAAACTGTGCCCGATATCCTTAAATGGCACGATCTTCACATGCCCTTACCATAGCAACGGGGAAGGTATGTGGTCTGACTACAACATCCAAGAAGCAAACCTTAGGTGTAGACTGTGATCACTATAACATCGATATTAATACATTCAAGAGACTAAAGTATCTACACACTCAGAGCAGCAACCTCAGACAGGCCATAAGCTAGTAATCATGGAGCAAAGAACATGCAATATACCAGGGCTTAGGCTTCGTAATCAGACCAAGGCTCGTGGACCATGCCATTAGCTTTAGTCATCGTGGTACATTCATCGACCTGGCTATACCAACGCAGAAAGGCACCACCACCAAGTGTCGCATAGTCAACGCATATGGTCCAACTACCGAAAATACCTTAGAGAATCCAGCAATATTAGATTTCTTCTATGCAAAAACTGAGCTCCGCCATTACAATACCAGCCCTATGGCAAATGTTTATATATGGGGATTTCAACTCCAAGCTGGGCAAACTCGCCAATACCGACAAGAGTTCAGCACTTTGCTTATGCATGTAATCGTAAGGAGAGGGCACACACAACAGCCATGGAGGTGCACTGATGGCATTCCTAAGTTCCAATGCATATTTGTCACAAATACGGCTTTCAAACACCCATGCCATCATCAGACAACATGGGCAGGACAAATTGCTGATCACAAAGCCCCAAAAGGCTCTAAGGCCACAACAGCAGTCTTCAACCAAATAGACTTCATACTATGCAAGGCACAAGCAAACCCCTTACTTCACGATGCTCGTTCCTAGGGAAGCACATACGTCAATTTTGATCATAAGTCAGTAAGACAGTCATTACACGCATTCAGATGAACCATCTCTAATTAGTGTATAAACGCCATGCCAGGCAACAGGGCAGAGTCACCTGCAACATACACAAGCTCATCAGCAACACTTGCACTCACTTGTTATACAAAAATGCCATCAGGGAGCAGATAGCTAACATCGACGTCAGCTCCGATCCAAGCAAACCCCTATACACAATACTGAAATCTTAGGAATCATCAGCTAACAGCACCATAAGAGTTCTAAAAAATAACCGAACTAGGTATACTGATGTAGTAGCAAAACAATGAGCAAAGCAGAAAGCACTATGGTTGTGCATCTATCAAAGTGATCAAAGTGAAGACAACACAGCAAACGAACGCCGGGAACATTCTGCGCCGCATTAGGGAATGTTTAAAAAATCTTGATATTCAACAAGTAGACTCCCTAGCAGACGAAATTACGGCCACTGATGACTGCCACAAAATGTTTCTGGAAGCCTGAGCTCTGAGAGTTGCTGACTACACACCACCAATCACTATGCACAAGCCTGAAGGACACTTTATTGGGACTGAACAGGGAAAGGCAGAGGCAATTTGAGACTGGTTCAAGGAACAGTTCACTGACCACGATGATAACCCCTTGCACCCGTTCTCAGAAGACCCCAGGCGACTACTAACACCAGTTAAAACACCAGAAGTTGAGAAGGCAGATAAAGCCCTGAAAATTGACGTGCATCTGGGCCCGATGGCATGAACAATGACCTATTCGAATATTTAAGTGGCATTATCTAAAACAGATCATGCACTAATCAATTCAGCTTTTAAGCACCACCTTCCCATCGATGCTGTCGGTCACGGTATCCTTATGGCCAAGGCCAAGAAACCTCCTGGGTCCCAGCCAATCTGCAAACCATTGTGCTCCTCAACAGCATACGGAAGATCCTATCCAACGTTACTCTATGTCACATCCGAGACAAGATCGACGACTTCATCGGATCATGTCAACGTGGCTTCAAACATGAGCAGAGCTGCGCAGACATTGTCTGGGCTCAAGCCATGAGTGTGTCAGTAGTCAAGACCAAACTATTGGATTTCCACAAGACGGGCATCGACACAATTAAACACTCAGAGACTCTAGATGTCCTATGCAGGAAAGTTGCAATGAAGATTAACTATGACTAGTGAGACTACTACTTGCAGACACCAAGTTGAGAGTATGAGTCAATTTAGTGAAGTCTGTCGGGTTTGAGACATCAATCAGGGAGATGGTCTATCCTTGTGCTTTTCACCTATTACCTTGTTGGAGCATTGAAATCCATGTGGAAACTCGGTACAGTTAAGTCAAGAGTGGGCCTGAGGAAACCAAGGCTTTCGGCAGAGGACAAGACATGGTGGGCAAAAACAAAGGACCGAATGTAGCTGTATAATGTTTCTACTTCTACAGCAGCAGAATACAGTGATCATACATACATAGTATCATGTAAATGTTGAACAGCGATCTTCCCCAATTTGTCTCCTCAAGTGATAGTGTGTGATAATATGTAAATGCCATTGTATTACATTTTTTTATTATATAATACTCATCTCGTTGAATATTTTGAAACTAATTTGACTACAAGTTGTTGCTGCCTTTGGCAAACACGCTAGGGTTTTCTGATTAGTTGAAAAGTAGATTATGACAGCCATCATATGCCGTAGAAATGTATCAACATTGAGCTACTAAAGCTTGGATATCTTTAGTTATCAGCATGAAAAGAAAAATGTCAGGGATGGATTATGGGGGGGAAAATTCTATCATCTGAATGGTTAGTATAACATAAGGTGAGATTTCCTTTAAAACTTGTTCAAAATGGCATTTAATAAACATGTTTGATAATAATGATATCAACCACTTAACCTTCAAAATTGTTTAAGACCATTTCAATTCTATCATTGAAAATGTCCATTTGCAAAGTAAGAGAAGATTACTTTCGAAAATGTATCATTAGTATTATTTTTAGAAATGTATCACTAAAATGACTGACTCGTTTACCAAGCCAGTCATTTCAGTGGTAACATTTCTAAAAGGTCCTTTCTCACGACCATAAGCGTTGTTTTGGCCAGCTTGCATGCTAAATGGTTACATCTCAGTTGTTGTTATAATAGAGAAAGTTCTTTATGAATTTAAAATGCCAGTGAATATATTACAACCACTATTTCAAGAGTATATAATAAAATTAATTGCGAGGCATTAACTTTATGGTGATAATTTCCAGTGTTTAATAAGAAAACGGTACCTATTATTACTTACATAGCATCATTTCTGGTAGCTGCAACAGATAAACATAGAATTCGGTAATTTCATGATATTAAAATGCCCGAACTGCTCATTTCATCTACAATATATGGAATTAATTATATCATACACTTTTGAATATGTAAAATTAGAGATGTAAAATCTTTGGGATTTTCCCGCTAATGGTGAGTCTTGCTTCGCCTCATAGAGTTAATTTATGTTGTACGCGTATCTAAAATCTGCACAAGCATGAGGGCATGCAGATAGACACCACAATAAGACACACATACACTATTAACATACCCTATGTCAACCTCATATGAAGGGGTTACATGCTACAGCCAGTATACAATCAGTAGACGAAACAGTGTACTTGTTAGAAATAATATTAATGAAAGCAAATATTCTCTTAGACAGAAATACCTAATAAACTTATTGTCTCCAATATGGACAGTAGTTATACTCTGAGAGAGAATACAATTGAGGCTCCTGAAATTTCTTGCCCAATATACATTTAGAAAACTGATTAAATCTGGCATTGCCCTGCTTAGGACGAGAATAACATTATTTCTCGATATTGTAGGATATGTGTGAACATATAGCATAGAAACGAACAAAAAGGTAAGTTTACCTGGAGCGTCTTTTTGATTGGTGTACTTGTATTGAATAGCATCATCTTCATACTCAATAGCATCATATGCATCGTGGATCTCATCATAGTGTAAATCTCTGCTGTCTTCAGCATGATGAGGAGAAGGACTTGTTACTTCTGATAATCTAAACAGAAAGGAAGAGGATATATAGCATATATAAGATAGAGCACATTGGCATACATTCATTTTAGGTTACATGTTACATAATACGTGTGTGCTGGGTAAAGTAGAGGACTTACTGATAAAGCGATATCACATTACTAAAGCTGAGAAATATAGCGACAAATAAAGAAATCACATGTAAAGGACACAATGCACTGATATAGATTTACCTTTGTCACAGCTTACCCGTGGTAAGCTAACTAATAGTTATGATAATGGCATTATGATGCAACACATGAACACAGTCAAGGACAAAACTAGTAGCAGCAGCAGCAGCAGCAGCAGCAGCAGCAGCAGCAGCAGTAGTAGTAGTAGTAGTAGTAGTAGTAGTAGTAGTAGTAGTAGTAGTAGTAGCAGTAGTAGCAGCAGTAGTAGTAGTAGTAGTAGTAGTAGTAGTAGTAGTAGTAGTAGTAGTAGTAGCAGTAGCAGCAGTAGCAGCAGTAGCAGCAGTAGCAGTAGTAGTAGTAGTAGTAGTAGTAGTAGTAGTAGTAGTAGTAGTAGTAGTAGTATGTGATGGTGGTAGTGGTGGTGGTGGTGGTGGTGATGGTGGTGGTGGTGATGGTGGTGCTGGTGGTGGTGGTGGTGGTGGTAGTAATATGTGGTGGTGGGGGTGGTTGGAGGTGGTGGTGGTTGTGGGTGGTCGTAGTGGTATGTGGTGGTGGTGGTGGTGGTGGTGGCAGTGATGGCGGTGGTGGTGGTGGTGGTGCTGGTGGTGGTGGTGGTGGTGGTGGTAGTAATATGTGGTGGTGGTGGTGGTTGTGGGTGGTCGTAGTGGTATGTGGTGGTGGTGGTGGTGGCAGTGATGGTGGTGGTGGTGGTAATTGTGGTAGTAGTGGCAGTAGTAGTACAAGAGATAATGTGCTTTAAATATAGTTGGATTGGCTTGATATGTTACAAATTAACTGACAATGGGTTTTTTAATTATATCTATCGCATTAATCATACTGGCACAGATTAGTTAAATATGAATGAAAAACAGCTAAATATTGTGCTGCTATAGTGAGTGCATTTCACTACATACATCAAAAAATGAAATGCCACCACACAGTTTCATGAATAATAATAATAATAATAATAATAATAATAATAATAATAATAATAATAATAATAATAATAATTCGTCATAGTTGTTTGCCAAAATGTTATCTTTCTATGTTATTACTTACGCAATGGCATTCCCGGCAGCTGCAACAGATAAAGATAGACAAAGATTGTAATATCCTATGTTATTTTAGCAGTAAGAGGGCAAGGTAATATTAATTATCTCTGTATGTCTTTAGAAAGAGATACTTCTAGGACATACATGATAATTCTAGCATTTTGATTTCCAATGAAGTGCTTAGCGTAGCGGTCCAGAATAACATGTGCTAAGCGTCTATCTAAGCAACATAACCTGATGAAATGAATCATATTTCAATCGTAGCATCAATTATAATGCCAATCATAGCTATAGAGCTAGCATCATAATGAATACACTGGCACCTCTACAAACATATATAGAAATGTGGCAATGCAAAACCAATTTTGAAAATATAATGTGATTAAGGAAAAGTGAAATTACAATGATCAATATGTGCATAAAATACGCACTATAGCAATGCCACACCTATATGAAAAGGAATTTATCAATGACTCGTGGTTGATGCATACATATTCACTTCAGATCAACACAAATAGAATTACATATATGAAACATGTTAAGCATGCATTCGTTAGCAACCA
>CM067361.1:36515672-36665672 GCA_034401795.1 Chaetoderma sp. LZ-2023a | reverse complement strand
ATGTGAATGTCATCCGATTTTCAATTTTTGCGTTAAGCACAGAGCATATAATTATGAGACTGTTAAAAGTGTGTTACGGACTGTTAAAAGTGTGTTACGTACGAGGAATTAAAAGGCCGTAAGGCTAGTTATATTAATATACTGTCAAGGTGTTAATTATAAGATAAAATTGTAAATTTGTAAATGATTAATCTTAGCTGGATTTCTTCGCAGGTGACCATCAGCATGTGAATGGCGGATATACACGCAGTGTGGAATTTCCAGCAAGACAATTGGTTTTTTCTTGGCGATGGTAGGTCGAAATTGCAGGCTGTTGTTCAAAATAATCACTTGTTGCTGTTTTGTCTTTTAAACTATAAGGATTGATTGGATTTTTTCTGCACTCAAAAAAACAGCACATTATAGGATTTCATAGGATACTGCTGTGGACTCATGCTTATTCAGCTTCTATGTCCGCCTCTTCATTTGTGGATGAAACATAACACTCTCACACGTGACTTCCAGGCATTTTATAGTCAGCGATAAAGTCAAATTTCATCTCCTGGTCCTTCCAAAATTTATCCAACCCTACCTCGAACTTAAACACTGATGTAGTATTTACTAGAGTGCTTGGCAGGCTGTTCCAGACATCCACTACTCTATTTGTGAATGATTATTTCCATAGATCCAACGGACACCTCTTTTTCTCTAGCCTTATGTTGTGTCCTCTTGTTGTCTTGCTTTTAAATATTTCCAGCATATTTTTGGTAATTTTTGGATCGTATATTCCATTCAGAATTTTAAATACCTCTATCACCGTTCGGTTTGTGGATCTGGGGAACGATCCACCCTCAAGCGGATGATAATCTCTCAAAACACAATGATGTCCGTTAAGTTTCAATATTCAGTGGTTCTTATTCTCTGAACGAATTAAGCTAAATCACAACTTTGAGACAATGTAGGGTCACTTATCTAATCTTTATTAATCATTATTGCATGAGATCTTCATTCCACAGTTTATAATTTAAGATGAATTATTCTCTTTTATCAAATATATATTATCTAACATTTAAACTTTCCTTCTCAATTAATTAATTTCCTAAGCAAATGTCTTATAACACTTTTTCTTTATTCTTGTCAATATTATCTTTATATTTCAGTACAATTCATTATCCAACACGAGACCTTATGAAAGACTTATATTTCTTTTAAACAAATGATTCTGAATCTTATTGTTTCTAAGTCCAAAACTTATAACGAGAATGACAAGTGATTCCAAGAATGATCAAAAACGGAATGCCCAAAGTGGGCGCTTTTCCCTTTATAAAGGTTTCTGGACCTTCACGTGACCATTATTGACTTCTGGACACGTGTTCAATGAATTTCACCTACGTCATAATCAGATCCAGCCTAGGTCATAATTTATTCCTGTATGTCATAGTGTCTCAGCCTGGATAAGAAATTGGAACTGTCAAACTGAATAGTATGCATGGATTCTTGTAATTGCAAATCTGATAGAATCGAAGCCAGTAATGGACTTTTATACCGTATAGCATCCATGCATCAAGCTTCAGTTCTATATCAGTACCAAATCTGACAGTTTTCTCATTATTTTGGACCAACTTCTCCCATTACTGAGAGTTTTATGTGATCCCTGTATTATCTAATACACTGTAGGACCCTGTCTTTTACCCAAACTAATTACTATAGATAACAGTTAACACGCACTGGCACTATGTATAATTCGTCTGCTCTGTATAATCTCTTCTTTCCTTATTCCTTCTATCTGATTCTTAATTTCATTATTTATTAGAACAAAGCAATTTGTCTTGAATGAACTATTGAAGGCCCAGCATATGATACCTCTATCATATCGCCTCTTAGTCTTCTATATTTCAGTGATGGAAGTCGTAACTTTCTTAATCTATCAGGATACTCTAGATCCTTCAGTGTGTGAATCAATTTTGTTGCTCTTCTCTGCATATTTTCCATCGTCGCTATTGTCTTTTTGGTGTGCGGCCCCCACACACATACATCATATTCCAGGTGAGCTCTAACCAGCGCGTTGAGAAGGCTGATGAACATGTCTTCATCTAGGAAGCTGAAGGATCTCCTTATCAGTCCCATTATTGAGTTTGCCTTATTTACCTGTGACTGTATATGTTGCTTAAATGACAAGTTATTGTCCACTGTGATGCCTATATCTTTTTCTTGTGTGACATACCAAGTCACCATCCTGATTTTGTAGACAATAATCATATGTGTTTTCCTCTTTCTTTGTTCCACCCTGTATCTTCAGTAACCATGTGTCAGTCCATCTTTTTAGGGAACCCAGATCTTCTTGTAGCTTTTCCTTCTCTTAAATGTCTTTGTCTCTCTGTACATCTTTGCGTCATCTGCAAAGAGAAATGTTGTTGCACTGACACAGTCGAGCAAGTCATTTATGTAAATGACAAATATTATCGGTCCTAGGATGCTGCCTTGTGGGATCCCACTTGTCACACTTCTGTCACGCGAGCTTATTCCATTAACAACCACCTTTTGTATTCTGTCAGTTAAAAATTTCTTACTCCATTTTACTACCCGACTGCTTATCCCATAGCTGTATAGTTTGCCGAGTAGGCGTTGATGGGGAATGGTATTAAAGTCTTTCATAAAATCCATGTACACAGTGTCTACCGTACACCATTTGTCCAGTATTTGTGTCCATTCATCCATCACTTTCAGCAGTTGAAGGCTTGTTGACCTTCTGGACAGGAATCCGAATTGTGCGCTACTGAATAGTTCATTTCTTTCCATATGGGTTAGAATCTCAGCCCTGAACAATTTCTCCATTAATTTACATATGACACTTGTTAGGCTACAGGCCTATAGTTCCCTGGGTCTGATTTGCTTCCTTTCTTAAAAATTGCTGTAACATTTGCATTATAAAACAAACAGATTCTGTTCTGTTTTCTCTCATTCATAATTATTTCTTTAAAGGTTGTATCACAGGATCCACACTGTCTACATTATGGAAAGATAGGGATGGAAAATGGAACTGGTTGAAAGGATGTTTACTGTGACTGGTGATTGATCGACATAATGTAATTGATTATGTTTAGTTTAGTTTAGTTTCAGAACGCAGGCATACGCTGCCTTTATGTTCTGCTCCATCTCCATTTCTATAGCACATCTGTGCCCCCAAATTTATTTGCCTAACTATGTTATATACATACAAGTTATATACATACGTTTAACTATGTACCGTGCTAAGTCTTTACACATTACTATTTTATACAATTGTATATATTGTGGATTGGCATGATTCCGCGCTCAGCTCCTATATAAACTATGCACTACAAATTATCCAGTCCTTATGTATAAGCCTATGGGTTTGTGCGGTTCCGCACCCAACCCCTACATAAACTGTGGACTGACTTATTTATCTTTTTAAATTGTTTAAATTACAGGTTGGCGTGGTTCCGCACGCAACTCCTAATAACTATCTTATCTCTATATAAATTGTGGATTGGCGCGGTTCCGCACACAACTCCCGTATAACTATGTACCGTGCTAAGTATTTACACCTTACTATTATATACAATTGTATATATTGTGGATTGGCGCGATTCCGTGCTCAGCTCCTATATAAACCATACACTACAAATTCTCCAATCCTTATGTATAAGCTTATGGGTTTATGCGGTTCCGCACCCAACCCATACATAAACTGTGTACTGACCTATTTATCTTTTTAAATTGTATAAATTACAGGTAGGCACGGTTCCGCACGCATCTCCTATTACCTATACTATACATGCTTACATTCCTATAACTTTTATTAAGTGTGGGTTGGTGCGATTCCGCACACATCTCCTACATGAATATAATCTTTACACCAATACTTTACATATTATTTCGGGTGTTGGTGCGGTTCCGCACCAAACCACTACCTTATTATCTACTCATGTCAACTGGAATACTGAGCCTCATGATTGTACTTCATTTCGAGATCTGCCCAGTATTTATCCAGCCGGCACTCAAAACACTTTAGTCTAGGTGCCATTACTACTTCCTCAGGTAGGTCATTCCACACATCTGTTGCATGGTTTATGAATGTGTACTTCCTGATATTGAGTCTAGAGAATGACTTGATCAACTTGAAGCTGTTCCCCCTTGTGACCACATTACTAAATTTTAGGATATCTCTGATAACCCTATTGTCATATCTTCCGTGGGCAATCTTGTATAGTTCAATGACATCTCCCCTCAGTCACCAGTACTGCAGAGTAGGCACATTCAGTCTTCGAAGCCTTTCCTCATATGATAGTCCTTTAAGTGCAGGAACACACCTGGTCGCTCTCCTCTGCACATTTTCAATCATGTCGATATCACATTTCTTATAAGGAGAACATACACTGCCAGCATACTCCAGTTGTGACCTTACCAATGCTTTATATAGTAAGGTAAAGCTCTCCTCGTCTAGGTACTCATATGTTCTTCGGATGGTTGCCATGATGCCAGTTGCTTTGTTTGCCTTAATCCTCATATGGTTCCTGAAGTTGACATGCCGGTCTACTACTATACCAATGTCCTTCTCCTCCTCCACCGATTCAAACTCTACAGGCTCTCCTTGATTATACAGGTTGTATACAGGTGTCTCGGATATATATCTTTTGTCCAATTTCTAACACTTTACATTTATCAAGGTGGAATCTTAAAAGCCATTTATCGGACCAGCGTTGTAATGAATTTAGGTCTTCCTGCAGTTCCTTTCTATCCTGGTCTGACCTCACCTCTCTGTATATTTTTGTATCATCTGCATACAAATAGGCTGTTGACTGAACACAGTCAGGGAGATTGTTAATAAATATGACGAATAATTATAACACTGGACCTATAATGCTACCATGTGGGACGCGACTTGTCACATTTTGCCATTCTGACGCTACTCCATTTATGCACACTCATTGTTTACGACCAGTTAGAAAATCAGCTACCCAGTTACACATCTTGACACTCATACCATAGCCTTTCAGTTTTAATAATAATCTTCTGTGTGCCACTGTGTCGAACGCCTTCATGAAGTCCATATATATTGCATTTATATTTCCTCCCCAATCCAGAATCTCAGTCCAGCAAGCAATCAATATAGAATAAATAATCTTGAATCTGAATCAGAATTTGAATCTAATCTATGATGTTGATGGCTAAAATTCTTCAACGAATATTTCAATTTTCAAGATGGCGGCCTGTCGCGACGAACATTGAAATCGCATTCCAGTCTAGATGCATGTAAAGTTCAGTATTGCTACCGGGAAGTTTAATTTCTTTATAACTTCCCTGAAGTTTTGTTTCTGTTTTCAGCATGTTATTAGCTTACCATTTAACTAATATCGGCGTGTGCTTGCTCAATCGCATGAATTAGGGCACAATTCGCCATTTGGACAGTAAGATAACATTAATAAATTATAGGTTACCAGTTTTCGTATTGCGAGTGGGTACTACGTTACCGTGATACTTAATACAATTTATAACTTAATATCAATTGTTGGTATATTTTGATTCTAACCCCTCCCATAGGTGTCCACTAAATCTGGTTAAAACACTATAAATACAATTATCTATGATGTTTTCAATGTTTACATTCAACATTGTCATAATGATAATCATAATCATAACATGTAATGATGTATGGTCGAGTTGCTTAAACTCTAGTCCGAGTCTGCTCTGACTCACCCCGCCCCTGTGACAGATATTTGGACAGACTGACGGGCCGGGGAGAGTCAGAGCAATTAGTATGTTCAAAAGTTGGAGAACTCTGCCACCGCTTGGTAGCGCGCCTCTCAATCGACCTTAGCAGTTAGCTACAATATTTGACACAAACCCCGGTTATTGCTCCGTATAATTCACGTATCCATTCGCTCGCACCTTAAATCATGTTAAGTATGTCCTATATCTCACGTTATTTAACTTTTTAGCTCATTGTTGACAAATTTTATCGAATTTCAAGCGAACAGCCATTGCAAAAATAGTGATGACGTAGTACACAACTTTTCGCCTCGAAAAACACGCAATTTCGTCCCGAGCAAATTCGAGCCCTGGGATGATTAAATTAAACTGGAAAGTAAAGGCGTCAGTTTTGTTGATTAGATAACATATTCTATTATTTATGCTGCACTCATTATTCTCATTTTACATCCGTGGGTGGTTGGGTGTGTGAGGGTGGGTGGGTGAGTAGAAAATTAAGTGAGTTATTCAGTGAGTGATTCAGTGAATTAATGGGTGTGTGGTCGGTTGGTTTGTCGTTGGATCAGTCGGTGGGTGGGTCAGTCCGGCCTCTGCCGGTGGGTCCGACCTCAGTCGTGGGTGGATTGGTCGGTCAGTCGGTCATTGGGTGGGTCAGTCGGTGGGTGGGTCGGTTTGTCGGTCGATGTTTGAGTGAGTGAGTTGGTCGGTTGGTCGCTCTGACCTCGGTCGGTAGGTGGGTGGGTGGGTGAGTTGGTCGGTCGGTCGGTCGGTCAGTACGACCTCGGTTGGTCGATCGGTGGGTGGGTGGATCAGTTGATCGGTCGTTGGGTCGGTCAGTGGTTTGATCAGTCAGTCAGTCGGTCGGTTGATCAGTCAGTGGGTGGATCGGTCAGTCGGTTGTTTGGTCGATCGGTGGTTTGACTGGTCAGTCGGTCAGTCCGACCTCAGTGGGTGGGTGGGTCAGTTGATTTGGGTGGGTGAGTTGGTCGGTCGGTTGCTGAGTGGGTGGGTAGGTGAGTTGGTCGGTAGGGCGCTCGGTCCGACCTTGGTTGGTACAAACCCGGTGGGTGGTGGGTCAGTCGGTCGGTTGGTGGGTGGGTCAGTCGGTTGGTCAGTCAGTCGGTCCGACCTCGGTCAGTTGGTCGGTCGGTCTTCTAGCCTACAGGCCTAGTCCAATAGCCTACTATTCTACTAGCCTACATGCCTAGTCTACCCGCTTACTAGCCTACAGTCCTAGTATACTATCCTATGGGCCTAGTCTAGCCTTCGTGGTTAGGCCATTAGCCAGTCTTGTCTAGGTCTTAATTAGACATTAGCTAAGCTATGGCTAGGCCTTATCAGGGCTTGAATATGCCTTATCTAACCTTAGCTTTGGTTACCTAGTCGTTACCTAAGCCTTAGCTAGTCTTGGTTAGATCTTCCTGGTCTTATCTACGCTTCGTTTAGTCTTGCCTAGTCTTAAGCTATGCTTACATAGTCTTTACTTTGACCTTACCTGGTCCTTATTAAGACGTGGCTAGATCTTAATTAGACCATAACCTGTCATAGCTTAGCCGTATGTAGGAATTGATCAGGCTTTGCTAGGCATTACCTAGGCCTTAGTTTGGCTTGAGTAGGTCTTAGCCAGGCTGGATTACCGTACTTTCTCGACTAAAGGCCGCCCTCGAATATAGGACGCTGTCCCAAATTTGACCAAAATCCGCCCAAAAAACTCTTGTATTCAAGTATAAGACGCTGTTAAATTTAGAAAAAACGTACCTTTAAAAAATCGAAAATTGGTATCAAAAATAACCATCAATCCTGTCATGTTTAATGCATGACTAAAAATTATCATGATGTTAGAGAAATTATTAAATAGGACCGCCTAAATATCGTGTATCTTCAATAAAGATTGTTTATTACATCAAAATCAATCTAATTTTGGCATAAAATGTCTCCTTGAAAACATCGAAATCGCGTGATAGAAACAGATTGTAATGGCTCTTTTGCGTTTGGAGGCGCTGTGTGATCTTATGCGCTAACGGGAGTTGGTTATCTGGCTCTTTTGTGATTGGAGGCGCTGTGTAATCTTACACGCTAACGGGAGTTGGTTATCAAACAGGTACGGGAACATTCAGTTCCTATCGCGCAATGATGATATATAGCAATTTCCGAGTTCCGAGTCCAGAATATTTATATCCGAGTACTCGCTCTAATTAGAATAAAGATCTTTTGCGATTGGAGGCGAATCACGTGATTTATACACGTATCTTTTCTCGACGCCATTTTATGTAAAATTTTGGATAAATTTTGATGTAATAAGTGATATGTATTAAAGAATAAGCAATATTTAGGCGCCCCAATTTAATAATTTCACTTCCGCTTGGTGTTTTTGGAGTATACATTAAACATAGTCGGCAGGCGGCGTGAATTTTCTAGGGTAACATTTAGTTCAATTTCCGTGGTATAATCTGTGACTTTTTAAGAAAAATTTCGAGCCAAAAATGTGGGGAAGGAATGTTCTCGATTATAGTACGCACCCCCCTTTCTAGTACATGTGTTTTGACCAAAAAACTGCGTCCTTTAGTCGAGTTTTAACGGTAGGCATTACTTCAAGATTCAAGATTATTTATTCAGTAGTAAAATATATATAAATTATGGATTCATCTAGGTTAACTGGACATTGCCCATGCTTAGACCATAGCTAGCGTGGCTAAACCTGAGTGTGGCCTTATCTAGGCGTGCATATACTTTATATATGTCTTAGTTACTGTAGGTTTTTGCCTAGCATTAGCTAGGCACTACCTACACCGTAGCTAAAGTCAGGCTAAGCCTTATATAGTTCTAAGCTATGTCTTATCTAGGGTTGGCTTAGTCTTACCTAGGCCTTAGCTATGCTTACGTAGGCATTAGTTAGTCCTTACTTAGACCTTACCTGGTCCTTATTTAGACGTGGCTAGATCTTAGTTAGGCCTTAACCTGGTGTAGCTTAGCCGTACATAGGCATTGACCAGGCTTTGCTAGGCATTACATAGGCCTTAGCTTTGCTTGGGTAGGCATTAGCCAGGCCAGATTAGGCATTATTTAGACCATAGCTAAGCTTGGCTAGGCCTGAGCGTGGCCTTATCTAGGCTTGGATATACATTATCTAGGTCTTAGTTAGGTTTAGGCTAGCATTAGCTAGTCATTACTTAAACCTCAGGTAGGCTTGGCTGTGTCGTACCTAGGCTGGATTCGGCCATACCAAGGCATAAGCCAGACTTGAGGAGGCATATATAGGCCTTGGGTAGGCCTTATATAGGCCATAGCTAGGCTTGATTTGGCCATACCCAGGCTTTGCTAGACCATTGCTAAGCTTTGGTCAGGATTGACAATGTCTTAATTATGTCTTAGCTAGTCCTTCGTTAGGCTTAGCCAAGCCTTAACAAGGCATAGCTAAGCCTGCCAATGGTCTAGGGAAGGCTTAGTCATGCCTGGCGAAGATGTAGCTAAGTCTACATACGGTCTATCCCAGCCTGGCTAAGGACGAGCCCTAGATCTGGCCTAGTCAAGCATGGGCAATGTCCAGTTAACCGGCTACGGCTTGGTTAATGCGTAGTTAAGCTTCGCTAAGGCCTATTTAAGTCATAATGAAGACCGGCGAGGGCCTAGGTACGGCAAAGTTAAGCCTACCTGAGGCCTAAATAAGGACTAGCTAATGCCGATGTAAGCCCAGTGAAGGCCTACATAAGATTAAGACAAGTCTAGATACGGCATAGCTGAGGCCTATATAAGGCTTAGCCTGGCCTTAGCTAAGGCCTAGCTAATGCTAGCCAAAACCTAACTAAGACCTAGATAATGTATATCAAAGCCTAGATAAGGCGAAGCTCGGGCCTAGCCAAGCTTATATATGGTCTAAGTAATGCCTAATCCAACCTGGCTAAGGCCCACCACAGCCAAGCTAAGGCCTAGGTAATGCCTCGCAAAGCCTGGTTAATGCCTAGATACGGCTAAGTCACGTCAGGTTTAAGGTCTAGCCGAGGCCAAGCCTAAATAAGGACCCGGTACGGTCTAAGTAAGGAATACGTAAGCATAGCTTAAGCCTAGGTAAGACTAAACAAAGCGTAGATAAGGCACAGATTAGGCCAGGAAGGTCTAACCAAGCCTAGCTAAGGCTTAGGTAACGACTAGCTAACAACAGCTAAGGGAAGATAAGGCATATCAAAGCCTGGATAAGGCCTAGCCGTAGCTTAGCTAATGTCTAATTAAGACCTAGTCAAGACTGGCTATGGCAGAGCTACGGCCTAACCATGTAGGCTATTAGACTAGGCCCATATGCTATTAAGCTGATAGACTAGTTCTGTAGGATAGAAGACTGACCCATACAACCACCCATCCACCCACCGACCGACCTACCAACCTAATCCGACCACTGACCCACCCACCGACCGAGGTCGGACCGAATGACCGACCCACCCACTCTCCCACTCACCCACCGACTGACCGACCCACACACCCATGCACCCACCCACTGACTGCCCGACCCACAGAGCGACCGACCAATCCATCGACCGACCAACAGACCCAACCCCGACCCATCCACCGAGCAACCGACTGAGCAACTGACCCGTCCACTGACCTACCGAGGTCGGACCGACTAACCAACAGTCCGGTCGACCCACCCACCCATTCATCGACCAACTGAGGTCTGCCCGAACCCACCCACACATCAACCGACCAAGATCGGACCGACTGACCAACTCACCGTCCCAACCATCGACTGACCCACCGACCAACCAACTGACCAGACACCCATTAATTTACCGAATCACAGTCACTGAATCACACTGAATAACTCACTTAATTTTCCACTCACCCACGCACCCGCTTCCCCGTCACCCACCCACCCACACTCACACACCCAACCACCCACGGATGTAAAATGAGAATAATGAATGCAGCATAAATAATTGAATATCTTATCTAACCAGCAAAACTGACGCAATCTAGATCCCTCCTTTTCTTTCCAGTTTAGTTTAATCATCCCAGGGCTCGAATTTGCTCGGGACGAAATTGCGTGATTTTTGAGGCGAAAAGTTGTGTACTACGTCATCACTGTTTTTGCAATGGCTGTTCGCTTTTTTTTCGCCTTTACATGCCTATAATTAACACCAAATATATATACACCTGTGCAAAAGTTAAGCACCAGCAAAAACAATAGAACGTAGAAACATGATGGTACAACTAGGCTGCCATACTTTTTGTCCCCGCGTTAGCTGACATAATTCCAAGTACGAAATGCACATGCATGCATGACTTCACGCCGCTTGATGTCCGTGCGTGGCGGGAAACAGCACACGTGTTCAGTTATGTAAAAGTCCAGTTTGAGGTGTAGAACATTACATACAGATTTAGGCGACAAGATTAGGAATTTTGTGTTCATGACCGTGGTTTATTTGTACAGAGAGAATTAGCTCTTGATTGTGAACCGCTATGGCAAGACGAAGGTTAAGTGATCGTGTGAAATGGCAAATCATAGGCATGCATACCACTGGTATGTCATGCAGAGAGATTGGCAGACAGCTGAACATTAACCATACTGTAATCAGTCGTTTGATTGCAAAACATGGGCAAACTACGAGGTGAAGGACAGGCCTAGATCTGGAAGACCGAAGAAGACTGCTGCCCGTGATGATCGAGCCCTAGTACGCCTTGTTAGGAGATCTCCATTCACCAACAGCAGAGTGCTCAGCCAGCAATGGGAAACGTGCAATAGAGTGTCAATGTCTACCGTCAAAAGGAGACTGTATGCTGCTGGCATGAAAGCTAGGAGACCTGTCAGACGTCCTCTCCTCACTGCACACCACAAAGAGGAGCGTCTGAGGTGGTGCAACGAAAGAAGACACTGGAACATGAGATCCTGGAGACGGGTACACTGGTCCGATGAAAGTCGGTTCCTGCTTCATGCCACAGATGGTCGAACTCGTGTATGGAGGTCCAGACGCACGGCGTACGACCAACGTAACATCATGGAAGAAGTTCCATTTGGTGGAGGTTCCGTTATGATATGGGGGTGCATCTCATTTGATTGTAAGCTGGATCTGTTGACTGTACCTGGAACACTAAATGGACAAAGATATCAAGATTCCATACTGGATAGAGTTGTGGTCCCTCATTTTGTAAATCATGCACCTGGAACCCACCCTATATTCATGGATGACAACGCCCGACCACATCGTGCTAGAGCTGTGCATGAATACCTCCGCCAGAATGCCATCGAAACCCTACCATGGCCAGCAAGGAGCCCTGACATGAACCCTATTGAGCATATCTGGGACATTCTGGGAAACATGGTGAGAAGGAGGGATCCTCCTGTGCAGAACCTACAGGAATTAACAGACGCACTCCATCTTGAATGGCAACGAATACCACAATGGCGTATCAGTCGGTTGGTGACCAGCATGAGACGTCGTGTCCAGGCCGTCATCCAGGCACAAGGTGGATATACCCGGTATTAATAATGACAGTCTCAAACTCGTGCACAGATGTTAAACTTCGTTTTCAGACACCATTAATGACAATCTAGCCACGTGTGTCAACTGTAGGGCAATAGTTGTCAGTTGTGTCAACGTAACCATATTCAGGCCTCGTTTTCAAGTTCAAACAAAAACATACAGTGTTTCCCCACCATCATAATCAGCATTCCTCTAGTTGCATTATTACCTCTTGCACTAAGATGGGTGGGTACTTAAATGTTTATGCTATTGCTTTCTTCATAGCACATGAATATACCCTCGCATGTATGTAAAAATAGGGTGGTGCTTAACATTTGCACAGGTGTATATATAGGGGGTGGGTGGGACTGGTTGTAATGGGGTTGTACATCTTCAAATATCGTGAACATTAGCCTACGCATTGCAAATATAATTGGTGTAGGCAAGAAGAGATTATCTGATTGTCAAGAAAAATGGGGTACTGCAATTTTTGAACGACACTATTCTAAGCACAGCATACATACGTACGACTGGAGTGGGCACATGGACGCACCATTAAGTTAATGTTAATACAGGAACTTATTTTGAGCACCTGTTTTGCACTATTATTAGTATAGAAAATAATATCAGGGCCTGCGTGCGCGCCACAGCAGTACAGCACTTTTTGAGCTAGCAAAGCAAAATTCTTTTTAATAGTTATAAGTAACCATTTAAACCATTTTCAGTTTCCAACTCTATAAATTTATTAATTAAATATAATCTGCTAATTCTTTTTTAACATATTTTATTATATCATGTGTACAAAGGGATTGGGGGATTGTGCACAAGTTCTAACAATGTATTTCCGTCCTCTCCCAAAGTTCTGAATGTGAGAGAGAGAGAGAGGAGTTAAACAGACATTACTACTTGACATAACATTAATTACATTATACACTATTTTAGACAAAAAAATCAATCACTGAAAGTAAAATCCTGACATTACATCTCCCTTTAAAATATTCATTAAGACAAGAGTTGCAAGTGCAGGGTCAAAATTTTTCACCCTCATAGCATCATAGACATTATCCAATATATAACAGTGCAATTCTCATTGAAGAAGAAAAAATAAAACAAATAAAAAAGAAAAAATTATAATTCTGGCAGATAAGCGCCTGCTAATAATAATTATTAGATATATTTCTTTTCTGCAAACCAATTTAATGCACTGTATCATATATACAGTGATTTAAGGAATAATAAAATGTGGCGCTGCTATAGTTGAGGTAGGTGGGGGTGGGGTGCCGAGTGGGGTTGGGGGGGGGGGGGGGGGTGTTGGGGTGGTGGTGGCAAACGGTCTCTGTCAATCCCTTCTGAAATAGGACATTTAGTTTTTTTATATAATGTGTACTTTTGGCACCAGTTATTCTCCTAACTGCCAGAAGCATTGTTAGCAACGTGTAGCGCTTCAGAGTCAGATTTTAAACTTTACTGGCCAAGTTTGAGTAATTTCCGCAGCAGCAGACACAGTACCACTAGCAGCAGCGAGCAGTAGCGGTAGAGATAGTTGTAGTGGTAGTAGCAGTATTATTATTATTATTATTATTATTATTATTATTATTATTATTTACCATTTTTCTGAACAGTTCTCAATTTTTATCAGCTCATCTCTAACCCGGGCAACTTCTAGTTAATAAGTATTTTTGCGTTGTTATAGTATCATCAACATTGTATAGGGAGGATCGGCATAAAATGGTTCCCTATGTACATGTATAGGTGAGTGAGTGATAGCCGCGGCGCCCGTGCGTATGCATGCATGCGCTGGTTCATGCCTGCGTGTGCGCATTTACGCGAGTAACTGCGAGACAAATTTGTAGGAACAAGTCCGGGTTAAATCCTTGCCACGGTAAAATCAAAATTGATCAGGAGGTTTAATCTATTTACTACCAGACATTGACCGTGACCGGCGCCTTATTTCCCATCTTGAGTTATACATCTGATGTTGGTCGGCGAAGGCAGGGCACTTTGTTATTACAGGCCCGCACGAATTGAAAATTTGCGTAACCCACAAATTTATGGGGTTACGCAAAAATTTTTCAGGTAACCCATTTAGTTTGCGTAACCCATAAGGCAGCAATGACTTTCAGTCAAATTATTTTCTAAATCAACTCCAGCTCACCCTACCCTTGCTGCTAACTTGGTGATTCAGCCAGATGCGCATCTGTTAAATGGATTGTGTGGTGGTGGGGAATAAGCGAAGAATGACTGATTGCAGCTGTAGGATGTTTCTACTACTTCAGCCGCAGAATACAGTAATCATACATAATGACTATTCCCACTTGTATTATTTGTAATTAAATTAGTCCAAGCATTTTGTCGCCGAACAAACCCGCTAGAATAACAACATAACATTCAAACTGCAGGGCCATTCCATATAAGAAGGACCAAAAATTTTGAAATCCGTCAAGTCATAGTTTCAGATTTCCTTCAAACTTTGTCAGAGTAAGCATATGTATGTATTAACAGGAAATTCCAAGTATTATAGTGAAAGGTCAGATACTTTTTGAAAACTGGCCTATCCAATACCCCCTGCCTAAAATTGACAAAAATTTGTAACAAAATTTCTATGTTTGAGGCTTCATATCTCACCGACTACAGTGCTCACAATACTAGGTCTTTTTATTTTAACAGTCTGGTCACCATAGTTCGAGAAAATCACAAGCATTTTGTGCTGACCTGTTTTAGGCATGTATTAGGGGTCGTCAAAAATGCCAAAAAATGTGATTTTTCATATTTTAATCCAAATTTGGTGATGCCGTAAAATGTATTTGTATTTGGTTTACACAAATGATTTCTATCCTGTTAACTAGAGCTACTGCTACTTT
The DNA here is from genome assembly GCA_034401795.1 of Chaetoderma sp. LZ-2023a. Classification (NCBI taxonomy): domain Eukaryota; kingdom Metazoa; phylum Mollusca; class Caudofoveata; order Chaetodermatida; family Chaetodermatidae; genus Chaetoderma; species Chaetoderma sp. LZ-2023a. The sequence goes on along the minus strand of CM067361.1, from coordinate 36,650,647 downwards.
AGTGATATTTATTACCTAATGGCAAGATATGGTCCGCAAAAATTTTGTGGGAGCCATACCCCCACCCCTGTTCGCCAAAATGGGGTGACTTCATAACATGTTTGTTCAAAATAACCCCTTTCAATTTTTAAAATATTTTGGTGAATGTTATATATATGGTCAATGGTTACAGGGCCAAAAGGTTCACTCTTACATTTGTTTCCTTTTAGAGCTATGGCAAATACAAAATCTGATATTTTTTCAAAAACTTGTATGATATTCGATTTTGGGGGGTTAATAATTTTAAAAGTATACACTCTAGAAGTATGAAACAAGAGATGTAGCGTGTTTCCCTGCCTTATTAAAAGAAACAACCAGCATTTCCCTTTTACAAAATAGATAAACATGGATTTTAGAGATGTCAAAACCTTACTTTGTTAAAATTTGACATTTTTGTGGGTAAACTACAAGTCATTATTCAACAACATTTTCAATGGCAATAACATATTGCCTGGAGAATATTTAAAAAACAATTTGACTATAAGGTGTTGCTGACTTAGCCATCAATAATTTTCAGTCAAATCATTTTCAAAATATACACCAGGTACAGAGTTTGTCCTGTAAGCTGGTCGAGCTGCAACAGCTCATCACTCAGTCTTGAGTTATCCAGTGTTAATAAAGACAGAGATTTCATATCTAGAGAAAATAACTCAACCTTCAGAGCTTTGTATATAATTAGGTCAATTGCTGTAATAGACATAGGTAGTGAGGTGATATTAATTAGTCACATGGTCTCAGTTTTTCTCAGAGATCTGCATGCAAGTATTGCTATCAACAAGAGTTCAGTCAAGCATTTTAAGTGATCAAGATTAGGCAGCATGACCAGTGAAAGTGTTTAATAATTACTGCTTTGAAACATTGACATTGTTGCTGATACACAAATGTTTAGATATTTACTTTAGAAATTTAATAATTCACTATACATTTTAATGATAAATTAGGCCTTTTAATTTGAAAAGTGTAAACTTTGACTAGGACACGTTGCACAATGGCTGAATTACCAGAGACATTTTGTTCAGTTGGACGTCTCACTAATGATAAATGTCATAAGTTTACGGATAAATGCTCTGTAAATGATGTTGTACAATTGACGGCTACAGATAAAACACTTGTTGCAATGAGAAGCGGCCAGAGTGAGGATAGTTTAGAAACGGTGTGCTGTTGCCACAAGAAACACTATCTGCATATATTCCCGATGATGAAGCAGAACACTTCATGTTGTGATCCCCTAAAAGTTCACAAAAAGCTTATTAAAAAGGGACTAGTTAATATAGATCAAGAAATTGTGGCATTAATACAGTCGAAAACTAGAGAGAGAAAACAACCTGGCCAAAAGATTTGCCATCATTGTTTGCAGAAAATTAATAACCTGACAGATTGTAGTGACAGTGAACTGGAATCAATGGCCATAGCAGATACTTTGTACAGTAATGCTGAATGCCTCAACTCTAGTTTCTCAGCAGTTGGAGTTTCTCCCCTAAAGAGTGTCCATTCAGAAAGGAAAGTATCATATGGTAAACGAAAAATCAAACAAATGGCAGAAGCAACAACAAGTCACGTGGCATCCCACCTAGGTTTTGCACCTAATAAATTAGTTGCTGACACTTCACAAACTGAATGTACATGTGATTCTAAGTTAGATGTGGACTACTTGGTATCGAACATGAATGAAAAACTGTCTGTGTCATCACGAAATCAAAAGATACAAGTATTGACTATTACACCTAAATCATGGTCGATAGATAAAACTGTTCAGGTCTTTCAGGCATGTGGTGTTACGCGTTATATGGTGAAACAAGCCAGACAACTTGCGCAGAATGATGGAATACTCGCTGATCGTGAAACCTTTAAAAGAAATAAGCTTGATCAGCATACACTAGATAGTGTTGTTAACTACTACCAAGATGATACTGTATCTAGACTATTACCCGGGAAAAATGATGTTGTTACTATAAGAATTTGTGGTACCAAAGAACATAAGCAAAAACGGCTAATCCTGACAAATTTGAAGGAAGTACATGCTAATTTCAAAACAGAAACTGGACTTAAAATTGGTTTCTCTAAATTTGTTGAGTTAAGACCTTCTTCTAGTGGCAGCCACAATGTTTGTGTATGCGAAAAACACCAAAATGTAAAGTTTATGGTGGATGTTATCTCTGAAGACTATCATAACCTAATTGACAAATCTGTATGTGACAGTAGTTCTAGAAATTGCATGTTGCAACGATGTGAAAAGTGTCCAGGAACTGCATTTCTCAAAACTTACTTAGAGCAAGACCTTTACGAGCACATGGATGAGGATGACATCATTAAATTCAATGAATGGGTATCCACAGACCGAATTGAAATCATGCGCCGAGAAGTATCAGTTGAAGATTTTATTTCTATATTATGTTAACGGATCCAAGAATTAACACCACATTCCTTCATAGCGAAGTGAATTCTTGAAAGCGTGCAAACATGATTTAGATGACACTACTGCCATTGTTGTTCTCGACTTTGCTGAAAATTACAGCATTATTGTGCAAGATTGTGTACAGGGATTTTATTGGAACAATTCTCAAGTCACGATACATCCTTTGTCATTTTATGTTAAGGCTTATGGAAAGTTGAATGAAGAAAATGTATGCTTCATCTCTGAGTGTCTGAAACACGAAACAAATACTGTGTACTGTTTTCAGGAGATTTTTACAAGATATTTGAAGGAAAAGTATCCCAATATTCATATAATTAAATACTTTAGTGATGGGTGTGCAGGACAATACAAGAACTTCAAAAACTTTATTAATGTCTGTCATCATTATTCAGATTTTGATATTAAGGCAGAATGGCATTTCTTTGCTACCAGCCATGGTAAAGGTGTTTGCGACGGTATCGGTGGCACAGTGAAGCGCTTAGCCGCAAGGGCTAGTCTGCAAACAGCGCTTAAATACGAAATGCTAGTGAATTGTATGAATTCAGCCAACAGAACATAAGCAAGATCAAGTTCTTCTTAGTTAGTAAAGATGAGATCCAGAGCCATCATACAATGTTGGAAGAGCGGTATCTCCTTGCCAAAACAGTGCAAGGAACCAGGTCATTCCATTCGTTTGTTCCAAATGACACTAACTCTATCACAGTAAAGCGAATTTCAACTGATGATGTTTCATACACTCGGTCATTTTCTAACACACAACCTGGTATGTCATCAGAGATTCAGAATTTAAATATCCCTATGGAACTGTCTTTGAGTGACTATGTTGGTGCATTGTATGACAAAAATTGGTGGTTTGGCATAGTGTTAGAAATTAGTCTAGAAAATGAGGACTGTCTCATTTCGTTTATGAAGCCGCATGGACCAGCTCGATCCTTTAGTTGGCCAAGGTGCACAGACCAGTGCTGGGTTCCTTTTTGTGACATTCTAAGTAAGGTGTCAACACCATTGACAGCAAGTGGCCGGCAGTACACTTTTCCACAAACTGATATCGACTTTATAAATGGACTATTTAAATAATTTGGGGGAGCGGTATATGCTGGATCATGTACCGTATCATCAATTATTGCTGAGGTATGTAGTATTATGTACTATCTCTTAATACTTTTATATTATATCATGTGTATTAACCAATGCCTGTCTCAGTTTATTAAATAATTCCATGAAATGGGTGACATTTAGGCATACTTTAGTATGAGAGATTACACATATTGGTCTGGTCGCAGTGTGTCAAAATTGTCTATAAATGGCCATAGAAGTCCATGTAGCTGTACTAATATGACCATAATATACCATTCAATGTCCACCTATGATGAAAAAGTATCTAAAATGATAAAGTGGAGATATTTTAAACTTTTTAAAACAAATTAGATTGTCGCGAAAAATGTCAAATTTTAACAGAGTCAGGTCTTTGGGTCTAGAAAATCGATGTTTATGTATTATATAACCAGGGAATGCTGATTGGTTCTTCTAATATAGCAGGAGAACTGGTTGTATCGCTTGTTTCATGCCTCTAGGCCCTATAATTTTAAAATTATTAACCACCAAAAATGGAATATCGTACAAGTTTTACAAAAATATCACATTTCTAATATGCCATAGCTCCAAATGGGAACAAATGTAAGAGTGCAACTTTTAACCATGTAACTATTGACCATATATCTACCATTCACCAAAATAAAATAAAAATTGAAAGGGGTTATTTTGACTTAATAGGCGATGAAGTTGGCCCTCTTTTGTGAACAGGGGTGGTGCATTGGGCCCCCAAAATTTTTTGATGAGCAAACCTTGCTGTTAGTCAGTAAATATTACTGAGCTAATATTAGCTCTAGTGAACTGGGTAGAAATCATTTAGTTACAGCAACTATAATATACATTTTACTGTATCACCAAATTTTGTTGAAACAGGAAAATTAGGTGTTTTTAACGTTTTTGTTGACCCCTAAAACACACCCAAAACAAGTCAACACATATTGCTTGTTATTTTCCTCAAGTATGCTGACCAGAGCATTAGAATGAAAAGATCTAGTATTGTAAACAGTATATTGGATGAGATATGATGTCTCAAACATTGGATTTGTACTTGAAACTTTTGTCAATTTTAGCATAGGGGTCTTTGAGAGGGCATTTTTCAAAAAGTATTTCACATATCAGTTAAAAAATTGTCATGCTCAACTAAAACATCCATATGCTCACACTGAGAAAGTTTGAAGGAAATCCGTGACTATGAGTTGACGGGCATTGGTCCATCTTATACGGAATGACCCGTATGATGTTGCACGCGCTACATGCTTCAAAAGACCACATGCGTGTTGTTATACAGTCTCCTGATACAGACGTGGCAGTACTTAGTATATATACGTATCGTTCGCTTCACTGTTCTGAACTATGGTTCCGTACGGGCACAAAGGACAAATTGCGATACATACCAATACATACAGTTGCTCAAGTACTGGGCCCAGCTATCTGTCTGTCTTTGCCTGGGTTTCATTCTCTTACAGGTTGTGATAGCACGAGTGCATTATTTGGAGTCGCTAAGAGAAAATCATTCAATCTCTTAAAGTCATCTGAATGTCATCAGCTTAGCTTAGCCCAACTTGGCGAACATGTTGACTTATCACCGAATACTGCAATTCTATGGGAGAAATTTGTCTGTGAGTTGTATACCACCAGGGATGTGGGAAAGACAGCTGATGAAACCCGTTATTGGCTTTTTTGTCAAAAGAGACAAAGAAATGAAAATCTTCTACCTACATCGAATAGTCTAAAGCATCACACCGAAAGGGCCAATTTTCAAGCTCTTGTTTGGAGACGTTCATTGCAAGCTGTTCAGAATCTTCCATCTCCAAATGGACATGGCTGGAGTATAGTGGATGGTCTACTCAAGCCTGTTCTAATGTCAAAGGATCCTGTTCCATTTGGATTAATTGAACTCACATCATGTAGATGTCAAAAGTCTGCCTGCAAAAGAACAGATCTCTGTCAATGCAAGGCTAACAATCTACTCTGCACTGAAGCATGCCTTTGTATGGGAGGTGAAATGTGTGACAATGTTCAGCATACAATTGTCGAAGATGACTCTGACACGGATGAGTAACATTCTCTCATTTGCTCACGTGATAAATATGTCCTGCCAGCTTGTGTAGACATGCACTGCATGTCAGTTAAAAGTTTAATTATGAAAAATGTAGAAAACATAGGCATTGTTGTAGCTAAGGTATTGCTAGTCACAAGAAGACCTAAGTGCCCCAATATGTACAAAGCAACATACGGGTGTCTTAAACGAGGTTGATTATGTATAAATCTGCGATATACGATCACTCCTTTCCATTTTGGTTAAGATTGTATTGATATAACATGCGCTTAAGTTTGTGAAAAATTTACCATTGTGAAAATTGTCTGAAAACTACATTCAACACCTATTGTAAATGGGCTTCCCACGGGTTAGTGATACCACAATTTTCTTGTACAACACGGCTCAGAATATACCCAAGACATCGGTCTAGCATAATATAGAGACAAACCTTCTGAATACTGGGTGTGCTACGAAACCATTCTTCTAGACCCCTTTTGAAAATTGGCTCCCGGACTATATGGCATGAGCAGCATTGATGACCATTTAACCAATTACTACTGCAATACATGTAACAAAGATTGAAAGTGATAATGTTCCAAACCTATTCTCTCATCTTGAAACAAAATAAAGACTACTTTATGCTTCGTCAGTGCTGCAACAAGAGGAATAAGAGTTTTAATGGAACTCAACATATGCTCATAACACATGCAAGACAATTTTTAATTCTTTCAAGTGAGATATCTCCGGCGAATATGAATGGATCTTACCAAAACAAAATCATGACATTTCGTTGTTCCTAATATATCTTATGAAAGAAAATTTGCGAATGTAAGTTCAAAAGATCTTCGAGACCTGGGCCACACAAGAATCAGACAGATGGATGGACAAATTAGTGGACGATGAGCACAATAACATAATACAAGTACACTGTTCAGGTGAATAAAACTCAAGTAACAATTTCATTACTGAGCGAGCAGAGTTCTGCATGAAGTCAATACATGTTGCTGCTAAGATGCTCGATCATTGGGTATAAATGAGGCACTCTGGTGAGCAAGTGGGCAAGGGGTATGCTGGACAGAGACCATACATGTAGCAAAGTTCTTGAAGACAGTTAAGACAAACTACTAGATGTACAGTCATGTTGGCAAAATATCTAAAAGATTGGCTGTGGGAAGCAGAATCTACATGTCTCTGCTACAAGGTGGATTGGGCTTTATGATTTCGAAGCATTTTTATCCATTGCTCTACATTCTTATTGGTCAGCATCTGCAGAGTGAACCTAGTAAAGATACATTTGATCCACTCTGCATCTCATTGATGTAAACAAACAGTTCATTCTCAGTAAATTTAGCTTGATAACGTTCATTTACTCCTTTAAATAGAATGTGAATATGATTTCTTACTCTTACATATGCAAAGTACAAAGTACAAATGTACCATCTTATGCACCATCACCAACCTTGCTTCACGTCTTCTCTCACTTAACTGGCCCATTTAACATGGCGCTAACAGTGCTATGCCGAGAATAGTCACAATACACAAAATGAGCTCCTACGTTGAACTACTAATACTATTACTGTGGAGTCTTTCTCCAGATATATGGTCCCAGCATGTTGACGCATACTCCCAGGACAGATCTCACTAAGGACGTGAATGTGGTTGCTTTTATTTTTGGCGAACACTACTTCAGGTTCCGTCACAAGAATCCAAGTATACGATTGACTGTTGCTGGTATCCTGTCAATGTGTGAGGCTTGGTCAAAGATCGTTGCTAATTTGTACACCTAGGTAAGTATTGTCTGGAACTTTCTTTAGGATACGATTAGCTAGCCTATAGCCATGATAGTAGCAGTTTTCCATTAGTGTCCCCAGGTTTTGACACAATCGAGCAGTGGTGTGTGCAGAGCTTTCTGGAGAATAGCTTGATATTGGATGGTTTTAATACGGCAGTAAAGAGACAAACGTCTGTGAATAATCTGGGTTTAGATTATACTCTGAAAGGCATGTCGTTTATATAATATAGGAAATATATCGGCTCCAGGACTAGCTTGTGTTAATGCCTGACTCTACATGTACTTTCACATTTGAGCTAGGCGACTTCATGATAATATCGAGAATATTGCGAATTTCGGCAATATCGTCAGTTGTATAATTTGTATTTATAAATAAAATCAATATAAAACAGATCTGACTAGTTTGTCGTATTTATTTCAATACGGTACTATGGTAACGAGAGTTAATTCAAAGTTTATAATCACCTACTTAATCTTATTCTGTAATGGGTTGTGGGTTTTTTCATCAATGCATGTATTTTTCATGCTACAGTATCTTTATTATTCCACATTTTTATGTTAATAAATGCTGGCGTATCCACAGATTATTTCTATTTCTGAGAAACATAAAATGTCAGCCATTTTGATAGATAGATTACATTTAGCCTCGCTTTCATTTCTCTTATCGGAAAATCCCTTCAGCATACCATTCTGATGATGTCATTACTAAACCACTAGTCCGACTCTGCTCTGACTCAACCGACCGCTGTGACAGCTATTTGGACAGACTGACCATCAGTCTGTTCAAATATCTGTCACAGGGGTGGTTTGAGTCAGAGCAGACTCGGACTACTAAACCACCAGCTGTGAGTTCTCCACACATTGGTGCAACTTCACCAAGAATCTACAACGGCAGGCACTGTTATGCCGAATGCGTTAAATGTAACCCCCAAAAATAAGACCAGCTGATTATTTTGAAAATAATTTTAAGAAAGATTTTAGTATCTGTGACACCAACTTTCCCTCAAATTTCATTCAAATTAATAAGTTTAAATTGGACAAATTATTTCGACAGTACACATTTCAGGTTTTAGGGTGAAATGTGACAATGTGTTATATTCACGTTTTAGCGGTAGACCTCTATGATCATGCCGATGTCAAAGCATGGGCAAGTTTTAAATGGCCTTTGGTGGTGGTGCTGGTGATGGAATAAAAGGTAAATTCCTTGTAAAAGCTACAAAACTATGGACACAATAACTAGCCTGTTACATAACTGGCCATATCCTGCAGTACATTGCTGTCAAAGTGAATCTTACGCAATCAGACAGCCAGCTTTACTGGAAACACAGATCGAGGGCGTGTTTTAACTGGCGAACTATAGATAACTGTAGCTGATTATTTGCCAGCTGAAAATCATGGTGCATTCGAGTGTAAAATAATCATCTATAGTTAACTGTAACTACTGTGACTGTAGACCTAATTCCATTTAGCCAATCAGATTTAAGCTTTAGGATTTCCCTTTTGCAAATGCTGAATGTCACTTTAACAACAAATTTTTAACTAAATTTTGGTCAAAGGATGCTATTGTGCTCGGATCCGGAATTTCCATTTGGAATTTTGATTCATAAATTTTTTGCGTCAAAATCTTACCGGAAATTGTCAAATTGCTTCTTCTCCTTACCCGTTTGACCGATTTCAATCAAATTTGGCTGAAAGGATCCTATGGTCATAGGTTATAGAACCTACATTCAGAATTTTGATTCGTAAATATTTTGGGTGAAAAACTTAGATTTTATTAAAAATGTACCTGAAATTGTCAAAATGCTTCTTCTCTTTGCCATTCTTAGTGATTTCAAGCAAATTTGGCTGAAAGGACCCAATTGTCATAGGCTCCAGAACTTCCATTCTGAATTTTGATTGATCAGTTTTTTGGGCGAAAATCTTAGATTTTATGAAAAATGTACTAGAAATTGTCAAAATGCTTCTTCTTACCATTCTGAGCGATTTCAACCAAATTTGGCTGAGCGGACCCTAAGCTCAAGAACTTCCATTCAGAATTTTAATTCATCAATTTTTTGGTGAAAATCTGAGATTTTTTGAAAAATGTACTGGAAATTGTGAAATTGCTTCTTCTCCAGACCATCTTGAATGGTTTTAACCAAATTAGTCTGAAAGGATCCTATGGCCATAGGCTCTAGAACATCCATTCAGAATTTTGGTTCATCAATTTTTTGCATGAAAAGCTGACATTTTATGAAAAATGTACCGGAAGTTGTCAAATTGCTACCCATCTAGCTGCTTGACATATTTCAAACAAAATTTCGCTAATGGATTCTATGGTGGTAGGCTCTAGAATTTCTATTCAGAATTTTGATTGATCAATTTTTTGGGTGAAAATCTGAGATTTTATGAAAGATTTACCAGAAATTGTCAAAACACTACTTCTCCTTAGTTGCTTGACATATTTCAAACAAATTTGGCTAGAGTGACCCTAGGTAGACTAGAATTTCTATTCAGAATTTTGATTGGTAAATTGTATGGGTGGCCATCTTGGATTTTCTGAAAATTAACAATCATATCTATATAAATGCAGATGGTTGAAATGATGATGGTTCAGGTGAGCGCCACAGGCCCTTGGGCCTCTTGTTTGGGTGAAAGTCTTAGATTTTATGAAAAATCAACCGGAAATGGTCAAAATACTACTCCTCCTTAGCTGCGTGACATATTTCAACCAAATTTGACTAGATGCATTCTGTCATGGTAGACTCTAGAACTTCTATTCAGAATTTTGATTTTTTTTTTTTTTGGTGAAAATCTTTGATTTTATGAAAAATTTACCGCAAATTGTCAAAACGCATCTCTTTCTTAACCGCTTCAAGGATTCCAACAAAATTGTGCTGGAATGATCATATGTGAATAGGCTCCAGATGCTGTATTCAGAATTTTGATTGGTCAATTTTTTGGGTGAAAATCATGATTTTTTAATGAAATATTTACTGGAAATTGTCAAAACACATCTCAACAGCTTGGCGGATTTTAACCAAATTTGACTTTGATGATCCTGCAGTGCTAGAATCTGGACTTTCTATTTAGAATTTTGATTGGTCGATTTTTCCAGTGTCCATCTGTTTAATGTAAAGATTCATGTATATTTAAATGCAAATGTTTCAAATGCTAAAGGTCCAGGTGAGCGTCACAGGCCCTTGGGCCTCTTGTTGATGATAGGGCAGACGAATGCAAGGCCGAGGTGGTGGTAGTATCAAAATTGTTCAGGTAACGAGCAAATTAAAAGGTGTGGCCTGAGATATTGCTCATGTCACGTCTTTAATTGTACACTCTAAAAGTTAGCTGTGCCAGTCCAGTGGTACAGTCTACACATGAATTGTGAAAATTCTCTGATAACTTCACCATTATTCAACATAGTGAAAATTTGAATGTAGTTTCAGAAACTAGAAGGGACAAGATTCAAGATTCTTTACATGGTTAGTAGTGGTCATGGAAAGTCATGGAATTTGAAAATTTAAATTCCAGGCCTGGAAAGTCATGGGAAATCGACATTTTTTATCATACATGTAGGTCATAGAAAAGTCATGGAAAATGGTAATCACGGAAAATAAAAGAAATCCATATACATAAATTTCCACGATCACCTATGCAACGAAAATTATGGGAACCGCTTATCAAAACAAGGCTTTGGCAGTTTTGCAGAATAACTCATATCGTAATTTATGTATACTTGTAGTAGGGGTGTGCATTTGGAGCAATACCAGTACACGTGTGCACGTTAGTTTTAACGAACATGTACACGTAGTTGCCATTCTGCTGCAAAGATTTTGTAATAATATGATATCTATTTAGCTTATTATGTGTAGAGTGGTGGAATATGGCGGGGTTGGGAAATAAAATAACAATTTATTAACACACACCCTTGTGTCAACAGCACCTCAAAGCTCGCAAAATGCTACCCATTTTCATTAACATTTTTAGGCTCCGTTAATGTCTATTTGCAAATAAAATTTTGTAAAATTATGACAGGAAAGAGCATTTTGGTGTCATTCAAAGGGATATTTCTCAAGATCACTGTAGATGATTTTTCGGCTGGCTTTAACATTAAGACGAAAATGAAAAATACTGCTTTTGCATCCATTTGCATGCCAAGCAAAAAATATAAATGACTGGCTTGCTTACCGAGCCTCTCATTGCATTGGTAAATTTACAAAACTAATCTTTTTGCGTGCAAATGTACAATGTAGATTCATAGAGACAATTGCAGAGGCCTCTTTGACCGGCCTGGTCAACTCCTCCTACAAGGAGTCCAGGCTTCAGCCGTATCACGAGAGGCTAAATGAGGCGATCGAGAACGACTCATTTCCGAGGATGCTGAAGGCGTCAGTACCGTACAAACCAGAGGAAATGGACTAAGTCTTCTTAGCAGAATGGCAGAACGTACATGATGATTTCAGTAGAAGACTGACCAAACTGTTGGCATCACATACGGCCAACAAATTGGCCATACTGTACTGCAAAACAGCTGGCTACAAGAGGGTCTTTGCTGAGCCCAATGACAATACCACCACCAAGGAAGCCGCCAGCACCATTGCCACAACCAAAGCCAGGCATGAAGAAAGACAAAGATCGGCCAGCCCAGGCGCCGCATAAAGCGGAACTAGTCCAAAGCTATCATGCCACCACAACAGCAACACAGGGATCCATACAGAAGGGCGCAGATGACGCACCGCTAGAACAGACAGATGCCAAGCCACCAGAACGCCAGACCACACCCACTGATGGGGACAGGCAGTAGCGAGGCCATAGAAGAACTATACAAAATTATTTCTGCCTTGCGAGCCAACAGGAGATGACTAAATCTGTCTTTTGCCACAATGCATGCTAACATTAAGCCACTATCGGGGACATCCACCATCAATTGTAACAATAACAGTGCAGACTCCACTAATAAAGATTCTAAAGTTTGTCCATCATCTTTTGTCAGATTCTGAACTCCCCCCCCCCCCCCCCCGACACAATAAGTGTCCTCAATAAAGCACTTTGGTTCAGTCCCACAGTAACAGAACCCAACATGGGCTCGCTTTATGCTGACCTCCAAGCATTCATCAGAAGAATGCGCCTCATTCACTACATCATCCCTCACCTATCCCCATCCCCACCCCTTGCTATGCTCACAGCACCAAAGAGGGATGCTGAACCTAAAAAATCTGCCTTCCAAACTATCCTAGACAGGATGTTTGCACCCAAAAAAAATACCATGCTACCCACCTCAATAGACCAACTGCTCGAGTCTTTTATCAAAGCCATAAGGCTTGAATTCAGTAATCACGTGCACAAAATGATCCCATGCAACAACCTCTCCCTGAAAGAGGAAAGAGCACTCAGATCCCTAAAACAAGATCATTCTGTTGTCATTAAACGGGCCGACAAGGCCCAAGGCTACAGTTGTGCACTCACTAAATGACTACACAACTGAAGCAATGAGACAGCTATCAGATGGTAGATTCTATATAAAATTGCCATCTGATCGCATGGATCTCCACACCAAGCTAGTCGAGAAAAGACTGGACAAAATAGTGTTAGAGGGTGAAATGGACAACACCACTGTCAGTAGACTCCTACCAAAGCCGTCAAAAACAGCAAAGTTCTATTTACTACCAAAAGTACATACATGTACGGAGAAAAAAGATGAGATCACACCAGGTAGACCCATCATTAGCGGTAATGGTTGTCCAACAGAACTAATCAGTAGCTTTGTTGATAAACACATTAAAGTCCACATTACACAGATCAAATCATATGTAAAGGACACAACAGACTTAATAAAAAAAATTGAAGAATTGGGCCTAACAAAGGAGAATTCACTACTCGTCACCATGGACGTCACCTCGCTATACACTAACATACCAAACAAACAAGGCCTGCGTGCAGTAGCAAAGTACTGTATGAAGTATGGAACCCCAGGCACCTTATCAGTGTGAAACCTCCTCAATCTAAAACTGGTACTAAAGTGCAACAACTTCGAATTCAATGGAGAGCAGTTCTTCCAAATAGGAGGCACAGCCATGGGCAGCAAAGCGGCTTGCTCATGCGCTTGCATCTTCATGGCAGACCTTTAGGAAACATTACTCTCAGAAGTACCATACCCACCAGCATTATACACATGTGTGTATGCTATATAGACGACATATTCATGATATGGGACCACAGCCCAGCATATGATACTGGACACAGCAGTATCAAATTTATTAATGAAAGCTCCAGAGAGCAAGTGGCATTTCTTGACACCGTGGTTAAGTATATAGACAGACAACCCATCACTTTTGACCTACATACACCAAACCTATGGACACACATGGATATCGTCACTATACATCTGCGCACCCATCCTCATGTAAGGATGCAAGCCCATATGGACAATTCCTATGGGTCAAGAATATGCACCCACATTGCAGACTATGACAGGAATAGCACGTCAGTGGAAAGTTATTTCTAAGTAAGGGGATACCCCACCGACATCCTCATTTCTGCACGAGCAAAAGCAAGGAACAAAGACAGACACCACCTCCTCAAACTTCCAACCCCCCCCCCCCCCCCCACCCACCCACCCAAAGAGCCCCTCTTTAAACCAATCTTCAGCTGCGGTTGCACATGCACGAGTACACTGCTTAAAAGAGTGATTAAGAAATATTGGCCTATCCTACAGGCCAGTCAAAGATGCAGGGATGCCTTCCCTGAAGCACCATTATTTGGTTACAGTAAAGACAAGACCATCAGGGACCACATAGTCAAGGCCAAACTGCCAGGCACAATAGACAACACAAGACCTCACAGAAACCTGCTCACTAAGTGCAATACTATGAATTGCACCATCTGTAACTCTTTGGACAAGTCACGATTCTTCAAAAGTACATACACTGGACTGTCATACAGATGTAAGATCATTGGAAATTGCCTTATGCGCAGCATCATATACCTAATCAGTTGCAAACTGCCACAAACAGTACGTTGGTGAAACTCTGAGGCCATTCAAAATAAGAATACAGGAACATATTAAATCCATTACTCATCTACACAGAAAAGAGAGTTATGATACCATGGTCCCAAAAACTATTTAAAGGAACACATGAGTTTCCGCATAATTCAAGTACTGTCCTCTGACCCCACAGACCCAGAATCTACCCGATGGAGAAGAGAGAAGGAATCACACTGGATCAATCAACTCCACACCAGGGAACCATCAGAGATTAACCTAGCAGGGTGACACCCGGCAGTCCCTTCAGCTTTCGGGCACCCCCCCCGCATCCGACACCTGAAAACGTAGTTATAACTGCGGCTGGTCATAATAGGGTTAATTTGACACAAGATTGGGCAACTTGTTTATCGACTATTCTACAAAATTTTCGATTTGACCCCAGTCTGGACAGATCAATCTCAAGCAACAGTGATTCACCCTTTGATAGTCAAGATCGACTAAGAAAAATCTAAATTTATCATTACTGAATGTCCATTTGCGGGCAAAGACACAATACCTTTTTGAAAATTTACCACTAGAATGACTAGCTCGCTTGGCAAGTCAGTCATTGCAGCGATAAATTTACAAAAAATAGTCTTCTCTCGACATGCAAATAGTCTGTCAATAATGACATATTCCTCAACACCACTATAGAGACCATTTTGGTCGTCTTGACCATTATTGAGTTGACCAATGGCAGGCGGCGATCAGTCCACTGTGAGCTTAGAGAAATGCCACACACCACGGCATTCATAGTAATAAGATCACGCTTGAACACTCAACAGTAATTCACACCTGTGTGTTCTGATAAGGGTGTTGTGTATTCAAAGGAATACCTGCGCGCTGACGTCGATACTGCGTGCGGATAATTAGTGAACCCCGTTAACTCTCATAAGTTGTTCAAGAAAATTTCTCATAAAAATCCCTATGAGCAGAGTGACCAAGAGATGATTGTTTTTGAAGATTTACTATACCAATGAATGGCAGTTGTAACATTTAAAAACAAAACCTGTCTGCTCTTGGTCTGCAAATTGACATTTCTTAAGACCACTGTAGGAGCTGAGTTTTGGCAGGCTTGAGTGTTAAAGGGTTAATTCGGAAATTGGACAACATTGACGGATAGAGAGCATGGCGGTAAATTCGGAGAATTAATTTGTCATGAAACATATCATTTTCTCTGAGGACTATCTTACTTATTTCACATAAAAATTTATATTTTATAAATTTTTCCTGTGTACACGTTTATGATTTTTGTAATCGCGTACACATCACCTAAATGTGTACACCTGCCCAGCCCTAATTTGTAGCGATGTCATAAACCAAAATCTCAGGATATTAATTCTAGGAGCCGTGGGTCATGGAATTTGTTATTTTTGGTCATGAAAACTTATGGAATTTCAAACACAGAAAGGTGTTTGAACCCTGTCTTTATTTCCATATAGATAAACAATTTAACAGTTCAAAACAGGCATGCACCAAAGGCAAGGCCTATGATTTGTTGGTAGTATATCAAAATTCTTCAGGTAACCAGCAAATTAAGAGGTATGGCCTATTGACGCTGGTAAAAATGTCCACTTGTTTATTGTTACCAATGGAAGAAGCCCAATCATTGATGACATTAATTAGTTGAGTTTCACAACTCTGAAATTTCTGGAAGACAGTTTGTCGATGAGTTGTTATTTTGTTCAAAATGTCTCATTAACGTTTTAACCCTCATATCAGCAAAAATCGGCTTCTGCAGTGGTCTTGAGAAATGGCCATTTGCAGACCAAGAGAAGACTATTTTTGAAAATTTACCACTGAAATGATTGGCTCGATAACCGAGCCAGTCATTCCAGGGGTAAATTTTCAAAAACAGTTCTTTTTGTCTGCAAATGGGCATGTTCTATGAGAAAATTAAAATTTCTGTGAACAAATTTGAGGGTTAAAGGACTAAATTGAAGCAGATGTTGTGCTCCAACTTATTTCATGTCTTTTAGCAAATGAAACAAGTCTATAGTTGCTTGGTAACAGAGCTGTCACTTTTATATATGCAGTGGCTAAAGATCCGGGTCCGGTTTTTTAAAATAAATAAAGTGCTACAATAAAGCTACATGACTGTATATGTTTGTCATTGTTTTGCAAAATACATGTTGGATTGTCTATCACTGGCTTAATACTACATGTATTATATGGAAATTGCTGTGATTATATATCATAAATTACTATTACATATAATTACTATTACACCATCCCTGGCATGCCTGATTGCTTAGTATGCTTCAACCCATTAATCCTCAGATCTGTTAAAATAAATTTCAATTTTCTCATAGACAATGTATGTCCATATACAGAACAAGATTTTTTTTTTGAAAATTTTCACTGACATGGCTGATTCGCTTATCGAGCCCGAGTCATTCCTGTGGTAAATTTCCAAAAATAACCTCTGTCTGAAAATACATATTTCTCAAGACCAGTGCAGAAGCAGTTTTTGGCCAGTCTGAGTGTTAAGGGTTTAAAGAGTAGGTGTAATCATCTCGGTAGTAATTCAGTATTAATAGTATATTGCACATGTATGTATTTATATTTGTGTTTCAGTTATGGCTATTGCTGTACATTGGAGGAACAGACCACTACAGACTATACTGTCAGTGCTAGTCTCTCTGGCATGTCTAGTGACAAGAATTGAAGGTAATCTGTTTTAGTGGTGGGTGTGGGAGCAGGCTGGTTCTTTACATCAAACTGCAGCTGACTATTTGCGGACAGTAGAGACAGGCAATGGACTACATGATTGCTTGATAGACACTACGAGGTGTGTGTCTGCGTGCGTGCATGTGTGTGTGTATATATATATATGTATATATATATATTATATATATATATATATATATATATATATATATATATATATATCAGAGTTAGGCTCAAATACAAAAGTGTTTCTAAATAGTATTTGTGTTTGAAGTAATTTAAATACATTTTTCAGGTATTCAAAGGTATTTGTATTTGAACAGCATTTAAGGCAAAAGTATTTGAATGTATTTAAATACATTGTCACCGTATTTGAGTATTTTCAAAATACCTCTCTGTCTCTTTCTGATAAATTCTTATATTCAAATGTACATGCACAGTGCCAAAAAAAATTTAAGATAGACTTAGCTGAAAGTGTTGTGGTCTTAGGCAGCAACAGCTTTCAGTTGGTTTTCAAAATATTCATATGATCTTTCTCTTTTTTATGTAACACACATTATCAATGCATATATAGAATGAAATGAGCTTTGCTTAGCGCATCTAAATAAATAAATAAATGAAACAATTTAATAAACCCTGCTATCCCAATAATACCAAATTTTTTAAAACCTGGTTTCAAAGGTAATAAATGGGCAACTCCACGTGGTAACAAAGTGACATGTGACTCACCGTCCCAGTAAAAAATTGCTGTACTGCGCATATTAGTGAACATATTTTTGTTTGTTCTATTTTATGTGAATGCCAAGACGCTAGTGTAGTACATTACAAAATTTTTTAATTACGTCATTGGAGTTCTGAAATACTGGTCATCAAATGGTAAAGTAACGGAGTGATGAAAAATACACACACATATTTTGGGTTATAGCATAAAACACCAAAACTGTGAATCTAGACACGCTATACCTAACTTTATTAGCCATTTCCTATAGTCACATCTCATAGATGACCATGCTTGCAGCAACTTTTTAGATTGAGCCGATGAAAGAGTGGCGGTAACGGAGCGATATCCTGATGGTAATGGAGGGACGAGTACAAAAATTAATTTTGTAAATAATGATTTTAATAATTTTAATTTCCTTTAAATAACACTTCTTGATGATTAACAAGTAATTTAACAATATTTCATATCATTTGTATATCCAATCAGATGATCAGTGATTTTACAGTTTTACATATTTCTGGAAAATTCAAAATTTATGTAAAATTCAGTGTTTACTAAATTATGTAACTCTCTTCCTCATGACGTGAAGTGGAAAGATGCATCATCCTCAATAACATACTTCTTCTTAAGGTAATCTCTGTCCCAATTTTGCACAGGACCAATTTTTTCATCCATCTTTCCAGCAATGAAATTTTCATCACCAATCACCCGCATTTCAAATGCATCTAATACTACATTTGTACATGTATCTGCTTCTCTTCACTCCTTGTCAGTTGTCATTAACCATAGCCCACATGATGTAATTATTATAGCATATAAAGAGCTGATATTGTGAGTTCTCCAGACAGTAATAATCATTTTCTTTATGTACATTGTAGATGTTGTATAGAGACTTAGGGACATTACACAGCTTGCCTCTAAGTGTATGTGTCATCACTCTGAAATGGACACCATGATCTCACAGCATCAATGACTTGCTTGAGCAATTGCTGACCAAACATGTAAATATCAAGAGATGGATGTATCAGATGGAGTTATGATCAGGTGTGGGTTGCACACTTAGTCATTAGACATGCTAGAAAAGGGAAACATGAAGTTACCTGGATGACATCAAAATCTAGATCTATAATGTAATGGCCAACTATGGAGATTAAGATTTAATTGTGGGGATGAGTTGCAGCAATCCTGCCATCTGTTACTGGGTACCATTAAATGTCATTTTAATATCAATATACAGTATATATTGTTATGAAGATGTTTTTTAATGACTTTCTGTATATTTCTTAGGTATCAGAATAATTAACATTATTGCTTACTTCCCCCAAAAAGTAGGCGTCGATTAAATACTTATCACCCTTCTGTATATGTAGGTCATATGTTGCAACAAAATTACTTATTTATTAGCTGCCTTGGTCTCTTTTGGGTCCATTGTATGGAAAATAATATATTGACATCCTTATTCTTTCAATTATAGACGTGGTGAAAACTTTTATTTGCTGAATTATAGATAAATCACTTGTCACTCCATTACCATGTGCGTATGTCACTCCATTACCAGTCACAAAATGTCACTGTTACCATCGTTGCTCCACCAAAGCAGAACCCCCACAAGGTTGTTAATATGTACACAAACTACCATGATATAACTATCATTGCACAAGAAATTATAGCTTTGTGATGTATCAAGAGAACATCCTACATTGACCCAAGGTATAAAATATGCCTATTTTGGTAACGGAGTGACATATAATTAGCACATATATACCTATTAATAAGACTATAAATTAAAGATAAGATTTCTTAATTCTTTTTGATTAATTATTAGTGTGCGTCCTGATCTTGCTTATAAGCCACATAAAATACTCCTCCCTTTATTTATCTTAGAGAAATGCTACTTGCCAAATATCAGTAAAGCAGTTATTAAAGATTTAACTGCTATCAATAGATGTTTTATAAAACTGATTTATGCCACTTATAGTAGACTTACACTTAAACTTCTTATTAATTTTTAAAATATAAATATTTGGTCAAATAATTATATTACACGCGAAAAGAAATATGTTTTCAATTTTTAGGGAAATGTACACTTTCGCGTGGAGTTGCCCAAATATATCCCAGTATGATTCATGCCAGTTAACACTTTTGTTAGACTAACAATTCCTCAGTAAATGGTTTAATGCTTACTTTTCAGTTCATGAGTATACTTACATGTACCTCCCTAACACTCTTTGATATTCCCTAAATATCAACCTACACTCAAAAAAGCTCAGATTTAAACAGTTAACTGCCCCTTCTGGGCAGGGAGTCAGTTGACGGCTCGGCGGATGCCAGCCCCAGCCTCGCGCATGCTCAGGCTGTCACTTCCTCTTTCTTGTTTATTGACCTACCTCATGCAACACTTAGTTTAATTTTTAAGCTAATTTTGCATTTGTATCTCAATATTTGGAAGTTTAAGTAACTGTGAATGATGTCTGATCATGGCAAATAAAAAAATGAGGCCATATCTGGATCAAGTCATCAGGTGCATTCTATTATATTTTTGTCTGATTATCGCTGCTAATTTGTATCGTTATGTGTTTCCGTGACACGATTTAGATGAAATTAGTGCCTTTTAAACTGGTAAAATATTATTTTGGCGGCTTGAATTTCTAATCACACTTTGTCTATGTGTTCATGTTATGGATATGGCACTCAGCTGTGATGGAATTCTCTCCACCATTGTCCAAATTACTTTGTTTTTGTTAGCAAAAGAGTATGTCCAATGTGGTGAAAGAAGGCTAAATACATGTAAAAAGTAGTGCTTCTCACTCTGCCCCATGGTCCCTTTAAAGGTATTATGGTGGAGAGGCATGGTGATATGGTGGACTACTCAAAAGCGTCTGATGTCTGATTAGTCTCTAATATTTTTGAAACTTTTACAAAATAATATCTGCCAAAATTGTTTCTTCTGTTTCTCTGATGGTTGTGCATAAGTAATTACTTTATTCGTCACTAATGATATTATGCTCTTGAGTGTTGAATACAACTCATCTTATACCGGGATGATGGTTCAAATACTGATTGTCTCACTTTGATATGTTGGAGATATGACATCATAATCAGCCCTTTGTTTATTATTAACAATTCATTATGTCACGGCTGAATTATTCTAAGCAACTTTCCTTTCAGGGTTCTAAGTATTGTTGCTTCCCTGTTTATTCATCTTATGCCCTTTCAGAAATCGCCTGGTTGTAATCAGTGTGGTCGCTTTATCAAGTCCAAGGTTCCGCCCCCCCCCCCTCATGTCTGCACTAGATGCAGTACGTGTGGTCCTCTTATTAAATGTGACATTTGTAAACAGTTTGAGGGGGGTGGGGTGGGGGGTGGTATTCTTTGACTTTTCGAAGTTTCAGGAGAAAGATAAGGTGGCAGAGGAGAGCAAGCATGCTGAGAAGGAACACGAGAGTGTAAGTGGTGGTAAGTGTCCATGGATATGGTGGCCTTCCGAATTGAGATGATGGGGGAGATGAAAAAGACAGTTAAGGACCTGGTCTCAGAGGTGCTTCACGGCATGCTTCCTGGGCCAGGTAATTTGTGGCCTTCTTCATCGGCCCATGGGCAGATAGTCCCCACCTCTGGATCTGATTTCTACGATATGGTTGTACCAGTTTTCGCTACAGATCCAGAGGTGGCTCCTGTCGAACCTGGTTTGATGCTTGCATCGTCGGGTGATCCAGGAGCGAGAGTTATTGCATCAGGTTTCCCCTTTACGGGTTCCCTGGAGAAACCTACCACTCGTGGTGCCATAGGCTCATACAACACTTACTCGCCAGTCCAGGTTAGCATTCTTTGCTAACTCGGAGTCATGAGCACCATGTCAGCTCTGCTGTATGCAGAACATTTCGTGGATATACTCACATCTGCAGATGCGTCTCTTAAACCATATGGACGACTGGCAATGCCCCCCCCCCCCCCTCCCCATGATGTGGCAAGACACTGTCGGATCATGGCTGGCCAGTACCAATAATATGGCGGTGTGCCAAAGCCTAGCGCGTGGCTTTGGGTGAGGACACACAGCTAGGCTCCCAGTCTAATGGGAGCGCTGTGCACGGGCGCTTTGCGCAGTGCATACTCGGTGTTGTGCAATACAGAGGAGAGCACAAGAGTGACTATCTCAGCCCTCCCCCATGTGTCCCAACTGTTACAAGGGGTAGTAACAGCTTCTGTATCGCACTAAGCTAGCCCCATCACAGTCCAAAGAGCCATCCAGGATGGAATAAACCTTGCTTTGGACTGCTTAACGTGGTCAGTCACTAGGAGTATCCGGCCGAGGCACACGTTTGTGTTTGACAACCGGTGCCCATCTCAGGAAGTGGTAGGGTCGGAGTTAAAATGATACCATCACCCCCCTCTACTGGCAGCCGTTCGGCGATCCGCTGCTCCCACCACCCTCTCAATTGCTGAGGCATAGGCAGATCAGACATGGGCCACATAAATATATACCTTACCTCATCTCTCTAAATGGGAGGGTCCGAACACCCATTTAGAGACACACGCGTCCTCAGTGATATAACAACTGAACTCCCATTTAGAGACACGCGTCCTCAGTGATATAACAACTGTACTCCCATTTAGAGACACATCCTCAGTGATATACCAACTTCTGAACATACATATTCTACAGTGTGACACACATTACATTGTCCGAACGTCCATTTAGAGACACGCATCCTCAGTGACATATGACCCATATTACGTGGTCAGCCACAGGTAAATAGACCACACAACGCCCCTTTAGAGACACGCATTCATCAGTGATGTAAGCCTCGCCATCATGGTTACTGTATCACAGCTTCGGGCGTTTGCAAAGCAAATCAGCCTTAGAGGTTACTCTCAGGCCAACAAAGCCGACCTGCTCCAGATGATTGGACAGGCCCGTGCCGAGGAGTTGCAAAAGTGACTCTTCCGAGCACAACAGATGGGGCGCTTCCCAGTGATCACCTTTGGTGATCCTGAGAACCCCCAAAATAAAGCACAGCGACACCGTAAGCTTTGTCACTTGGATGAGGAGACGATTGCCAGCTTATGAGCCAAAAGCTGTAGCAACTCGGATGGCAGACCACCCACTGCAATGACTGCCTCCTGTAAGGAGAGTCGGTAGGCTGGCGATGAGGGGGCCGAGATCTGAACCCTTAGACCAGAGTATGAGGCGAGAAGGTGAGCAGATTCTCAATCAGCGCCTCAGTGAGAGGGAGACAGAGGAGAGAAGATGGCGAACAGTACGCTAGACATTCTTCAGAGGTCTAGAGGGAGACATTACAGGTCAGATTATTGGAGAAGATCAACCAGACTGTACGGGATACCTTCTACCTTCGGTACACCCACACCTATCGCATCCGCCACATCGAGGATGGTAGGGTGATGCTCTTTGACAATTATGCTCTAGGGAGTCTGTGGATGAATACGCTAGGAGCAGCCAGACCTGGGTGGTGGCCAGAGAGCATCGATCGACCCAACACCAAGTGGGCCTTCGTCCGATCAATCAAAATTGGTTTTGTATGTGTTTTGCGGTATTCTGATCACAAATTTACAATTTTTGAAACTGTCGGATAAACGGTTTGGCGGCCATCTTGGATCATTTTCTCGCCAAAAGCTCCCATACTAATGCAAAGGGAAATTTTTAATGTTTTCTTCTCGAGAACTACTGGTCCGAATTCAGTTATATTTCGCAGGAAGCATCCTTAGGGCATAGAGATTCAAGTTTGTTCAAACGCAGACGATCGTCCAATTGGGCCAGTGGCCATCTTGGATTTTGGCCAATTTTTAGAAATATCTAAAAATCTCTGAAACCGCTTGGGGGATTGATGCAAACCTCATGAAATATGATTTAGGGCAAGTGCTGAGCCAACTTTGTTCAAGGGAACTTGATTGGTCAAATGGTTTGGTGGCCATCTTGGTTGACCTAGTTATAGCGAAAATGTCTTCTCCAGAACTGCTGAAGGGATCAGACATAAATTTGGCAGATAAGATTATGGCCTAAGGGCCATTAAAGTTTGTTCAAATGTAGTTGATCCATAAAAAAACATGGCCGCTGTGGGTCAATCAAAATATAGCTTGTTTGGCAGCCATATTGGATTTTTTTATTTGATGGATTTTGAGGCCCAAATTAGTTTTGTATGTGTTTTGGGGTATTCTGAGCTCAGATTTGAAATTTTCAAAACTGTCGGATAAATGGTTTGGCGGCCATCTTGGATCATTTTCCCGCCAGAAGCTCCCATACTAAAGCAATGGGAAATTTAAAATGTTTTCTTCTCAAGAACTACCTGAGCGATTTCAATTGTATTTGGCAGGAAGTGTCCTTACGGTATAGAGATTCAAGTTTGTTCAAACGAAGCTGATTGGGCCGGTGGCCATCTTGGATTTTGGCTGATTTTTAGAAACGTCTATAAAAATTTCCTCCGAAGCCGCTTATGGGATTGATGCATACCTGATGAAATATGACTTAGGGCAAGAGCTGAACCAAGTTTGTTCAAGGGAACTTGATTGGTCAAATGCTTTGGCGGCCATCTTGGTTGACCTAGTTGTAGCGAAAACGACTCCAGAACCGCTGAAGGGATCAGGCCAAAATTTGGCAGATATGATTAGGGACTAAGGGCCATTGAAGTTTGTTCAAGGGAAGTTGATCCGTCAAAAAACCTGGACACCATTGGCCAATCAAAATATAGCATGTTTGGTGTCCATATTTGATTTTTTTATTGGATGAATTTTGAGGCCGAAATTGGTTTTATATGTGTTTTTGGGTATTCTGATCTCAAATTTACAATTTTCGAAACTGTCGGATAAATGGTTCGGTGGCCATTTGGTTGATAATGAGCATTCTAGTTGAAATGCCTATGGTCCAGGTGAGCGATACAGGCCCATTGGGCCTCTTGGTATTATTAGCTCACCTGGCCTGAAAGACCAAGTGAGCTTATGTCGTGGCAACCGTCCGTCGTGTGTCCGTCCATCGGTCCGTCAACTTTTCCTTTAAACGACTTCTTCTCAAGAACCGCGGGGCCAATTTCAATTATATTTGGCAGGAAGCATCCTTAGGGCATAGGGATCCAAGTATCTTCAAATGAAGTCGATCGGCCAATCAGGGCTGTGGCCATCTTGGATTTTGGCCGATTTTTAGAAACGTCTACAAATCTCCGAAACCCCTGGAGGGATTGAAGGAAACCTCATGAAATATGATCTAGGGCAAGAGCTCAACCAAATTTGTTCAAGGGAACTTAATTGGTCAAATAGTTTGGTGGCCATCTTGGTTGACCTAGTTTTAGCGAAAATAACTTCTCCAGAACCGCTGAAGGGATCAGGCCAAAATTTGGCAGATATGATTAGGGACTAAGGGCCAGTAAAGTTTGTTCAAGAGAAGTTGATCCATAAAAAAACATGGCCGCTGTGGGTCAATCAAAATATAGCTTGTTTGGCAGCCATATTGGATCTTTTTATTTGATGGATTTTGAGGCCCAAATTAGTTTTGTATGTGTTTTGGGGTATTCTGAGCTCAGATTTGAAATTTTCAAAACTGTCGGATAAATGGTTTGGCGGCCATCTTGGATCATTTTCCCGCCAGAAGCTCCCATACTAAAGCAATGGGAAATTTAAAATGTTTTCTTCTCAAGAACTACCTGATCGATTTCAATTGTATTTGGCAGGAAGTATCCTTACGGTATAGAGATTCAAGTTTGTTCAAACGAAGCTGATTGGGCCGGTGGCCATCTTGGATTTTGGCTGATTTTTAGAAACGTCTATAAAAATTTCCTCCGAAGCCGCTTATGGGATTGATGCATACCTGATGAAATATGACTTAGGGCAAGAGCTGAACCAAGTTTGTTCAAGGGAACTTGATTGGTCAAATGCTTTGGCGGCCATCTTGGTTGACCTAGTTGTAGCGAAAACGACTCCAGAACCGCTGAAGGGATCAGGCCAAAATTTGGCAGATATGATTAGGGACTAAGGGCCATTGAAGTTTGTTCAAGGGAAGTTGATCCGTCAAAAAACCTGGACACCATTGGCCAATCAAAATATAGCATGTTTGGTGTCCATATTTGATTTTTTTATTGGATGAATTTTGAGGCCGAAATTGGTTTTATATGTGTTTTTGGGTATTCTGATCTCAAATTTACAATTTTCGAAACTGTCGGATAAATGGTTCGGTGGCCATTTGGTTGATAATGAGCATTCTAGTTGAAATGCCTATGGTCCAGGTGAGCGATACAGGCCCATTGGGCCTCTTGGTATTATTAGCTCACCTGGCCTGAAAGACCAAGTGAGCTTATGTCGTGGCAACCGTCCGTCGTGTGTCCGTCCATCGGTCCGTCAACTTTTCCTTTAAACGACTTCTTCTCAAGAACCGCGGGGCCAATTTCAATTATATTTGGCAGGAAGCATCCTTAGGGCATAGGGATCCAAGTATCTTCAAATGAAGTCGATCGGCCAATCAGGGCTGTGGCCATCTTGGATTTTGGCCGATTTTTAGAAACGTCTACAAATCTCCGAAACCCCTGGAGGGATTGAAGGAAACCTCATGAAATATGATCTAGGGCAAGAGCTCAACCAAATTTGTTCAAGGGAACTTAATTGGTCAAATAGTTTGGTGGCCATCTTGGTTGACCTAGTTTTAGCGAAAATAACTTCTCCAGAACCGCTGAAGGGATCAGGCCAAAATTTGGCAGATATGATTAGGGACTAAGGGCCAGTAAAGTTTGTTCAAGAGAAGTTGATCCATAAAAAAACATGGCCGCTGTGGGTCAATCAAAATATAGCTTGTTTGGCAGCCATATTGGATCTTTTTATTTGATGGATTTTGAGGCCCAAATTAGTTTTGTATGTGTTTTGGGGCATTCTGAGCTCAGATTTGAAATTTTCAAAACTGTCGGATAAATGGTTTGGCGGCCATCTTGGATCATTTTCCCGCCAGAAGCTCCCATACTAAAGCAATGGGAAATTTAAAATGTTTTCTTCTCAAGAACTACCTGATCGATTTCAATTGTATTTGGCAGGAAGTATCCTTACGGTATAGAGATTCAAGTTTGTTCAAACGAAGCTGATTGGGCCGGTGGCCATCTTGGATTTTGGCTGATTTTTAGAAACGTCTATAAAAATTTCCTCCGAAGCCGCTTATGGGATTGATGCATACCTGATGAAATATGACTTAGGGCAAGAGCTGAACCAAGTTTGTTCAAGGGAACTTGATTGGTCAAATGCTTTGGCGGCCATCTTGGTTGACCTAGTTGTAGCGAAAACGACTCCAGAACCGCTGAAGGGATCAGGCCAAAATTTGGCAGATATGATTAGGGACTAAGGGCCATTGAAGTTTGTTCAAGGGAAGTTGATCTGTCAAAAAACCTGGACACCATTGGCCAATCAAAATATAGCATGTTTGGTGTCCATATTTGATTTTTTTATTGGATGAATTTTGAGGCCGAAATTGGTTTTATATGTGTTTTTGGGTATTCTGATCTCAAATTTACAATTTTCGAAACTGTCGGATAAATGGTTCGGTGGCCATTTGGTTGATAAAGAGCATTCTAGTTGAAATGCCTATGGTCCAGGTGAGCGATACAGGCCCATTGGGCCTCTTGGTATTATTAGCTCACCTGGCCTGAAAGGCCAAGTGAGCTTATGTCGTGGCAACCGTCCGTCGTGTGTCCGTCCATCGGTCCGTCAACTTTTCCTTTAAACGACTTCTTCTCAAGAACCGCGGGGCCAATTTCAATTATATTTGGCAGGAAGCATCCTTAGGGCATAGGGATCCAAGTATCTTCAAATGAAGTCGATCGGCCAATCAGGGCTGTGGCCATCTTGGATTTTGGCCGATTTTTAGAAACGTCTACAAATCTCCGAAACCCCTGGAGGGATTGAAGGAAACCTCATGAAATATGATCTAGGGCAAGAGCTCAACCAAATTTGTTCAAGGGAACTTAATTGGTCAAATAGTTTGGTGGCCATCTTGGTTGACCTAGTTTTAGCGAAAATAACTTCTCCAGAACCGCTGAAGGGATCAGGCCAAAATTTGGCAGATATGATTAGGGACTAAGGGCCAGTAAAGTTTGTTCAAGAGAAGTTGATCCATAAAAAACATGGCCGCTGTGGGTCAATCAAAATATAGCTTGTTTGGCAGCCATATTGGATCTTTTTATTTGATGGATTTTGAGGCCCAAATTAGTTTTGTATGTGTTTTGGGGCATTCTGAGCTCAGATTTGAAATTTTCAAAACTGTCGGATAAATGGTTTGGCGGCCATCTTGGATCATTTTCCCGCCAGAAGCTCCCATACTAAAGCAATGGGAAATTTAAAATGTTTTCTTCTCAAGAACTACCTGATCGATTTCAATTGTATTTGGCAGGAAGTATCCTTACGGTATAGAGATTCAAGTTTGTTCAAACGAAGCTGATTGGGCCGGTGGCCATCTTGGATTTTGGCTGATTTTTAGAAACGTCTATAAAAATTTCCTCCGAAGCCGCTTATGGGATTGATGCATACCTGATGAAATATGACTTAGGGCAAGAGCTGAACCAAGTTTGTTCAAGGGAACTTGATTGGTCAAATGCTTTGGCGGCCATCTTGGTTGACCTAGTTGTAGCGAAAACGACTCCAGAACCGCTGAAGGGATCAGGCCAAAATTTGGCAGATATGATTAGGGACTAAGGGCCATTGAAGTTTGTTCAAGGGAAGTTGATCTGTCAAAAAACCTGGACACCATTGGCCAATCAAAATATAGCATGTTTGGTGTCCATATTTGATTTTTTTATTGGATGAATTTTGAGGCCGAAATTGGTTTTATATGTGTTTTTGGGTATTCTGATCTCAAATTTACAATTTTCGAAACTGTCGGATAAATGGTTCGGTGGCCATTTGGTTGATAAAGAGCATTCTAGTTGAAATGCCTATGGTCCAGGTGAGCGATACAGGCCCATTGGGCCTCTTGGTATTATTAGCTCACCTGGCCTGAAAGGCCAAGTGAGCTTATGTCGTGGCAACCGTCCGTCGTGTGTCCGTCCATCGGTCCGTCAACTTTTCCTTTAAACGACTTCTTCTCAAGAACCGCGGGGCCAATTTCAATTATATTTGGCAGGAAGCATCCTTAGGGCATAGGGATCCAAGTATCTTCAAATGAAGTCGATCGGCCAATCAGGGCTGTGGCCATCTTGGATTTTGGCCGATTTTTAGAAACGTCTACAAATCTCCGAAACCCCTGGAGGGATTGAAGGAAACCTCATGAAATATGATCTAGGGCAAGAGCTCAACCAAATTTGTTCAAGGGAACTTAATTGGTCAAATAGTTTGGTGGCCATCTTGGTTGACCTAGTTTTAGCGAAAATAACTTCTCCAGAACCGCTGAAGGGATCAGGCCAAAATTTGGCAGATATGATTAGGGACTAAGGGCCAGTAAAGTTTGTTCAAGAGAAGTTGATCCATAAAAAACATGGCCGCTGTGGGTCAATCAAAATATAGCTTGTTTGGCAGCCATATTGGATCTTTTTATTTGATGGATTTTGAGGCCCAAATTAGTTTTGTATGTGTTTTGGGGCATTCTGAGCTCAGATTTGAAATTTTCAAAACTGTCGGATAAATGGTTTGGCGGCCATCTTGGATCATTTTCCCGCCAGAAGCTCCCATACTAAAGCAATGGGAAATTTAAAATGTTTTCTTCTCAAGAACTACCTGATCGATTTCAATTGTATTTGGCAGGAAGTATCCTTACGGTATAGAGATTCAAGTTTGTTCAAACGAAGCTGATTGGGCCGGTGGCCATCTTGGATTTTGGCTGATTTTTAGAAACGTCTATAAAAATTTCCTCCGAAGCCGCTTATGGGATTGATGCATACCTGATGAAATATGACTTAGGGCAAGAGCTGAACCAAGTTTGTTCAAGGGAACTTGATTGGTCAAATGCTTTGGCGGCCATCTTGGTTGACCTAGTTGTAGCGAAAACGACTCCAGAACCGCTAAAGGGATCAGGCCAAAATTTGGCAGATATGATTAGGGACTAAGGGCCATTGAAGTTTGTTCAAGGGAAGTTGATCCGTCAAAAAACCTGGACACCATTGGCCAATCAAAATATAGCATGTTTGGTGTCCATATTTGATTTTTTTATTGGATGAATTTTGAGGCCGAAATTGGTTTTATGTGTTTTTGGGTATTCTGATCTCAAATTTACAATTTTCGAAACTGTCGGATAAATGGTTCGGTGGCCATTTGGTTGATAAAGAGCATTCTAGTTGAAATGCCTATGGTCCAGGTGAGCGATACAGGCCCATTGGGCCTCTTGGTATTATTAGCTCACCTGGCCTGAAAGGCCAAGTGAGCTTATGTCGTAGCAACCGTCCGTCGTGTGTCCGTCCATCGGTCCGTCAACTTTTCCTTTAAACGACTTCTTCTCCAGAACCGCGCGGCCAATTTCAATTATATTTGGCAGGAAGCATCCTTAGGGCATAGGGATCCAAGTATCTTCAAATGAAGTCGATCGGCCAATCAGGGCTGTGGCCATCTTGGATTTTGGCCGATTTTCAGAAACGTCTACAAATCTCCGAAACCCCTGGGAGGGATTGAAGGAAACCTCATGAAATATGATCTAGGGCAAGAGCTCAACCAAATTTGTTCAAGGGAACTTAATTGGTCAAATAGTTTGGTGGCCATCTTGGTTGACCTAGTTTTAGCGAAAATAACTTCTCCAGAACCGCTGAAGGGATCAGGCCAAAATTTGGCAGATATGATTAGGGACTAAGGGCCAGTAAAGTTTGTTCAAGAGAAGTTGATCCATAAAAAAACATGGCCGCTGTGGGTCAATCAAAATATAGCTTGTTTGGCAGCCATATTGGATCTTTTTATTTGATGGATTTTGAGGCCCAAATTAGTTTTGTATGTGTTTTGGGGCATTCTGAGCTCAGATTTGAAATTTTCAAAACTGTCGGATAAATGGTTTGGCGGCCATCTTGGATCATTTTCCCGCCAGAAGCTCCCATACTAAAGCAATGGGAAAATTAAAATGTTTTCTTCTGGAGAACTACCTGATCGATTTCAATTATATTTGGCAGGAAGCATCCTTAGGGTATAGAGATTCAAGTTTGTTCAAACGAAGCTGATTGGGCCGGTGGCCATCCTGGATTTTGGCCGATTTTTAGAAACGTCTTTACAAATCTCCGAAACCCCTGGAGGGATTGAAGGAAACCTCATGAAATATGATCTAGGGCAAGAGCTCGACCAAATTTGTTCAAGGGAACTTAATTGGTCAAATAGTTTGGTGGCCATCTTGGTTGACCTAGTTTTAGCGAAAATAACTTCTCCAGAACCGCTGAAGGGATCAGGCCAAAATTGGCAGATATGATTAGGGACTAAGGGCCAGTAAAGTTTGTTCAAGAGAAGTTGATCCATAAAAAAACATGGCCGCTGTGGGTCAATCAAAATATAGCTTGTTTGGCAGCCATATTGGATTTTTTTATTTGATGGATTTTGAGGCCCAAATTAGTTTTGTTTGTGTTTTGGGGTATTCTGAGCTCAGATTTGAAATTTTCAAAACTGTCGGATAAATGGTTTGGCGGCCATCTTGGATCATTTTCCCGCCAGAAGCTCCCATACTAAAGCAATGGGAAAATTAAAATGTTTTCTTCTGGAGAACTACCTGATCGATTTCAATTATATTTGGCAGGAAGCATCCTTAGGGTATAGAGATTCAAGTTTGTTCAAACGAAGCTGATTGGGCCGGTGGCCATCTTGGATTTTGGCTGATTTTTAGAAACGTCTATAAAAAATTTGTCCGAAGCCGCTTATGGGATTGATGCATACCTGATGAAATATGACTTAGGGCAAGAGCTGAACCGAGTTTGTTCAAGGGAACTTGATTGGTCAAATGCTTTGGCGGCCATCTTGGTTGACCTAGTTGTAGCGAAAACGACTCCAGAACCGCTGAAGGGATCAGGCCAAAATTTGGCAGATATGATTAGGGACTAAGGGCCATTGAAGTTTGTTCAAGGGAAGTTGATCCGTCAAAAAACCTCGACACCATTGGCCAATCAAAATATAGCATGTTTGGTGTCCATATTTGATTTTTTTATTGGATGAATTTTGAGGCCGAAATTGGTTTTATATGTGTTTTTGGGTATTCTGATCTCAAATTTACAATTTTCGAAACTGTCGGATAAATGGTTCGGTGGCCTTTTGGTTGATAAAGAGCATTCTAGTTGAAATGCCTATGGTCCAGGTGAGCGATACAGGCCCATTGGGCCTCTTGGTATTATTAGCTCACCTGGCCTGAAAGGCCAAGTGAGCTTATGTCGTGGCAACCGTCCGTCGTGTGTCCGTCCATCGGTCCGTCAACTTTTCCTTTAAACGACTTCTTCTCAAGAACCGCGGGGCCAATTTCAATTATATTTGGCAGGAAGCATCCTTAGGGCATAGGGATCCAAGTCTCTTCAAATGAAGTCGATCGGCCAATCAGGGCTGTGGCCATCTTGGATTTTGGCCTATTTTTAGAAACGTCTACAAATCTCCGAAACCCCTGGAGGGATTGAAGGAAACCTCATGAAATATGATCTAGGGCAAGAGCTCAACCAAATTTGTTCAAGGGAACTTAATTGGTCAAATAGTTTGGTGGCCATCTTGGTTGACCTAGTTTTAGCGAAAATAACTTCTCCAGAACCGCTGAAGGGATCAGGCCAAAATTTGGCAGATATGATTAGGGACTAAGGGCCAGTAAAGTTTGTTCAAGAGAAGTTGATCCATAAAAAAACATGGCCGCTGTGGGTCTATCAAAATATAGCTTGTTTGGCAGCCATATTGGATCTTTTTATTTGATGGATTTTGAGGCCCAAATTAGTTTTGTATGGGCTTTGGGGCATTCTGAGCTCAGATTTGAAATTTTCAAAACTGTCGAATAAATGGTTTGGCAGCCATCTTGGATCATTTTCCCGCCAGAAGCTCCCATACTAAAGCAATGGGAAAATTAAAATGTTTTCTTCTGGAGAACTACCTGATCGATTTCAATTATATTTGGCAGGAAGCATCCTTAGGGTATAGAGATTCAAGTTTGTTCAAACGAAGCTGATTGGGCCGGTGGCCATCCTGGATTTTGGCCGATTTTTAGAAACGTCTACAAATCTCCGAAACCCCTGGAGGGATTGAAGGAAACCTCATGAAATATGATCTAGGGCAAGAGCTCGACCAAATTTGTTCAAGGGAACTTAATTGGTCAAATAGTTTGGTGGCCATCTTGGTTGACCTAGTTTTAGCGAAAATAACTTCTCCAGAACCGCTGAAGGGATCAGGCCAAAATTGGCAGATATGATTAGGGACTAAGGGCCAGTAAAGTTTGTTCAAGAGAAGTTGATCCATAAAAAAACATGGCCGCTGTGGGTCAATCAAAATATAGCTTGTTTGGCAGCCATATTGGATTTTTTTATTTGATGGATTTTGAGGCCCAAATTAGTTTTGTATGTGTTTTGGGGTATTCTGAGCTCAGATTTGAAATTTTCAAAACTGTCGGCTAAATGGTTTGGCGGCCATCTTGGATCATTTTCCCGCCAGAAGCTCCCATACTAAAGCAATGGGAAAATTAAAATGTTTTCTTCTGGAGAACTACCTGATCGATTTCAATTATATTTGGCAGGAAACATCCTTAGGGTATAGAGATTCAAGTTTGTTCAAACGAAGCTGATTGGGCCGGTGGCCATCTTGGATTTTGGC
This sequence comes from Chaetoderma sp. LZ-2023a, assembly GCA_034401795.1. Taxonomy (NCBI): domain Eukaryota; kingdom Metazoa; phylum Mollusca; class Caudofoveata; order Chaetodermatida; family Chaetodermatidae; genus Chaetoderma; species Chaetoderma sp. LZ-2023a. The sequence continues at coordinate 36,617,168 of CM067361.1, read as the reverse complement.
TGATTTTTAGAAATTTCTATAAAAAATTTCTCCCAAGCCGCTTATGGGATTGATGCATACCTGATGAAATATGACTTAGGGCAAGAGCTGAACCAAGTTTGTTCAAGGGAACTTGATTGGTCAAATGCTTTGGCGGCCATCTTGGTTGACCTAGTTGTAGCGAAAACGACTCCAGAACCGCTGAAGCGATCAGGCCAAATTTGGCAGATATGATTAGGGACTAAGGGCCATTGAAGTTTGTTCAAGGGAAGTTGATCCGTCAAAAAACCTGGACACCATTGGCCAATCAAAATATAGCATGTTTGGTGTCCATATTTGATTTTTTATTGGATGAATTTTGAGGCCGAAATTGGTTTTATATGTGTTTTTGGGTATTCTGATCTCAAATTTACAATTTTCGAAACTGTCGGATAAATGATTCGGTGGCCATTTGGTTGATAAAGAGCATTCTAGTTGAAATGCCTATGGTCCAGGTGAGCGATACAGGGCCATTGGGCCTCTTGGTATTATTAGCTCACCTGGCCTGAAAGGCCAAGTGAGCTTATGTCGTGGCAACCGTCCGTCGTGTGTCCATCCATCGGTCCGTCAACTTTTCCTTTAAACGACTTCTTCTCAAGAACCGCGGGGCCAATTTCAATTATATTTGGCATGAAGCATCCTTAGGGCATAGGGATCCAAGTATATTCAAATGAACCCGATCGGCCAATTAGGGCTGTGGCCATCTTGGATTTTGGCCGATTTTTAGAAACGTCTTTACAAATCTCTGAAACCCCTGGAGGGATTGAAGGAAACCTCATGAAATATGATCTAGGGCAAGAGCTCAACCAAATTTGTTCAAGGGAACTTAATTGGTCAAATAGTTTAGTGGCCATCTTGGTTGACCTAGTTTTAGCGAAAATAACCTCTCCAGAACCGCTGAAGGGATCAGGCCAAAATTTGGCAGATATGATTAGGGACTAAGGGCCAGTAAAGTTTGTTCAAGAGAAGTTGATCCATCAAAAAACATGGCCGCCGTGGGCCAATCAAAATATAGCATGTTTGGTGGCCATATTGGATTTTTTTATTTGATGGATTTTGAGGCCGAAATTGGTTATATATAGGTTTTTGGGTATTCTGAAATCAAATTTGCAATTTTTGAAACTGTCGTATGAACGGTTTGGCGGCCATCTTGGATCAATTTCCCGTCAAAAGCTCCCATACTAAAGCAATGGGAAATTAAAAATGTCTCAAGAACCGCTGGGCCAATTTCAATTATATTGAGGAATGAAGCATCCTTAAGATTCAAGTTTGTTCAAACGAACGTGATCAGACAATTTGGCCGACGACCATCTTGGATTTTGGCCGATTTTTAGAAATGTCTTTAAAAATCTTCTCCCAAACCATTTGAGGGATCGATTCAAAACTCACGAAATATGATCTAGAGTAAGCACTGAATCAACTTTGTTCAAGGGAACTTGATTGACCAAATGGTTCAGCGGCCATCTTGGATGACATAGTTTTCACAAAAAAGACTTCTTCCCCAGAACCGCTAAAGCGATCAGGCCGAAATTTGTGATATATAATTAGCAGCTACGGGCGATTAATATTTGTTCAAGAGAAGATGATTCGTAAAAAAAACATGGCCGCGGTGGACCAATCAAAATATAGTGTTTGGCAGCTAGATTGGATTTTTTTATTTGATGGATTTTGAGGCCGAAATTCGTTTTATATAGGTTTTTGGGTATTCTGATCTCAAATTTGTAATTTTCGAAACTGTCGGATAGACGGTTTGGCAGCCATCTTGGATCGTTTTCCTGCCAAAAGCTCCCATACTAAAGCAATGGGAAATTTAAAATGTCTTCTCGAGAACTACTGGGACGATTTTAATTATATTTGGCAGGAAGCATCCTTATGGCATAGAGGTTTCATTTTGTTCAAACGAAGCCGATCGGCCAATTTGGCCAGTAGCCATCTTGGATTTGGTCCAATTTTTAGAAATGTCTAAAAATCTTGTTCTCCGAAACGGCTTGGGGAATCGATTCAAAACTTATGAAACCTCATCTGTGCAAAGAGGTAAGCCAAGTTTGTTCAAGACAACTTGATTGGCTGAATGGTTTGGCAGCCTATCTTGGATGACCTAGTTTTCCCAAAAACGACTTCTCCAGAACCGCTGAATGGATCAGGCCAAAATTTGGGAGATATGATTAGGGACTAAGGGCCATTAAAATTTGTTCAAGGGAAGTTGCTCCCTCAAAAAAACATGGCCGCCGTGTGCTAATCAAAATGTAATGTGTTTGGCGGACATATTGAATTTTTTTATTTGATGGATTTTGAGGCCAAAATTGGTTCTATATATGTTTTTGGGTATTCTGAGCTGAAATTTGCAATTTTCGAAACTGTCGGATAAACGGTTTGGCAGCCATCTTGCATAATTTTATCGTCAAAAGCTCCCATGCTAAGGCAATGGGAAATTTAAAAATGTCTTCTCGAGAACTACCAGGCTGATTTCAATTATATTTGGCAGGAAGCATCCTTAGGGCATAAGGATCCAAGTTTGTTCAAATGAACCCAATGGGCCAATTTGCCCAACGTCCATTTTGGATTTCGGCCAATGTCAGGAAATGTCTTTAGAAATCTCCGAAACCACTTGGGGAATCTTCATCTATGCCAAGAGGTAAGCCAAGTTTGTTCAAGAGGATTTGACTGACCAAATGGTTTGGCGACCATCTTGGATGACCTGGTTTTCACGAAAATGACTCCTCCAGTACCGCTGAAGGGATCAGGCTGAAATTTGGGCCATTAAAATTTGTTCAAGGGAAGTTGATCCATCAAAAAAACATGGGCGCCGTGGTCCAATCAAAATGTAGTGTGTTTGGCGGCCATATTGTACTTGCAAAAATGTCCACAAACTCATTTAAAAGACTGCTACACCACCCACCAACAATTTTGACAAAAATTGATGGTGCTCCAGGTGAGCAACACAGGCCCCTTGGGCCTCTTGGTATTATTATTATTATTATTATTATTATTATTATTATTATTATTATTATTACAGGTCTGCATACAACTACTCCAGATGTAATTGGAATAAAAGGTTTGCAAGTAACACTTGTTTGTATCAGAGGTTCTGATGAAGCATCAGCATCTGTGAGTTGGCACTTTAATGTTGATGCTCCTCCTCCTGATCCTACCGCTGCTAATGAGGGTGAGATTGTTGGTACAGTGAACAGCGATGGGACATTTTATTTTGGTCTACAAAATTCTGCCTGGAAGGATGATGTAAGTGCAATAGGCAAAAGTCATCTAGTGATCCACAGACTGAAGTTAGAGAGAGATGATGGATATTTTACATGCTCACGGTTAACATCACATATTACTATCAGAGTCACTGTGTTAGGTAAGTATTTATACTTCTTTATCAGCCCATTTCCTCCTCAGGTATTAGCTAGCGAGATTTTTATTGCTAAATATATACATAGTGATCATTATTAGCTCACCTGTCAGTCCGGTGCGTGTCCAAAAACGGAACATGTACCCCATTCTGGGAACATGTTACCTGTTCAGGGAACGGTTTGAAAATGTGAAAAGTGTTCCCTGATTAGAAGACAATTTTATGTTTCCTGTTCTGGGTACACAAAAATGTTCCCAGATCAGGAAACAAACAGATGTTTCCAGATCAGGAAACATTAATTTTGCTCCCTAAATAGGGAACATCAAGGTTGTTCTGTATTTAGGGAACAATATGTAAATTGGATCATAATTTGCCATATGTCAATATTTTATGTACATCTTAATATAGGATTTGCTAATAGGCATAACAGTATTCATGGTTGGATCAATGTCATTATTAATTGCAATTCTGTCTAAATGCAGCTTAGCAATTGCAATTCTGATTCCATTATATCTACAATGTTTTTTGCCTATAGACTAATAGTGCGTCTTATCGTGGAACCAATTTGATTGTAGGGAGCATCAACTTTCAGTTAAATTGTTTTCAAAACAGTAGACAAGATTTAGATATACTACATACACATGTGATAAATGCATTTATGATGTCTTTGTTGAAGTGATTATAAATGTGTACAATAGCTATATGGGTAGTTTCACAGTCAGGGTAATAATAGAATTTTTACAATTTTGTGGGAATAACTGAGTGAGTAAATAACTGCCGTAGGAATGATTTAAAACATTTATTTTAAGGGCGGGACCCAGGCCAAAAAAAGGTTGGATATTCATGAATATCCAAGTTCTGTGGAGCTTGAATAAACCAGCTAATCCAAGCTTTTAATAACTTGGAAAAGCTTGGATTAGCTTGCTGGTATTGGCCACATAAAATTCAAGATAATTCAAGAAAGGCCTAGTTAAAGTAAAATCAAAGAAAATTCCAGATCGCTTGACCATTCAAGAAAATCTGAGCTAACTTGAACATTCAAGATAATCCAAGCTAGCTTGCCGGTATTGGGCACTTAAAATCCAAGAATATTCCAGCTAGCTTGAACATTCAAGAAAATCCAAGCTAGCTTGCACGTTCAAGAAAATCCAAGCCTGCTTGAACATTCAAGAAAATCCCACTTAGCTTGGATTTTATTCCAGAAAGTCCCAGCTATCTAGAACTTCAAGAATATCCCAGCTAATCCTAGCTTTTAAAATAGGTTAGCCATTAACCTAAAATGTATGCACGTACACATGAATGCTGCCACAGAGATTATATATGCTTAAAAACCAAAATCACACCTTCATGGGAGTTGAGTTACATGTACTCAATAACAAATACAATTTCAGCCAGACATTAGCAATGTATGAGTTTCTGACTGATTTGTCTGTTATTCTTATAGACATAGATTGTTAATGTGCCATATTATTTAGAAAGTCATCAGCACTGCATTAATTACATAGAACTGAGATTCAAGATTCAAGATTATTTATTCAATAATTCCAAGATAAACGAATTCACAAATCATACCAGGTTGTCCGCCTAAGGCAGTGCCTATTGTTATGGCGGACACCTTACACACATATATACAGGTATATATAAATTAGACAAGACAGTACTTACACAAACAATTATAAATTCAGACATTACATTTACTACTTCCTCATTAACCCTTTGGCCCTTAATGCACATAAACAGTTTAAATTTCAAAGAGGAAATATGTCAATTCGCAGGTCAAGAGGAGACCACCCATCCCCACACCCCCAGCACCCTCCCAGCCCACTCCAACCCCCCCCCCCCCCCGACCCCCAGAGTTCACCACCGGTTCAATTATCTTGTCAGTCATTACAGTGGAAAGAAAAACTCCTGGAGTGGGCCTCTCTCAGTCCGCGAACCAACATATAATACTGTAACAGGGTGTGTGTAAGAGTTAGTCACTTGGGTTATTATTATTATTATTATTATTATTATTATTTAGCGATACATATGGGTAGTAAATATGATCATGTCGCTAGTCACTTAGGACTGTCGGTATGATCAGCGAACGAAAAGAAGAAAGAAGAAGAAGAAGTAAATAAGGACAAGCACAGAACATAGTCAAGTTCAATAATATACATGGATGTCTATGATTATAGATACAACAATAAACATTTATATATTTTTGTGGGAGGGTACTTTTACTTATAATGATGATATACTGTTTACAGGATGCTGGCTAATGGGGAGCATCCTTGGACAAGGGAAGGGGGATGGAGGGGATGGGTGCTCATTCTCCTGCTCGTCCTGTAGTTTGTTACTATGGTAATTGAAATAATTATTGGATATAATAGCAAGTGGAGTCATCTAGTCATAATTCTAGTAGTAGTAGTAGTAGTAGTAGTAGTAGTAGTAGTAGTAGTAGTAGTAGCAATAGTAGTAATAGTAGTAGTAGTACTAGTAGTAGTAGTAGTAGTAGTAGTAGTAGTAGTAGTAGCATTCTTTACCTTGTTTTGTAGACGAGTCGGGCCATTTTTGAGCTGTACTGCATGAGTTAGATAATACTAGTATGTGTTAATCAAGTGGTTTTTTATTGTTTTCTTGCAGAATTTTGTTGATAGAATTTTCTCACGTGTTTCCTGTTTTGTGTTGTTCCATAATTTAGTGGCTGCAAATGATATTCGGTGTTTTCCTATGTCTGTCCGTGTGTATTGCTCATGTAGTTTATGTCTGCTTCTAGTGTTATGTTGGTGGATGTTAATATTGTTTATAAAGAAGGGGGCTATAGATTTGGGTAAAAGTGTCGTGGTGGAAGTCTTTGACAATAGTTAGAATTTGAGATTTTCCTATGTCGGTGAGCGTAAGCAATTTTTCTGCTTTGAACATGTTTTGGCCCTCTGCTGGCCTAGAAAATAGTTTGATGCTTTTTTTGGAGACTGAATTTTGGATATTCTGTTTTTGTATGTGTTAGTCCAAACAGCATTGCAGTAAGTTAGGTGCTGGAGGATCAAGGTGCTGTACAGTGTTTTAACCGTGGCCTGTGTCATATATGGTTTTAGTCTTTGGATGACACCTATTCCTCTTGCTACTTTTGCAGTAACTGTTTCGATTTGTTTCGCCCAGGTCAAGTTTTTATCTAAATATACTCCTCGGAACTTTGCATAAGGGGCCTCTTCAATTTCCTTATTGCTAATGTACGATTTTGGAACCTCTTTATTTATTAATTCTCTAGATTTTGAAAATAACATATAGTTTGTTTTATCCACATTTAGTGATAATTTATTTAGTGAAAACCAGTTAGTAATTTCCTCCATTTCCTTATTTACATTTTTATATAATGTAGCTATGTCTTCGTCAAAGCAAAAGGCATTGGTGTCATCAGCAAATAGTATTAGTGACATATGTTTGCATATGTTAGGCAGATCGTTCATATACAAGAGGAACAGCAGAGGGCCAAGGATGGACCCCTGAGGGACACCGCAAGTTAGTCGCCTATTTTCAGAGCAAGTTGCATTGAATTGCACACATTGCGTTCTGTCACTTAGATAACTTTCAAACCAGATTAGTGCACTTCCTCGGATTCCATAATAGGCAAGTTTTTCTAGTAGGATTTTATGATTGATAGTGTCGAAAGCTTTTGAAAGATCCAAAAAATGCCTATTATGTGCTTTTTCTTTCCAATTGATTCTATTATTTTTTCTGTCATTTCAATTAGTGCTAGCATTGTTGAATGTTTTTCACGGAATCCGTATTGTGATGTATAGAGGATTGACTTTTTATCTAAGTAGCTGATAAGCCGATTGTACATAAGTCGTTCCATTAATTTGGAGAAAAGTGGAAGTATTGAGACAGGTCTATAGTTTGTGAAATTAGATGAATCCTTTGCTTTGTATATAGGTGTTACTCGTGCTGCTTTTAATTTTGATGGAAATATGCCTTGAGTGAAAGATAAGTTACAGATGTGGTTAAGGGGTATTAGTAGCGCTAACGTGCAGTGTTTGAAAATACTCCACTTGAAACCATCCAAGCCAGCACTTTTTGCAAGATTTAGTTTGTTAAGAATGATACAAATTTCTTCATTTGTGACCGGGTTAGCGAAAAAAGAGGATTGATAGTCGCCTGTGAGATAATCACTATATTTATTAGAGGATGTTGATTTGATTTTATCTGAAAGTGTTGGACCTATATTAACAAAATAGTCATTGAATCCTGTTGCAATTTCTAAATCATCAGTTATTATCTTGTTATTATAAAGAAATTGTGTTTGTTGCGCTTTGCGGTTATTTTTATTCAAAAGTAATTTAATTATTTTCCATGTTTCATTTATGTCATTCTTGCATAGTTCAAATTTGTTATGGTAGTAAGGTTTTTTTGCTGTTTTGATTCTTTGGTCCAACTTGTTTCTGTATTTCTTGAATTTCTGTTAATTATGCTTTGTTTGACATTTGATAAACATCAAATAAAGATTATATTTTTTATGACAGGCAGCTATCAGTCCAGTTGTTATCCATGGTTTAGTCGGGTTGTGTTTAAATTTCTTCTTTTCTTTCATGGGAAAGCTGTTTTCGAAGATGTGCGTGCAAATTTCATGGAACTTGGTGTAGGCACTTTCGCAGCACTGTATGTCTGTTACTGCATGCCAATCCACCTCAGACATGTATTTTTTAAATTGTTCAATATTGACCTGATTTATTTCTCTGCATTTAATTTTTTCATATTTGAATGGCTTTGTGCAGGTCAGCTGTCTTTCGAGAAGAAAAATTGGTAGGTGGTCTGACGTGTCAGTAACGAGAATTCCTACCTCCGATTTATTACTGAAGTTAATGTTATTGCTGAATATATTATCAATAATTGTGGCCGAAACATCACCTATTCTAGTCGGTTTTGTAATGGTTGGGTAGAATGAATGAGCATTTAGTAAGTTTATAAAGTTTTGTGTATGAAAGCAAGTTTGCCTCATCAGGTCAATATTCTAGTCACCCATGAGGTAGACAGTTTTGTTTTCCTTTTGAATAGTTACCAAAGTTTTTCCTAATAGTTCAATAAGACGTTCCTTATCGCCTTTAGGTGATTTATAAATTGTACCTACAATTTTGTTTTTTCCTTTCGGTGTTTGAATTTCGATAAACATTGTTTGAATATGTTCTTCAATATTAGAAAGGTCATCTCGCTCAATGAATTGGACATTTTCTTTAACATACATGCCTACACCACCTCCCCTGCCCGTGGTTTTGTGCTTTTCAACAAATGTGTAGTTCTTTATATTGATACGGTTAGTAGGTGAATTTGCATGTATAAATGTCTCTGTAATTCCAATAATTCCAAATTCATGTGCACTCATATCTAGGAGACGGTGTAACTTGTCGATGTTCCCCATGAGAGGTTGCATGTTGATAAATAGAAGTGAGAAGGCTATGTGTTCTTTGTTTCCTAGTAGATTGTCATTGAATGTTTTTGGGAGGATGTATTCACAGGTTGGTGCAGATATATATTTAGATCATTTCTAGTGTCAGCATGGTTAAATTGGGATAGGATTAATTCGAATGGGTTTAGAGTGGATTTTTTGTCATCAGTAGCCTCAGTGGTAGTAGGGTTATAGTATGGATTTAGAACAGCCAGTGTGAAGTCTGTATTGTCATTGTAATGATTGTATGGGAAAAGTGACTTGTTGCAGTTGGTACACCACCAGCAGGTGTCGTCAGCTTCGAGGTTGCGATAGTCAGATGTTGTTAATTTGGAGCAACTTAGATGAATCCATGTGCTACATAAGTCACATAATAGTGCTCTCTGATTATTCTTAACAGGTTTCCTACAGGATGAGCAAGGGAATTTAGTGGCCATGGGTTAGGTTAGTGGGAATATGGACAGGGAGGAAATAAGGCAAGTGAACTACTGAAGAGAGGGAGGTTATTGGGGTCATTTGGAGGACTGAATAGATTTCTCTATTTGGCTGTAATATTGGTTATTATCGTGATTTCATTGTATATAACACCATCTAACCAGTGGATATACTGGATGAGATGGGTCAAGTGTCAAATTGCAATAAATAAGAATTATGGGTGAGTTACTAAAAGTAAAATTGAGAACCTGTTATCATCAATCATTATTTGATCATTGGTTAGTATATAAAATCCAATAACATGTTGAGTATTTTTGCAACTTATCAGACCGGAAGCCGTTGCTGCCTAAGGCAGCAACAGCCTCCAGTCAAACCAATTTCAAAATACCCATCAGATTATTTCTTGAATTATTAGGAATCTGCCATGCATGCGACTTCATTTGTAGGGGCTAATTATCCTTGAACATGCTATAATTATTGCGTTAAAAAATGGGTAAAAATGAGAACCTGTTATCATCAATCATTAATAGATCATTGGTTAGTATATGAAACCAATCATCGATCACAAAAATAGTAACAATTCCCAACACAATACAGAGTACATAATGATACAAACACATTGACAAACGTTGTTCAACATACAGGCATATGACGTTACTTTTCACGGAAGCATATGTGGAACGTTTGGTGTCTAAGACATTAATTCTTTCATCACTGAAGTAGTATGTTATTTTAGTAGTATGAATATTTTGCAACTGCCCGACTGGAAGCCGTTGCTGCCTAAGGCAGCAACAGCCTCCAGTCAAACCAGTTTCAAAATACCGAGCAGATTATTTCTTAAGTTATTAAGAATTTGTCATACCTGCGACTTTCTTTTCACTTCAAGAGTATACTTACCTCCCTAATACTTTTGATATTGCTAAATATTGGCTTTCACTCAATAAACACTCAGATTTAAAACAGTTAGGTGCCCCTACTGGGCAGGGAGTCAGAGCGTAGTCTGGCGGATGCCAGCCCCACCACCGCGCATGCGCAGACTAGCACTTCCTCTTTGCTAGATTATTGGCAGAGAGTTCACACATGTCTTTTTGTGCTGAAGCTTTTCTTTATCTTAAACTAGTTTAAGTGGTGTTGTTTGGTGTGATAGTCACTTTTTTGGATGGCGGGAAGTATCAATTCGCCAAAGGAGGACTTAGGACCTTTAAATCAGGTGACTTCTAGTAAAATTAGCGAGTTTTCTTCCCGGTGTATTGTGTTTCCGGGACTCGCATTTACCGTGATAAGCGCCTTAGTTAGTTGGTTTAGGTCAACTCGGTGCTACCTAGGACTAATTTCTCTTTCTGTTTCTGTCCACAGGTCTGTATGACGCTAGTTTGTGACGTCACAGTTGCAGAGAGTTAGTTTTCTCTCCACCATGGTTCCATTTCCTACTAACACTGTTAGGTTATCTAACCAAATGAAAAATATGTCCAGTGAGTTGGAGGCCTAGTATAAAGGTCTTCTCACTTTGCCCTCTTGATCCAATTCCTTCCCCATGAGGTGGAGAGAGTTAAGAGGCGTGCAGATGGTGGAGTTCTCCGGTTCGTCACGTTGGATGGTTTGTCTATACAAAGTCTCAGGTATCTAGTTATTGATAATGTGGTGATGTTAATTATTGTAAACAAACAAAGGGAGATAATTAACATTTTTGCCAGAAAAGAGTTATCTATATGTATCTGATGGTTGTGTAGTCGACTTATCCATTCAGCATACAATTCGTCCTTGCACTTGGATGTTTTGTTGGGATCGATTTTTTCCTGTCACGGGATTAATGACGTCATAATCAGCCTGGCTATGTGTTTATCAGCTATTCAAGCGCTATGCTGTTTTCTGATGTATATTGATCTTTATGATCGTTTTCCTTCTCTTTGAGTTGGATTGAGTTTCTAAGCTTAACTAGTTGCTCATACTCCTTGTCCTTTGCCCTGTTTCAGGGACCGGGTTGCGCATCCTGTGGTCGTTTTATTCATGTCAAGTTCTGGCCGCATCTGTGCTCTCAATGTAGCCCTTGTGGTCCATTGGTTAATTGTGACATATGTAAGCACTGGGGGGGCGAGTTAATGTCCGAATTCTTGTGCTGCTTACAGGCGACGGACAAGGTGGTAGAGGAGGAGAAGAAGAACAAGCGGAAACGAGAGGTTGTAAGTAGGAAGGGTAAGGGGAAGGTCTCGTCCGCGGTGGATATGGAGGCCTTCCGGACCGAGATGTTGGGAGAGATGAAGAGGACAATAAAGGATTTGGTTCCAGGGTTGCTTCGTGGCATGCTTCCTGGACCAAATCCTTTACTGTCCTCATCATCGGCTTCGGAGCAGGTAATCCCCGCCTCTGGATCGATTTTCCTTAGTCCGCTTCCGTTGTTCGACGATTCAGAGGTGGCCCCATTAGAGGGGGCGTTCCACGGCCCTGGCAGCAGGCTTATTGCCGCGCCGATAGGGGACCGTGGACGGTTGTCGCTGGAACCCGCGGGCTGCTTATCAGTCCAGGGGTATCCGCACGCCGCGGTGGCCAGTACCTCCTATGGCACCGTTCCTGGTCGGCCCGGGTTAGCTCTCTTTGCTGACCCGGGGTCTAATCTTTCTGACCAGGGTAATGAGGATTACCTGCTAGGGTCGCCGTCTGACGACGTGGACATGGATGAAGACGTTTGTGCACCCCTCGCGGGGAATACAGGCGCCTTATTCCACGGTTTTACTCACCCTGGAGTAAAGTCCGCGGCTCAGGTGGTGGCCCAGGGCGCTGCTGATGGCCAGCGGTACCGCATACCTCGGCTTGCCGAGGGTGTTGCTGGTGCTGGCCGGGCCCGTGGTGAGACTATATATACCCCGCGCTCTGCCACGGTGCCTGCTCCTGGTCAAACCAGTGATATTTTCATGCCGGTGCTGTCAGGCCCGCGTGTTTTCCCTGGCTTGCCAGGTGTATCAGCATACCCGCCGTCAAGCTCTACTGCTTGCGCTCAGGAGGAAGACGAAGGACCCCGTCTTGTAGAGCGCTCGCAGTTAGCCACGGAGGAGGATTGGTATGACGCTTGCCAGTGGTTGGTGAGCGTTAGGCCTGATCTGCCCGTGGAGCAGTCGGCTAGCCAGCGTGTTCACACGCCGTGGTTAGCTGGGAAACCGACTGCTAACGCTATGCCTTCTCTGCCGCTGGCGGAGCATGTCGTTGACATGTTCAAGGCGGCGGAGTCGTCCATTAAGTCGTGTGGACGTCTCGCGGAGGCCCCTCGCGAGGTGGCCAGGCGTTGTCGCATCGTGCCCCTGGATTACCAGCGGTACGGTGTGGTACCCAAGCCCAGCGTGGATGACCGCGCGGCTTTGGGTGAGGATGCGCGGCCAGGCTCCCGTTCTGACACGGGTGTCTTGTGCGCGGACGCGTTGCGTTCGGCGAATACCGCGTTGCGTGATGCGGAGGAGAGTGGGAGGGCTTCGATTGCCGCTCTGTCCCACGTCTCCCAGCTGTTGCAGGGGGTAGTAACGGCATCCGCATCGCGCCAGCCAAGTCCGGTCACTGTCCAGCGAACCATCCAGGATGGTATTAACCTGGCGCTGGACTGTATGACTCGGGCGGTGACCAGGAGTGTCAGGGCAAGACGCACGTTTGCCCTGGACAATCTGTGCCCGTCTCAGGACCTGTACAATAGGCTACTGCGTACGCCTATGACGGGCCCTGGTCTTTTTGGAGGTGAGGGATGTCGCCACCTCCAAGAGACGGTCACCCTGGTGAATAACCAGAGGGCGCTGCGCGAGCAGTTTGATGTGCTGCGTCGTGCTAACGCTCGCGCCGCGGCCCCGCCGTATCGTCCCCTGCAGGCTCGAGGTGGTGCTGGCCAGGTCAGTGGCCAGCCACCGTCGCAGCGTCGGCCTCGGCCGCGTGCGATTCGGCCAGCAGCGAGGGGGGCGCAGGTTCCTCAGGCGCCGTCAGCCAGGCAGCCGCCCGCGCACCGAGGTGCGTGCGGGGCGGGGCGGGGCGCGCGAGGATCTGGGCGTGGTTATCGTTCCTGACAGTAAGAACCACGCCGGTGTGTATGGCGACGGAGACAGTGCCGCTCTTGCATGCCTCGTGTCCACCGCGGTCCCTAGGTGGGCCGGTGGGAGGCCGGCTAGCCGGCCACATGCAAGAGTGGGAACGGTTAACTCAGGACCGTTTAGTCTTGCGATGGCTTTCCGTCGGGTATCATCCAGAGTGGGTGACAGGCCCGCCGTCGCGACTGTCTCTGGTGCCAGTCTGGACTCCCATTCCGAGGGATCCAGAGCAAAGGTTGTGTATCGAGGAGGAAATAAATTCCCTCATACAAAAGGGAGCTATTCAGCCGGCACAAAGGTGTCCGGGCTTCTATTCAACCCTGTTCTTAGTAACAAAACGCACCGGAGGGTGGAGACCGATTCTCAACCTCAAGCCATTGAACAAGTTCATCGAGACGCCCAGTTTCAAGATGGAAACGGTGCGCTCGGTGTTGGCGGGGTTGGAGAGGGGGATGTGGACGGCGTCGATAGATTTGAAGGACGCTTATTTCCACATCCCCATCCACGGGAGTTTCTGTCGCTTCCTGAGATTTGCATTCCAGGGCAGACAGTGGGAATTCAGGGTGTTGCCCTTCGGAATTTCCACGGCTCCTCGGGTTTTCACCCGTGTGGTTCTTGCGATCACAGCATACCTCCGCAGGAGAAGCATAGCAGTCCACACGTACATAGATGACTGGCTGTTGAAAGCGCACACCCGGGAAAGTTTGTCCGCCAATCTGGAGATTGTTTTGAAAATTCTCACAGACTTGGGCTGGGTGATCAATTTCCCAAAATCAGAGCTGACTCCATCCCAGAAGTTTGTTTACCTGGGGATGTTCTTCGATCTAGAGACAGGATATGTTTATCCTACTCAGGAGAGAGTTCAAAAACTCATCTCGTTGATTCAGTCAGTGTGCGACAGTCGTCATGTCCTGGCACGGGTTTACTTGAGAATGCTGGGGTTGATGGTTTCGTTGGAACCAGTCATTCCTCAGGCCGCCTTACGCAGGCGGCCGATCCAGTTGTTTCTCATGACACAATGGACCCAGAGTACAGGTTCGCTGGACTCGAATGTGTCAGTGTTGGCGCCTCTGATTCACCACCTGCAATGGTGGTTGAATACAGAGAATCTCTTGCCGGGGGTTTTGCTAACCCCTCCCCACCCTCAGGTGACTGTGTATACAGATGCATCGATGGAGGGTTGGGGAGCTTGCCTGGAAGAATCCACGATATCAGGGCTTTGGAATCTGGAACAGTCAAAGGAACATATAAATCTACTGGAGCTAAGAGCAGTAGTCCTGGGCCTGGAACATTTCTTACAGAAAGTTCAGGGCAAGATTGTTCTTATTCGTTCAGACAACTCAACAGTTGTGACTTACATAAACCGCCAGGGCGGAACGAAGTCGCCCAGTCTCTGTATGATGACATGGAAACTGCTTTGTTGGTGTCTGGATCACCAGATTACCTTGAAAGCAGTTCATATTCCGGGAAGGTTAAACCTGCTAGCAGACTCATTGAGCCGAAGGATGAGTGTTTTACCCACGGAATGGCAACTAAATCAATGTGTGGCGGATCGTCTGTTCGACCATTGGGGGAAACCCAACATCGATTTGTTCGCAACGAAGAAGAATGCGAAGATGACGACGTACGTCTCTCCGATTCCGGATCCAAGCGCTTTCGCAACAGATGCGTTAGCTATCAGCTGGGGGAGAATGTATGCATACGCATTCCCTCCAGCAATCCTGATTCCAAAAATTCTTCAGAAAATCAGACAAGAGGAATGCCAAGTGCTTCTGATCGCCCCGGATTGGCCAAGCCGATCGTGGTATACGGATCTGCTGGACCTTCTGGTCTGCAATCCGGTTCCTCTGCCTCTGATGGACGATATTATCTTCCAGGGCAAGGCCCTTCACAACAATCCGTCAATGTTCAGATTGACTGCGTGGATGTTGTCAAGGAATCTAGAATTAAGGAGGGCTTTTCTGAGCAAGCAGCCATGTTTATGGCCAAAGCCAGGAGGGGGTCAACCTCCAGAGCATATAATTATAAAATCAACAGATTTGCAGAATGGTGCTCAAAAAGATGTATTGATCCAATGGATTCATCTATTCAAGTAGTAGCTGATTTCCTCTGTCACCTCTATGATGCCTATAGCCTCAAGCCTAACTCTATTGCTGGTTATAAGTCAGCATTAATGTCTGTTATTCCTTGCTTGGCTAAGAGGGGAAGTGATGAAGTAAATACATTGAATGTATTAATTAAAGGCATGGGCAATCTAAGACCAAGGAATCCACCTGTGATTCCGTCTTGGAGTTTATCGCTAGTGCTTCAAGTACTAGGTGATAAGCCTTTTGAACCACTTAGTTCCATTTCTATGAAACTATTAACACTGAAGACTGTGTTTTTAATTGCTGCGGCCTCGGCTAGGCGTAGGAGTGAAATTCATGCCTTATCAGCCGAGGATGACCGTTTTGTGGTTTCAGGGGAAGGCCTTAAGCTGCTACCTAGGATTAATTTCTTGGCTAAAAATCAGTCGTTGAAATATCCAGGTCAACCTATTATTTTGCCTGCTTTAACTAGATATGATCCTAATTCTAAAGCATGGTGTCCCGTCCGGGCGCTGCGCCGGTACAAACAACGTACGGCGGCATGGCGCACCGACCAGTCAGCGTTATGGTTGTCATATATTGAACCCCATGGGAGGGCTTCTAAGGACACCATTTCCAGGTGGATTGTGGAATGCATTCAGTTTTGCCATAAATCCGCCACCGGGAGGCAGGTTGACGTGGCCAAGGCTCACAGTGTCCGCGGCGTAGTGACATCCACGGCCCTATTTAATGGGGTCCCAGTGGATGATATTATGTCGGTGGCTCAGTGGCACTGTGAGTCAAGTTTTACAGACCATTATCTCCGTGACACCTCTAATCCTCTCGCCTTGTCGGTTTTGAAAAAATAAATCGGTTTATATTTTTTGAGGAGGTTTTCCTCATTACTTATATATTTCACAATTAATTTATGGAAACACCCACTTTTTTGGGCCTGCATCAGTCTTTACCGATGGGAAGATGATGTCAGCAGCCATTTTCAACAAGGTCAGTCTTGTTCATGTGTTGTCCGTTGTTGATTGTATTGTCACGATTACCCGTTATTAATATGGTGATGGTTTGTGTATTTGTGTGGTTCATTGTTGAGAGTTACGAAAATGGAGCTTTTTCGTCTCTGTCCTGTAGTACATGGCACTTGTACGTAGAGAGCGTATAGGACATTGAGGTCAGTCGACTCTTCCTCCCAGGAAGGAGGGGGGGGAGCGCATATGACATTCGGTCATCTCTCATACATCGGTGCTGTTATCCGATGGTTAGTCAAATCCTGACTGTTTTTTCTTACAGTTTCAGAAGTTTAAGTGCCTTAAACGCAGAAAAGCGTATAGGGATGAGCTGGTCTTTTGACCTCGCCTCCCTCCCGCCAGATTCACTTTCGAATTCTGGCAATATCAAAAGTATTAGGGAGGTAAGTATACTCTTGAAGTGAAATAAACGAAATCTAGGATTTCTTTTTTCACGAGAGAGTTGATACTTACCTCCCTAGATACGGACCCGGCCTCTCCACCCCACAGAGGCTCGGTCTTCAGGCTCTTAATAGTTGCATGTGTGTCAGCCAATAATCTAGTCAGAGGAAGTGCTAGTCTGCGCATGCGCGGTGGTGGGGCTGGCATCCGCCAGACTACGCTCTGACTCCCTGCCCAGTAGGGGCACCTAACTGTTTTAAATCTGAGTGTTTATTGAGTGAAAGCCAATATTTAGCAATATCAAAAGTATTAGGGAGGTAAGTATCAACTCTCTCGTGAAAAAAGAAATCCTAGATTTCGTTTATTCAGCTCTGAAATAGACAGTAATTCTTTCAGCACTGAAATAGTTTGTTAATTTCAAAGCAACCATACTAATAACATGTTGGATACCTTGAAACTTGCCCGACCGGGAGTGGTTGCGGCCTGAGGCAGCAACAGCTTCCACTCAAATCATCTTCAAAATACCCAACAGATTATTTCTTAAATTATTAAGGATCTGTCATACCTGCGACTTGATTTGAAGGAGGTAATTATCCTTGAACATGCTATAATTACTGCGCTCAAAATGGGTATCATCAATCATTGATTGATCATTGGTTCGTTTATAAAACCAATCATCGATCACAAAAATAGCACCAATTCCAACACTAATACAGAGTACACAATGATACAAACACATTGACAAACGCTATTCAACATTCAGACATATGACGTTATGTTTCACAGAAGCATATGTGGGACGTTTGGTGTCTAAAACATTAATTCTTTCAGCACTGAAATAGTATGGTATTTTAGTAGTATGAATATTTTTGCAACTTGCCTGACTGGAAGCCGCTGCTGCCTAAGGCAGCAACAGCCTCCAGTCAAACCAGTTTCAAAATACCCAACAGATTATTTCTTGAATTATTAAGAATCTGTCATGCGTGCGACTTAATTTGAAAGGGGTAATTATCCTTGAATGGGTAAAATGAGAACCTGTTATCAAATCATTAATTAATCATTTTTTAGTATATAAAACGAATCATCGATCACAAAAGTAGACATTAATTCTTTCAGCACTGACATAGTATGTTAATTTCAAAGCAACAATACTAATAACATGTTGAATACTTTGAATCTTACCCGACTTGAAGCCGCTGCTGCCTACGGCAGCAATGGCCTCCATTCAAATCCGCCTCAAAGTACCAAACAGATTATTTCTTAAATTGTTAAAAATCTGATTTAAAAGGGGCAATTATCCCTGGACATGCTATAATTACTCCATTCAAAATGGGTAAAAGATGAGAACCTGTTATCATCAATCATTAATCGATCATTGATTAGCATATAAAAACAATCATCGATCACAAAAATAGTACCAATTCCCAACACTATTCAACACTTGAAAAAGCTATACCAAAACTGGTAATTCTGAATAAATCTCTAGAAATAAATAGAATACATACCTCAAAATACAGTTCTGTTTCCATTTAAGGTTACTGATGCTAAGCAATCTATCTAACAGTACTGTCAGTGTTTCCAAACTATCAAGATTCAAGATTATTTATTTTCATATAACACATAGATTTTACATTTACACAACAGGCAGTCCACCAAAGGCTGAGCCTATACAGCGGTGGACCCCTTACATTTAACATATAATAAACATATAATTCAGTAATAGTTGGATAATGGGTGAAGATAATATAATATTTACATGTATACATTTAAGACAATAGACAATTAACACACACGCACGCACACACACACACACACACACACACACACACACACACACACACATGGGAATGGGGGAAAACACATGCATATCTTGTTTACAATATTATTATTATTATTATTATTATTATTATTGTCATATATAATAACGGCCTAATTTGTATCAACATTTCTTGGTGCAGCATTATTATTATTATTATTATTATTATTATTATTATTATTATTATTATTGTTATTATCATATATAACAATGCGGCCTAATTTGTATCAACATTTCTTGGTGCATTATTATTATTATTATTATTATTATTATTATTATTATTATTATTATTATACACAACTGCATCATCCACATCAACAATTACGGATGCATTATTATTATTATTGCAGATGTGTATTTTACATTCTAGTTGTTATCCTGGCAACTGGGTACATACTTGTTTTTGTACTGCCATGGTGGTGACTGCATTCATGTCATTGGTTTGGATTTTTAGTATCTTTCCAAGATTATTTTTTTAATATTTTGTTTAAAGGAGCTTTGTGTTAGAATTTGTGTGCGTATATTTATATCTGTGTTGTTCCAGAGTTGTATTGCTTGGTGAGATGGTTTTTGTGTAGCTGTCATTGTTCTGTAATAGGTTTGGTGTAAGTTATTCTTAGTTCGTGTGTTGTGCGAGTGTATATCGGAGTTGTTCCTAAAAAGGTTTGATAATGAGGAGGGTAGATTGCCATTATGGTAGTCCCTTAAGATAGTGTATAGTTGGACAGCTCCAATGCCTTCAAGTTTTAGCATTTTTTCGGTTTTAACTATCATATTCTATATATCCATGGCTGATAATGATCAATGCAATGAACATACTGTTTTGTTTTTTACAAAGACTTTTTAAATTTCCCACCAATTTACCAGGTCACGGTCACCTCTAGTCATGACTATACAGAACCTGTTCTTGCCTTAGTGCAAGCTATTTCAAGATAATCCAAGGTAGCGTAATTGAGTCTACAAATTCAAGGATATCCAAGTCGCTTGAATTCTTTTATGTCTGACAATACAAAGTCCTAGAAAATCCAAGCTAGCTTGAATTCTGTCAAATCAGAAAAGTCCAAGCAAATCCAAGAAGCTTGCACTTTTTCATGATGATATTCAAAAAGTCCTAGAAAATCCCAGCTAACTTGAATTATGAGAGGGGGGATTTTCAAGAAGTTCAAGCAACTATATAACGTCCAAGCTAATTCAAGGAAATCCAAACTGGTATGGGTTGAATAATTTTCCAATAGCTTGGATATTCAAGAAAATCCAAGCTAATCCAAGTTAACTTGAAATTAATTTCACACGAGGGTCTTGAGGCAATCTGGAAATAATGCATACATTTAACACAGAATATAATAAACAATTTTATTTAAAAGCACAACATCAAATTAAAATAGCAACTGTATGCTATGTATCTATATTGCAGCTGAAAAAATTATACAAATCAAACAATGCAGTGTGAAATATAGGTCATTCAAATATATGTCGACTTTCCGTCAAACAGAAAAATATACTTGACGCTTGAAAGAAGGCTGTTCATAGAGAGAATAAGAGCATAATTTGCATAGCTTTGCATCGGAAAATAATCCCCAAACTATAAGGTAACACCATATGGCAATTTAAAATAACTATTCAGCTATCGAGGACTGATAATCAAATATCATTACACACTAGAAGATTTCCGTCAAACAATGTCCACTCCAACACATGTACAAATATAGGGATACTATATCCTATTTGATGGTACAACTTATTTTGTCTGCTTGTACCACAAATATCTTGATACGGGTGTGGCTATGAAACAATCTAATATGCAATAAACATGATAATTATGTCGTTAGAGACTGTTAATGATGTTTGAAATAACCCTTACAGAAATTTAAGCATGTTGCGAGTGTGCACCAAGCGTGCGGTAAGAATTTTAGATTGCTTGAGCGTGCGCAAGTTCGTTGCAACCTTGCGCAAGCTCGCCGCAACCTTGCGGGAGGTAACCATTATTTTTTCACGAGCGCGCTCAAGCAAACATGTTAAGTCGTGCGAGCTCACACACACTTGGCCGAGCTTGCGCGAGCTTGCGAAAACTTGCACAAGCTTGCGCAACCTCGCGCAAACTAACATCATTTGCTCGTTCAGTCTGCATACATATATAAAGAAAGGCAATAACACTGGTTCTAGGTAATATAACTCTGAGTCGAGTTGACCTGGCTATGACCTGCTAAAATTGGTGGGAAATTTTAAGCATTTGTCTGAAGAAATCCAGTACGTTGACTATTAGTATATACATGGGTTATGAGTTATAGATACAGAATTTACTATTTTGAAATGTCTGATATAACTGTTAAATAGAATGCTTAGCACTAGTATCTTAAAATGGAAATAGCTGTATTGGGAGGTACATATCTTGTTGATTTGCTGCAATTTATTGACAGACACCAGTTTTGATACAACTTCTTAAGCTCTATGCTCTATAGTAATGTAGTAACCACTGTGGCCTTCTATTAATACATGCATGTAATATGTTAACAATCTCTGGTTAACCATTTGTTGGTCATATTTGATCAAGAAAATGTAAATACCTGCCGATTGAATGTACATTTACAGGCCAAGAGAGCACAATTTTTTAAAATTTATCACTAAAATGGATGACTGGCTGGGTTATGGAGCCAGTAACATTCCAGCCTGTCAATGGACATTCCACAAGACCATAGCAGAGGCTGGTTTTGGCCGTTATGGCCATTAATAGTAACCATATTAAACAGGGTATCAGCCAGCGTTAAGGCATTGCTGAAAATATATATTTGATATCCATTATTAGCTCACCTGGAGCCTGTCAAAAAGATTACTATCTCTAATTAAGGCTAAGCGTGCGCGAGGTTGAAGGAGCACTCGCTTAAGTGTGCGCTAAGTTGCGGGAGTATGTGGGCAAGTGTGCATGAGGTTGCGGGAGCGCGCGGTTAAGCATGCGAAGGTTGCGGGAGCACGCGGTCAAGCGTGAGCAAGGTTGCGGTAGTGCGCGGTTAAGCATGCGCGAGGTTGCGGGAGTGTGCGGTTAAGCATTCACGAGGTTGCGGAATCACGTGCTTAAGTGCGCGCGAGGTTGCGGGAGTGCACGCTTACGGTTGCGGGAGCACGCGGGTAGGCAAATGTTATGTTTGCGCAAGCTCGCGCAACCTCGTGATGTTTCAAATACAAGCTTATCGTGTGCTTGCACAAGCTAACGCTGTGTGCTTATTGATAGCTTGTGCTAACTAACACTGCGAACTAACATCGTTCGCTTATCGCACGCTTAAATTTCTGTAAGGGAAGTGTCCACTCCAACACATATGGGGAAGAGTTTTGACCAACACATACTCTGTTTACAGACTGAAATGATGGCAAATTGATTACCATTTAACAAACTCATTGCTAACTTAAATGAACAGCCATTCTGTTAATAATGCATGACACGTGTCAGATTTAAAATGAAATGCAGGTATATGTATATAAAATACAGCAGATGTATTTCCTGACTCAACCATAGGAAAGGAACATGCATGCATTAATTTTTTTCTAACCACACACAATTACTTAAGAGACACTCTGTCCTTTGTTGACATACATCAAGGTATTTGACTTATTAATGCTGTACTAATACACACACATGAGTTGAGTTGGAGTTGACATTGTATGTTTGACATGTGAATATTGGTCACATTAACCATAATTACCAACCTCTGATCTGTGATATCTTTTTATTTCCCCCCCCCCCCCCCCCGGTCTGGAAGACGGAGGTAACCATAATTACCAACTCTGATTTCTGATATCTTTTTATCACCCCCCCCCCCCCACCCCACCCCGGTCTGGAAGACGGGGGTGATATAGCGATCAACATGTCTGTCCGTCCGTCTGTCCATCCGTCCGTCCCCGTCTTGTCAACGCAACTAGAGGTTTTAATCGATTAACTTCAAATTTTGTCCACATTATCAATATCATGTGCGGATGTGCATGTACTTTTTTCGCGTCCGAAAAAATTTTCATTACAGAGTTATCCCCCTTTATATATCTTAAAGCCGATACATAAACAGCATTCTTGTCAGCGCAACTCCTCATAGAGGTCTCAATGGATTAGCTTAAAATTTTGTCGACATTTTCAGTATCATGTGCAGATGTGCATGTACTTTTTTCGCGACCTAAAAATTGTTTATTACAAAGTTATCCTCTTTAAACATTTTAAAGCTGATACATAAACCGCCAATCATTTCCAAAATGTATATATATCCGTCTGTCAGTCCATCCATCTCTGACAATCATTTCTTGTCAACGCAACTCCTCCTAGAGGGTTCAATGGATTAACTTAAAATTTTGTCGACATCAGTATTATGTGCAGCTGTGCATGTGCTTTTTTCGCGACCGAAGAATTTTTCATTACAGAGTTATCCCCCTTTAAATATCTTAAAGCCGGTACATAAACTGCATTGCCAATCATTTCTTGTGAACGCAACTCCTAGAGTTTAGCTCTGATTCTTTTGAAAATCGGTACGTGTTATCATTACCACGTGTATGTGTGCATGTGCTATCCATGTACCTGTACGTCCATCCGTCCGTCCAAAATGTATGTACGTCCGTCTGTCAGTCCATCCATCACTGACAATCATTTCTTGTCAATGCAATTCCTCCTAGAGGTCTCAATGGATTAACTTTAAATTTTGTGCTTGTTTCACGGCGAAAGATTATTCACTGCAGAGTTATCCCTTTTAAATATCTTAAAGCTGATACATAAACTTGTCAACGCAACTCCTACAGTTTAGCTCCGATTCTTTTGAAACTTGGTAAGTGTTATTATTATCACATGAAAGTGTGCATGTGCTATTCCTATACCTGTACGTCCATCTGTCTGTCCAATATGTATGTATATCCCTCTGTCGGCCCAATCATTTCTTGTCAACGAACTCCTAGAGGTCTCAATGGATTAACTTAAATTTTTGTCCACAATATCAGTATCATGTGCAGCTGGGCATGTGCTTTTTTTCGCAGCCAAAAAGTATTCATTACAGAGTTATCACCCTTTAAATATCTTATAGCCGATACATAAACTGCTTTACACTTAGTGAAAAAGAAATTTAGGTTTTAGGAAGAGTTGCATTTTTCATTGATTAGTTTTTGAGAAATATTGTCCTTTACAATTAACATTGCATGTATGCCCACTCTTGATGTATGTTTATCTGAAATGTTTGGATCCAGGGGGATATGCCGACTTCTGATGGCTCTTGTTATCCATAATCTAACCATGTTAACTGTGATTTTCTTTTATATATGGTTTTGCTGGAACATATATTACAAGTCTAACATGCACAGTTTTTATATGTATGGTAAGGTACATACTATTATATATTTAAATTTAAAAACAAATAACCACATAAACAGCCATTTAATTGACACTATTGTATACTCATAATGTATGATTAGCAACAAATAAAGTGCTTACATTATCTGCTATTCAAATATGCAGTATTATGCACTAAATATATTATATTAGTCAAACAAGTTGTTCACTGCAGCTCAACAGAGCTAAACCTGGAACATGTCAAATATATCAGTTGTTTTATGATGAAATAAAGGTAAAGTGAGATTATACAGATGATCTTTCAATCTAATTCCCATATCAGAAATTCTTTCGTCATTGACACTCTATCAGGAATGCATGAGCAGAGTTAAAACTATTTCAATTATATTTGGCAAGAAGCATTCTTATGTGATAGTGGTCTAAGATTGTTCAAAGGAAGGCAATTGGCCAATTTGGCCAGTGACCATCTTGGATTTTAACCCATTGTTAGAAGCGTCTTTAAAAATCTCCCCGAAACTTATTGGGAGATCCATTCAAAACACAGAAATCATCATCTATGGCAACAGCAGAACCAAATTTAGTCATGGGAACTTGGTTGGCCAAATGTTTTGGTGCGCATCTTGGATGGCCTACTTGTTCGTAAAATGACTTCTGAGAACCACTGAATGGATCAGGCCAACATTTGAGATCGGAGTGTTTCAATAAACTTGATCGGCCAATCGGCTATCTTCCACGTATGTGATACAGGGGCCTCTTGTTAGCTCACCAGGCCTGAAAGGCCACCCGAGCTTATGCCATGGCGACTGTCTGTCGTGCTTCATGAAATATGATCTAGCGGAAGAGCTGAACCTAGTTGTAGCGAAAACGACTTCGCCAGAACCGCTTAAGGGGGTCGGGCCGAAATTGGCGTACTAAGGGCCATTAAAGGTTATTCGAGGGAAGTTGATCCGTCTAAAAACATGGCCATCGTGGGACAATCAAAATGTTGCATGCTTGGCAGATTTTTTTATTTGATGGATTTTGAGGCCGAAATTGGTTTTATATATGTTTTTTTGGTTATTCATGTTGTGCAAGAATATGAACATCTCCTTCGGTTGCTAAGCCAAAAATAGATTTGTCTAAGTGACAAAATAAGGGCAACGGAGATCGTTTACGTATCTGTGTTGATTTAATCTTAACTTCCGGGACAAATTGTTCAATATAATCTAACGTTTTTTGTAGTCTATTCATACAAAATGCAGTCTTAACCTTAATCAAATTCGCTTGATGAGTAATATTTTGCATTGTTGTACATGAAGTATTTGTAGTATAACAGCTAGGAATATTTTGAATTGCCATGAAAACAGGAAGCTTAACCTGGAAAATGCAACCAATACTGAGATGAAGCTAGAATTGTACCTTGTCTTATGAAAACTACACCATAGTTTATTCGTTGGATGCTTGGACCGGCGGAAATGATGCATGGAAGCAGTAGAGCAAGTAGTATTATGGGAAATGTGTTGAGTGTGATCTCGTTTTGCCAGTGCCTAAGATAAAAAGGAAAAGAAGAAATATTATAAATTTCAGAGATAACAATTTGTACAAAGCTTTTGGTTACAAAATTTTTTATTTTTAGGTTGGCCGGACTCATAGCACTAATAGGAGTAACCATGCAGCTTTTTAATAAATACTAATAAGAAAAATATGAT
Organism: Chaetoderma sp. LZ-2023a; assembly: GCA_034401795.1. Taxonomy (NCBI): domain Eukaryota; kingdom Metazoa; phylum Mollusca; class Caudofoveata; order Chaetodermatida; family Chaetodermatidae; genus Chaetoderma; species Chaetoderma sp. LZ-2023a. The sequence continues at coordinate 36,591,581 of CM067361.1, read as the reverse complement.
AAAATAATGGATTTTTAAAAATGTAAAAAGATTCTCCAAAGTAAGACTATCCTTGAGACTGGCAATGATGCTTAATATTTGTGATGTATGAGATGTTAATTACTACTTGAAATAAGCCCGCCCATCCATAGTTTTGTTGTCATGGAAAAACTTGTCAGCATTTGGGATTTTATCCTCTAGCTCCCATGTCCGTTTAGACTGATGGGCCCATGCACTGAACCAAATAAACCTTTTCCTATGATGCATTGCACACTTGTGTAATTTAACAATCTGAAGTGGTGTACTCGGAGTGTTACTACCTTGAGACAAATCATTACCTGGTTCTGTCGGAACATAAGGTAGCTGACTGTCCTTACTAGAAGCCTCACCTGTATCTCTACTTGGCTGTACTGGGGCATTCGAGGTAGAAGGCTTACTTACCAGTGTGTCTCTTCGAGGCAATTGTCATATTCCTACATTTTCTGTACTGTAGTATGGTCTAAGCCTATTTGCATTTACCAGTGATTTGCCAACTTTGTTGTCTGAACAATCTCTTAGCATGTGCGTATAATTTGGACCTTCTTGTGCAATCACCTAAGGCCCTTGCCATTTATCTTGTAGCTTTCTATACTTACCGTTGGCACATTTGAACTGCTGTAGCTTAACTGTGTCACATTCTTTATACTTCGGTTCTTCTGCTTTTCTGTCATGATAAGCTTTATTTCCTACGTGTGCAGTAGCCATCTCATTTGTAGCAATTTCTCATATCATTTTCAGTCTTTCAAGCAGTTCATTCATGTGTTGTTCAGCACCCTTGCCTATAATGAGTCTGGGAATAAGAGCCGTATTGAAGGGGAGATTTATTTCCTTACCAAACAGTATTTGATGCAAAGAGAAGGTATCTTCTATTGGCATAGGGGTCAGTGGAACATCTTTGTGATGCATGTGATGCTTTACTCTCTAACCTTGGCCATCCTGCATCATTCTAGGCCAGTAGTATTTGATTCTGATTGCAGTATGAAGTGACCACCTCCAGCTAAACTATCATGATATTCTGCTGTGGTTGGAAGAAGTGATATAAAACTCGATCAACAATTTTGAATTGACCTGACTCAATAATTACGTTTTTCATCTGCTCATCATCGGGCAATTCTTGATTCGATAAATAGTTAAATATAGGACCCAGGTTTGGACATTCACTCTGTAGCTTACCTGTATTCACTGTGTTTTCAGAAGGCGGAACATTTTCAGTGTCCTGCACATTGACATTCAATAAGGCTGATTTCTCATGCTTATAGAATTCTACCTGAATTTGCTCTTTATCATATTCATAAAATTCTATTAGGCCTACCTCTGGTCCAATGACATCAGTGTCATCAATTTCTGATTCACCAGTCTCTGGGTACTCACGTCTAGAGAGGATAGCAGCATTGATCAAGGTCTTACCTTCTCGGTGTACTATTCGGTATCTGTGAACTTGTAATAGTAATGACCACCTGGCTAAGCGACCTGTTGGTTGCTTAGCTTTATCTAGCCATTTAAGTGCTACGTAGTCAGTTACTATTGTAAACTCACTATTTGCCAAATAGACATTGTAATGACGGATACTTTGAACTACTGCCAAGCATTCTCTGTCTGTGATCACCCATTTGCGTTCTCCTTCCCGTAAAGACCTTCCCCAAAATGCAATTACTCATTCGTTTCCACTTGCATCAGTAGTGAGAATAAATGGTCTATTCATATCTGCATAGGCCAGCACTGGGGGAGAAACCAACTTTTCTTTTAACTGGACAAATGCGTTTTCACATTCATTGGACCAGTTAAAAGGAAAGCCTTATTGCAATAATTCATTCAGAGGAGCTGCTATTTTGGAGAAGTTGGGCACAAATTTCTTGTAGTAGTTGGCCAACCCTGTAAAATTTCTCACATCATGTTGATTACGAGGCCACGGCTGTCTTCTCGGGGTATACCTCTATTCCATTTCTGCTTAAAATATGACTTAAGTAATGACCACAAGGTATTGCAAGTTTACACTTGGCTGGCTGAAGCTTTAAGTTTGCATTTCTAAGCCTATGAAATACTTCTCTGAGATGGTCTATGGGCTGATCAAAAGTCTGACTGAAAATTAGCAAGTCTTCAATGTAGACCAGAACATAACGCCAATTTATACCACGAAATACTTTTTGCATGACCGTTTGAAAGGTTGCTGGGCTGTTCATTAACCCAAAAGGCATGCGATTCCAGGAAAATAGCCTGTCATGAATAATGAATGCAGTTTCCCTTTACTGCCTGGACAAACAGGGATTTGCCAAAATCCAGAGGCTAAATGAAATGTACTAAATATCTAGGATTTAGCCTCTAAAAGGGTGTCAAAAACGTCGTCATGTCTGGATAGTGCAAAATGAACCAGTTTTGTAACTTTGTTAAAATGGCGATAGTCCACTGCAAACCGAAAGGAGCCATTCTTTTTCGTAACTAGTACTACAGGACATTCACTGTCAGACGGTTCAATGATGCCAGCTTTTAACATTTCTGTTGTTTGCCGCTCAAGTTCTTTTTTCATAATGGGGCCAACTCTATACGGATATCTGCTAATAGGGGGGTGCATCACCTGTATAAATTTTATGGCAGTAGAGGTCAGTATGACCTAATTCTGATATGACTGTTACAAAGATATGTATATTGTCTTGCATAAATTTTAGAACGTGGAAGTAGGCGTTATGTTGATGGGTTTTAACCACACCCTTTGCTTCCACTATTTGAAACTCTTTAAATAGCATTATTGATGGCTCTAGTAAAATTACTTCTCCATTCTGACGTCTAGAAACAGTTACTGGAATATCTACTTGATTGAGTGGATCGATAGTGACTGATTGAATTGCTCTGGCTAAACCATCATTGTGGGTTAAAATTGGAACCATTTCTTTATCGTTATCAACAGACATTAAACCACTGGGTAAATCTAATGTTACATTATGAAATTGATACCTAAGATTATTTTATGATGAATTCTAGGTAGAACATGAAATTTTACTGGAACAATTATAGAACCAAAGCAGATTGGGATGAGTACTGTTCCTACAATTGGTAGAGTTTCACAACTTGCACCTAAAGCACTATTCGTATTACAATTTACAATTTTTAAGTTTGGATATTTACTTTGCTCAAGAAATGACTTTGAAAGACAAGAAATTGAGGCTCCAGTATCTACCAAGGCATTGTTTACCTTTGTTAGCTCACCTGGCCAGAATGGCCAAGTGAGCTTATGCCATTTCGACCATCCGGCGTCCATTTGTCTATCCATCCGTCCGTCAACTTTTTTCTTTAAACGACTTCTCAAGAACCACTGTGCCGATTTCAATTATATTTGGCAGGAAGTAACCTTAAGGCATAGGGATCCAAGTTTGTTCAAACAAAGCCAATTGGCCAATTTGGCCGGTGGCCATCTTGGATTTTGGCCGATTTTAGGAAATGTCTTTAAATGTATCCAAAACCGCTTGGTGGATTGCTTCAAAACTCGAGAAATATCATATAGGGCAACGAACTGAACCAAGTTTGTGCGAAGGAACTTGATTGACCAAATGGTTCGGCGGTTATCTTGGATGACCTAGTTTTCGTGAGAACGACCTTCTGCAGAACCGCTGAACGAATCAGGCTGAAATTTTGAGGATATGATTATGGACTAAGGGCCATTAAAGTTTGTTTATGGGAAGTTGATGGGTAAAAAATGTGGCCGCCGTGGACCAATCAGATTTTAGCGTGTTTGACTGCCACATTCAATTTTTTTATTTGATGGATGAAGTTGGTTTTCTTAACTCAGTTAGCATGTCAGTCAACTGTCATATAGCGATGACCCCATCCGTCTTCTGTATGTCCGTCTATCTATCTGTCTGTCCGTCACCAACAATGGCGGCTCACTTTGTTATTTCTTGACGGATTGACACCAAACAATGTTAATGTCGGCATCTAATATCTGTGTTGTGAAAATGAAACTGATAGGACGTCAAATGCCAGAGTTATCACCCCTTAAATATTTGCTGTCTCACTTTCATTGGGCAAATACAGGTTTGTTCCCACCGTCCACTGATTTATCACCATGTCAGATTTTATTGCCAAAGTAGATATTAAACTCCAATTAACAGATTACCCTTTCCAATACTGTCGAAATATTTAAGATATGTATTATGTGCTCTGACATCTATGCTCTTAAAAATATTTTGAAATCTATTTGATTGAAAGTTGTTGATGCCTTAGGCAGCAATGAAAGTTGTTGCTGCCTAAGTCAGCAATGACTATCAGTCAAATTATTTTCTAAATGAACTATAGCTCACCCTACCCCTGCTGTTAACTTGGTGATTCAGCCAGATGCACATGTATTCAATTGATTGTGTGATGGTGGGGAATAATCTGCTATAAAGACCACCTACCTGCCTTTAGAGACCATTTTCTTCAATTGTATTTAAACTTATAGTAACCGTCTACTGCTAAGTCTTTGCAGATGACATATTCCAAAGGTAATATATCTCTGAACCTGATAAATATTTTGAAAACAATTGAACTGAAAGTTGTTGGTGCTAAGCCGCCAACAACTTTCAGTCGAATTGTTTTCAAAATATTCAACAAGTCAAGAGCTTTTGAAAATTGAAATTATTGCCTGCACTGGCTTGCAGCCATGAGACAGTTAAGAAATCAGCTGTAGTTAGCACTGATATCATCTATTTTCGCTTAAACGTTCAAAATCACTAATGCGAAAAAAACAGTCCCGAGATTGTTGTCAGTATCTCGAAAACTAAACCATTTGACTGAAAGCCATTGGAAGTGACACTGATAGATGTAAAACTTAAGTAAGATTAGTTGAAATGCCAATGTTCCAGGTGAGCGATACAGGCCCATTGGGCCTCTTGTTTTGTAAATAGATATTGGAACCAAATTTTTCTCGAGCCGTACTACAACAGAAATCTCAGCTTGTTTTTGCGTATTTTTATTTATCTTGTATTGGCTCGACTTATTTTTAAAATTTCCTACTATTCCTACTATGCCTGACCACTTTATCTTTATGAACAGGCGTTGAATCCTATCTTGAATAATATGGCAACTTGAATTGACAGACAGAAGCTAAATGTCCAACAGTATTACATATATTACATTGATAATTTCTATAGAAACAGTCTTTTCGCATATGGTTTGGCTTACCATAGGAATAGCAACTGCTTCTTCGGAGTGATGATCCTTGGACACCCTGTTTTTGCTGGGGAACACCCTGTTGTTGTGGGGGAACTCGCTGTTGTTGCTGTGGAACTCGCTGATGCTGTGGTGGAACTCCCGGATGTTGTGATGGAGGTGTTATTGTCATGGCATTGTGGCTATACTGTATGCTTCTCGGACTGGCCGTAGATTATGATGTGTCTGGGCCGGATACTGTACGGAAGGTCTTGGGTGTTGTCATTGTTGTTCATGCATTGGTTGACTGTATGCTGGTCTGTTGTGTTGTTGTCGTCTGGATATGATATTTACACACTGTTGCTCATTGCAGCAGCATGCACTCATGGAATTTGGTTGTATATTATTAATGTTGTCGAGATGACGCAATTTATTTAGGAATTGTGCTGAAACCTCTTCTCGTATTGTGTCTTTCGTGGCTGCCTGCATCTTAAGTACAATTTCATTGATGGATGCTACATCTGGTGTGTTGACCTTTTTCAGCGATTCTACTTTACGTGCACTACGGAGGATGTCATTAATTGATTTAGGGTTGCTAGTTAGTACATGACTTTTCACCGTGTCTTTTAAGCCAATAATAATTGTTGACATAATCACCTTATCAGACATCTCGAGTCTTTTAACTTTATATAGCTCCCTGGTAATATATGCATAAGTTGTCTCATCAATGTTCTGCTGCTCACTAAGCAGGTCGCTTGTATTTGCCCACTGCTCTTCAGGCCTATCTCCAAATCTATCCAAAAATGCGGTTTTGAACTTGTGAAGCTCATTCCTATCCTCCTGTTTAACATTGGCATACCACTGTTTAGCCATGACCTGAAGATTGTTTGTCATTGCAGCAAGCTGTTGTGCAACGTCTTTCTTGTGAGTCACTGTCCAATGTGAAGCACACTAACCAATCATAAGGATCTTCATTTACCATTCCCGAAAAGCTCTTCATTTGCTCCGTTGTATTGTCATTGTGGTCTAGAAATTGTTCTGGTTTGCTACTTATCTCTTCTATGCTCTTACTACTTCTTGTTCTCAGGGATGAGGTACCGGGTCTTGTTTGTTTCTCCACAACTTTTCGTGCTTAAGCGGGTGGGGGATTGCTGGATAGAGTGACTCGCTTGGCTGGGATGGTAGTTAGGTAGACTACTCGCTTGGCTCAAGATGGTGGATGGATATTCATTTGGGTTGTTATGATTATCTTTGAATTGAATAATGAAAGCAGGAATGTATTACTGGAAATTTATTTTAAACATATAGAAGTTGCAATGGCGGAAAGTTAACTTGAATCAAAACAGTGATGATGCATTTCTGAGAATGTCATCCGGTTTTGTTCGAGCTAACTGACCACCGCTTCCATTTCAAATTCTCATTTTCATTGGCTAATGCATTCATGATCAAATCCAGCACTGATTTCAAAATGTTTTTTGATTGGATATCTTTCCATACTCTCTAAGCAGTTACTAGTATTTTAATATTTGTAATATTTCCACATTTTCATGTTTTAACCGGTAACTAAGTCATTATGTCAGCAAACTGTGCTGTCTGGATTTAGCTTTGTTTGAAAGAGGTGTTAAACTCACTCAGATGTCAAGCTGATTATGCACAGACCTATAGCTGACACCCAACAATAGCAGGCATTAATGACTACTAATGCAAGAGCTCTAGCTATGGGTCTGACATCTGACCCTTGTCCTCCTATAGGATTTTGAAGGCATTTTTATTGAGCTGTAATTAAGTAGAGCTACCTACTTTGAAAATGTTTATGCTGAGAGCCATTGTTGTGGATGACGGCAATAACTCACAGTTAACTATCTTCAAATTACCAGCACCGTAAACATTCAGTTCTTGTACTTTCTATATTTAATTTCATATCTATTTCTTTGGGGATTCAGGCTTAAGTAGTTCATGTATAGAACCTTTCTCCAAATAATTTCAACAAAGACCTGTCAAGACTTATGCCTACTAAAATCCATTCATTCATTCATTCATTCATTCATTCATTCATTCATTCATTCATTCATTCAGTATTAATTAATTTATTTATTTATTCTTTTATTTATTTATTTATTTATTTATTTATGTATTTTAACCAAAAATACTTAAACTTCATTAATAAAGAGAAACAAAAATAAAATCAGCAGCTTACATCATATACAAAATATTTCCTGAAGCATGGGTATACAACAAAATTACTTTATGTATCAAAATGCTGCATAAGTACCTTATTGTATATATTTACAATTAACATATTTCAAAATAACACATAAAATGATTGGCATGTGTATATGTCAAGAGCTACTCATTTCTTTAGCTTTGAGCTATCTTCTTCTTTCTTTTCTTCTTCTTTTCGTTCGCTGATCATACCGCCAGTCCTGTAAGTGACTATCGACATGATCATAAGCGTTAAGTGCGTGGATCCATGGTTTATTAGAGTGCGCCATGCGGCCTGGAACCTCCGTCTTCAGCACTCGAGGTTTCTGTCAGGGTTACCTCACGCTTACCTCCTTTAGTCGCCTCTTACGACACGCAGCGGATACGGAAGGTGTATTCTAAGCCCACCTACAGGGCAAAGCTTTGAGCTATTACAATGGTTATCATTTTGAACCGTTTCTTTACTTAATCCTTTATGACACTTCTTATAACAATCTGCTTAGAATTGTGAATAAATTTTCATGAAAGATATTTCTGCAGTAAATGCTTTCATTCAAACTGCCCAAAATAACAAGCATGACTGGAGGTGATTTCTTTACATAGTGGTCTTAGCTCACCTGGCCTGAAAGGCCAAGTGAGCTTATGTCGTGGTGACTGTCCGTCGTGTGTCCCGTCGTCCGTCCATCAACTTTTCCTTTAAAACGACTTCTCAAGAACCGCGTGGACAATTTCAATTATATTTGGCAGGAAGCATCCTATGGGCATAGGGATTCAAGTTTGTTCAAACGAAGCCGATCAGCCAATTTGGCCAGCGGCCATCTTGGATTATGGCCGATTTTTTTAAACGTCTTTAAAAATCTTCTCCAAAACCGCTTGAGGGATTGAAGGAAGCCTCATGAAATATGATTCAGTGCAAGAGCTCAACCAAGTTTGTTCAGGGGAACTTGATTGGTCAAATGGTTCGGCGGCCATCTTGGTTGACCTAGTTTTAGCGAAAATAACTTCTCCAGAACCGCTGAAGGGATCAGGCCAAAATTTGACAGATATGATTAGGGACTAAGGGCCAGTAAAGTTGTTCAAGAGAAGTTGATCCGTCAAAAAACATGGCCGCCATGGGCCAATCAAAATATAGCATGTTTGGCGACCATATTGGATTTTTTTAATTTGATGGACTTTGAGACTGAAATTGTTTTTATATAGGTTTTTGGGTATTCTGATTTGAAATTTAGAATTTTCGAAACTGTCGGATAAATGGTTTGGCAGCCATCTTGGATCATTTTCCCGCCAAAAGCTCCCATACTAAAGCAAGGGAAATTTAAAATGTCTTCTCGAGAACTACTGGGCCGATTTAAATTATATGTAGCAGGAAGCATCCTTAGGGCATAGGGATTTCATTTTGTTCAAACGAAGCCGGTCGGCCAATTTGGCCGCTGGCCATCTTGGATTTCGGCTGATTTTTAGAAATGTCTAAAAATCTTCTCCAAAACCATTTGAGGGATCAATTCAGACATCATGAAATATGATCTATGGTAAGAGCTGACCAAAGTTTGTTCAACTGAACTTTATTGACTAAATGGTTCAGCGGCCATCTTGGATGACTTCGTTTTCGCAAAAACGACTTCTTCCCCAGAACCGCTTAAGCGATCAGGCCAAAATTTGTGATATATGATTAAGGACTAAGGGTCATTAAAGTTTGTTCATGAGAAGATGATCCGTCCAAAAAACTGGCCGTTTTAAAATGTCTTAAAAATCTTCTCCAAAACTGCTTGGCGGATCAATTCAAAATGCATGAAATATCATCTAGGGCACCAAGTTTGTTTCAGAGGAACTTGATTGGCCAAATAGTTTGGTGGCCATCTTGGATAACCTAATTTTTGCCAAAATGACTCCAGAACCACTGAGCAGTTTGGGCCAAAATTTGCGAGATATGATTAGGCACTGAGTGCCATTAAAGGTTTTTCAAGTGAAGGTGCATCATCAGAAACATGGGTGCAGTGAACCAATCAAAATGTAGCGTGTTTGGCGACCATATTGGACTTGCAAAAATGTTCACAAACTCATTTAGAAGACTACTACTAAACCACCCACCACCAATTGTGACAAAAATGCATAATGCTCCAGGCGAGTGACACAGGCCCCTTTGGCCTCTTGTTGTACAAAAGTTCAATAATCAAAGGGTTAAGAAAATACATTAAAATTTACAAAATATTTCCTATTAAAATTAAATGGCTATATGTATATGAGAAGAATTCCTCGAGGACTGTTTTGAAGCCAGCTTTGTTGTTGTTTATTGCAGCAACAACTTTTAATGTTTGAGCTAGAACCGGTTGGTGTCACCACAAAACTTTAATAACTTATTTTTGGAGTGTTGTTGAAACCATTTGAAGAAATTTGTTGCTGTCCAATACAACAACAAATTTCAAGCAAATTGTTGCTCCAAGCCAACCTGCCCCACCATATTGTTATTACTATTTCTCACGGTCACTACCCTCTCTGACAGAAGTTCCACCTCCTATTTCTCTTTTTCCTCATTGAACCCTGATTTCCTCTTTCCCTGAGAATCTTCGGCTCTGGAGTTAGATTCCAATTCAGGTTACTATTCATCCACATTCCTGGTGGTAAGGAATTCAGGGTTTGGATGCCCATCCTCATCCTCAAACGCTGACCCATTTCTTCTTGACTTCCAATTTCATTATGGATCGGTCCAGTCCATAATTCTTTCCCTTCAGGTTGGTTTGTGGACCTTCTCTCTAGTTCTGAAAGACTATTAATTTCTAGTCCCCCTTTTTCAACTTTTACTATTCAAAAATCTTCTGTTTTCACATCTAGACCAAGGTTGGCAGGACCACTTCCTAACTGTCAGCCTCTCCTATTCTCCTTCCATGTTCTACTATGTCCTTTCCTTTGTCTCCACTTGTCTTCATCTTCAGGCATTTTCAGCTCAAGTCTACATAGTTGATTGACTACTCAAGGCTTCAATCTCTATGTCTATGTTCTCAGTCATCTCACTAGCTATCCGAACATGTCTTCATCTGTCTATCTACAATCCGGTGTCTCAGAGTGAGCCAATTCATTTTGACATGGCCTTTCTTTGTACTGTAGGCGTGATGGTGTCGGGGGAGAAAAGGTGGTTCCTTGGACCGCTTTCATGAGAAGTTTTTTTCCAGTTTGTCCCTCATCTCCATTGGAATGAATCTCTGGACTCTCTCATTTATCCTTTCCTATCCGATCAGTAAACCTCAGGGTGGTCTCTCCAATCATCCTGAGGGGTGGGGAGGGGGAAAGGCTAGGCAAGCTGAATTTTCTGGCCAACCAATTATCTCATCCCTATATGATTCCTGTCACCGAATGGGAATTGAAAAAGGCTGTAGTCCAATCAATTTTTCTTCATTTCAGTCGCCTTCATGTAGATCTTTTTGCCACCCTCAAGAATCGAAAAATCTTCATTTCTCCATTTTCTCTGTTGGTCGACTCATATGCTCAGTCTTTGGACAACATGTTCAAGTATGATTTCTCCAAACCATCCTGATTCCTTGTGTCTTTAGAAAGATCAGTCAACACAAGTGTGCAATTCTATTAATAGCTATTTTCTGGCTGACAAGTCATGTTTTCGGGACCTTCTTGTCGATCTCCCTCCTCAGTTACCATTTTCAGAGAACCTGTTGTCTCAGAACAGAAGATGAATCCTTCCCTGAATCCAGGGATGTTTTAGTTATCAGTCTGAGAACTATTGAATTGTCCCATTTTCCATAAGACCTTTCATCTAGATCTAAGGAATTTCTGGAAAAATCTCTCAGAGCATCCACTAGAAACATTTACAAGGCTAGGTTTGAGATTTTTAAGAGATGGTATTCAGACAATTCTATCGAGCCTCTGAGGCCTCTTTGACTCAGGTCACTGATTTTTTAGTTTTTCCTCTTTGACCAGAAGACATTGTCTGTTGATTCAGTCAGGTCTTATCATTTTGGACAGAATTCATTCGTTAAATGCTTCCAGAATTATTCAGTTCAAGATCAAAAACTAAATGATCTTATCAAGTGTATGGAAATTCTCCAACCCCCCCCCCCCCTCGCCCCCTCCCCCCCCCCCCTTTAAGAATCCTATTCCATTCTTGAACCTGTCACTTGTTCTGCAGGCAAACATTTTGAAACACCACCCTCAAGACAGTCTTCTTACTAGCGGTGGCTTCATCCAGTCGCCGTTCAGAAATCCATTCCGTATCAGCTGAATCAGATAGATTCCGGATTACATGACTTAGTCTTCTTCTTTGCCCTAGATCAGGATTTCTGTCTAAGACTCAGTCAGTCAGATTCTTAGGCAAACATTTTGTTATCCATAAGCTTGCTTCCTTGTCAGCAGACGATTCTGCCTGATGCCCTGTTAGGGCTCTCAATATCCTTAAACTTCATACTGCTTACAAACATTCTGATGACGGACATCTCGGGGTTACCTTTGCTGAAGGAGTTGATACCATCAAGCTTTGCCATGATTTGTCTTCTCCAGGTGTCAATTCTTTATTTATTTTTCATAAGGAGAATTTAACCAACATCACTGATAAAATTTAAAAACTAATATATGTACTTATTGGCAAACTAATTTAAACTTATTAAACAATGTCTTACAGGCTAAAACTGTCTGATGAATCATTAACAGTTTAAACATCAAAACATTGTTTTCTAAATATAAACTAGTGCATTATCTATTTTTCATTTAACACCTTTACCCGTATCAATGATCTTGATTATGTAGCTTTTAACCGTGCTATTACGTCTGACAAAAAGGCTGCCCAAATCCTCTATCGTGCCTTTGGTACAGCAATTCTGTCTTGATAAATCAAGAGGATGGTCTGGTTAGGTGTCACATAAGGTCTGGTTGATAAATATATTAAAATGCTTTAGTTTTAAATCGTATTGGAAACTGCATTTGCCAAGAAAGTATAAAGAAAAAATAACATAGTAGAAATGAAAAATAAAACTACCAACGTCATAAGAATGCATATGATATCAACAGAAGTACCTGAAATAAAATGTGCATAGTAACAGTGTATCGGAATGACTAGATATATAAAAAAATATTATTGTAAAATAATTTTTATGAATTAAATTGTATTCAGTATTAGCCAGGATTCGAACCGTGGTACTTATGGTTTATAAGTCAAAGTCTCTACCTTTTGACCAATGATGATATTCTCAAAAAATCCTGTCAAAATGTCCTGTTTCCTGTATGCGAAAATGGGTACCAAATGGAATATATACTAATTTTGAAAGATGAAATATAACTAAGCATGATTATTTAGATTGCACATAGTGGAAATAAAAAAACCTGTTATCAATTTAAGACTTATTTATATGAACAGCATACACCTGTAAATAATTGTATATAATGTAAAGCAGACAACGTTTTCTTTAGTAACAACTCCATAGCAACACGCTTAAAATTGTCTCCCTTGTCTTAATCATAGTGTAGAGCTGACTCTATGAAGGTGTTTTTTTTGCAAAATACACTGCTTATCTTGCCCTGTGTATATCTTAGCAACTATACATTCAATTGTTGCAAAATTTTCAGCATATGAACAGATCATATTGTCGGTTATATAAATATCTTAGTCAAGGCATTCTTGTTAGGATGTCATGTGATTTATGCTAGACAAAGTTAATTTGAAATAAGTTTACTTAACATCTAACCAAGCTTATGCAACATATCTGGCTTATAAAATAATAAACAGATGTTTCTTAACCTGGCTTGTCATATGCTCAGTTTAGGTTTAGCTATATTTAGACTAAGTTTCCTTAGATTAGCATAGTACTTACAGATAAAATTGGTTGATCAACCAGGAAAGTGAAAAACAGTACGGAACTGCCAATAAATCCAAAAGAATCTTAATGCTAAAAAAGGCTCCACTAAAATATGCATAATTACTCTAAGGAATTTTGAAAACTAAAGGCTAAAATGCCTGTTAGTTTTGAATTCATTAGGCATCTCATCAGGGTTCCAATGCCAAGTTCTTAACCACCATTTCTGAAAATTCAAATTGGAACCTATGGTGCCACTGTAATCCACTTACTAATTTAACAATCTTACAATTTCCGAAACAAACAATCTTAATCTAACTAATCTTAAGCTTAGTTAAGGTTTAGCTCTTTAGCAGTATATGCTGACATTAGGTTTAGTTCAAATATAGTTTGTTTTACAGTAGTAATATGTTGTGATATTAGGCCTAGATTGATTTTTAGTTTGTTTGAGCTTTAGCTAGCTTGAGATATATGAATCCTTAGGCTTAGCTATGGTTATAACTTGTATTAGCAACTGGGTGTGTGTCTAGTTTTGTTGCCCTTAAATAAAAACAATGAAATTTTTTAGAGATACTGAAGTATTAACAATATGCCAGCATTGTGACAGCAAATATTGCACATAGCTGTGTTTCAAACATCAAATTTCTGAAAGTTCTAAATTCGTAGAAAATCAAATATAGAATGTATAAAAATTAAGAAAAAAATTACAACAAAATTTTATTTCAAATTCTTTTTTATATTTTTAGAAAATGCAGAAATCCCCGATAATATTTTTAGAAGTAATCTAAAGAAATGGTACAAAACCAAGATACCATCAAGCTTTGCCATGATTTGACTTCTTCAGGTGTCAATTCTTTAGTCAGTGTCAAAGGCCATGATGTTAGGGGTATCTTTACTTCTTGTTCTCTTTTTAACACTTCTTCTTTGGAAGATATCGTAGATAGAAATTAGGATAATTTCATTTCAGCTTTAGTCAGATATTCAGAGACAAGTCAACATAAGATCAACTTCCTCTTCATGAATCTGCAAAAGCTGGATTATATGACTGGATTTATTCAAATTAATGATGACCCAGTTGCTATCAACAACGGTCTTGTGATTGCTATCAGCCAATGAAGTTGTCATTGTGCTTAATGACCGGTTGTATACAATGTAGGTTATGGGTATTGGATTAACCGTCTTTATGGCTCATGCTGAGATATACTTGTAGCATTCAAGTGAATTACTATGGATCTCATCATTAGAGAGAGTATGGAGATACCTGAAGGAGCCTTCAGTCACTCGATAACCACAATAACCAGTGACTATAAAAATTCTTCCTACTATGCTTTCCTTCAGAGAAGGAAAGAGCTAAAGTAATGCAAGGAGGTAGGTATGTAATTAGTAAAACCTAAGACCAGCCCCTCCAGGGCATCTGGTCGATAAACAGCTGTTGCTGTCTTAATCAACAACGGTTTCAACAAAAACTATTTTAAAATGAACACCACTTTATCTGCTAAAGATAATTGTGTAAAAAAATCTTGCAATTTAGCAGTACAAGCGATTGTGTGTAGAATAATTTGGTAAGAAACAGGTACCCACAGATTTCTTTTAGGAAATAGATTCTAGTTGCTAAGTTAATTAGAAATTAATTTAGAAAGCTCTGACGTCTGTTAAGTAAGTAACAAATTCTGTTATGAAATATGACATCTTTGCAGAAACTATACCTGACTGTTTATTGTTAGCCTTTTAATGGCCAAGCTGGCCAGAACTGGCCTCTGCAGTCATCTTGAGGAATGTCCTTTTGCAGGCTAGGAGAAGACTATTTTCAAAAATTTACCACAGGAATTTCTGGCTCGATAAACGAGCCAGTCATTCCAATGCTAAATTTTTAAATATAGTCTTCTCTTGGCCTGCAAATGGACATTCAATAAGGAAATATTTAGATTTTCTTGACCAAATTTGACCACTAATAAGTCAAGGGTTATTGTACCCTTAGCAGCCAAAATGTTATGACAGATAAATCAACATTAATGTGGGCGAATTGTATTAGTAGGCCTTCAAAACAATAACCTTGATACACGTCTAAGTAAATTAGCTTCAACATATTCAACAGAATATTCTTGAAATCTCAACGTAAATCTTTGCTTCATTCTGCATAATTTACACGCTGATGCGATTTATTGCATGGTAGAGCTAAACTCCTATTGGCTATTCTGGAAATAATTTAACAAAAACTTGTTGCTGGTTTAGGCAATAACAAAATATGCAAATTTCAGTCAAGTTGTGCTCAATGACGACTGAATGATTTTAGCTATTCCTGTGCTCTGCTAAAGTTGTGACCAATACATAGTTAACCCTTTAACACCCAAGCTGACCAAAATTGGCTGCTGTAGGGGTCTTGAGAAATGTTGATTTGCAGACCAGGATAATTTTTGAAACCTTATATCTGGAATGACTGGCTCGATAATCGAGCCAATCATTCCAGTAGTAAATTTTCAAAAATAGTTTTCTTTTGGTATGCAAATGGACATTGTCCTTGAGTAAATTGAATTTTTTTGGAAAAATGTAAATGGTAAAGAATATTTTAATTATCATATTAATCATATAACCCATTAACGCTTACATGTGTTATGTAGGTTTCCCAATTAAAGCGGCCCAGCCTGCAGTGTGGACATAATAAATTACACTATTCCAAGACATGTATATATGCTGAACCTTTATATATAATAACATACTTATGAAAATGCATGTTTATAAACCGATAACCATTTTCATTCTGAATTCCCATAAACATGATTTCAAGACATTGGCATAAAGAAACCTGCATATTATTTTGGATATAATTTGACTGAAAGTTGTTGCTGCCTCAAGGAGAAACAACTTTCACTTTGATTGTTTTCAAAATAGTCATCAGTATTTTCAGAGTTTGTCAGAGTAAAATACTGTCAGCACATATACAGAATGAAAGTGGTTTAATTATATTTTTTTCATGGAATTGCATAAATCTGGTATTCACAAAAGTACTATTAGTAAAAACTTGATTCTTTAAACAAATTATTAATGATTTTAGACATGTTCTGAATTTATTTCGAACATGTCTCTTGACTACCTGTTTGTTGACTTTAGTGACCCCTAGCTATAAAATGTAAATGAATTTGTATATTTGAGAGATAGAATGAGTGAGAGAAACAGTGCGAGACAGAGCTAAAGATAGAGAGATAGAATTATACACAGTGACACAGATAGATATAGAGATTCATAGAGTTAGAGATAATTTCTAAAGATAGACAATTAGTGTTTGTAAAGTTTAATATCACCAGTATATCACTTGAAGTAAAGTTTAGAATTATTAAAAGTTTAATATCAGTAATATTTGAAGAACGATCTTGCTTATTGATTAATAGAGTGTCTTCACCCAGTGGCTCATCCTGAAGTGTCGCAGAGCTATTGTAGTGGATGTTGTCTTTGATTGTTTAAAATGGATTAACAAGGGTGATAACTCTTATATGCCAACTGATTGTTGTATCAGCACTCCTCAGCACTAGGCCAGCTGGCTGAACAGTGCAGTGACATGACTGGTCAGAGTTTGTTTACAATGCACAATAGCCTGCAGCAGACTGGCTCGCTGCTGCTGCAGGGGTTGGCTGGTGCATCACGCAGGAGGAGTGCTGATCTAACTTTTATGTCTTTCTTCAATTTTATGGTTTTTCTCATGGTTTATGGCTTTCCGAGAGAAGCGACTTTATGCCTTTTCGCTTGAAAATGTATAGCTTTGCTTGAGAAGGGGTTTATAGCTTTCTGCGAGAAGCGACTTTATGCCTTTTCGCATGCAAATTTATAGCTTTACGAGAGAAGCGATTTTATGTCTTTTTGCGAGAAGCACACAACATTTGACTATATAAAGGCCAATTATTTGAGAGAAGGGGTCAGAAGGCTAAGTCTAATTCTCACTCGCCATGCACTGGTTTCGAAAGTTATTTGGTAATCTGTCTTTTCCTGTATATAGTGTAAATAGACTTTGTTGACCACACTACCAAAGGTGATTAAAGTAGTTTGAGTTTTACAGTTGTTGTTCTGTTTGAATGAAATTCTCCCCCAAGCCTGAATTCAGTTCTCCACACTAGTGGCAAGTGGTGGCATGTGAACTTATACACGTGCTTGTGTTTTACCAAATCTGAGGAAAATAGTCATTTTACAGAAACAGTTTTGATTAGTGTGTTTTTAATCAGTGTTAGAAATACAATGTTGAAGTTAATTGTTTTAGACATAATTTTGTAATGAAAAGTTTATAGAACTGCGTAAAACATTAAAACAAACTTTGTGGAGTACAATTTAGAAAAGAACTTAATTTTAACAAGTTTTTGATCTGTTGAGTGATTTATTAGTAAAAATGGTTAAGAGTGGCAAAAGTCGGAATAGTGATAGAGGTAGAGAGCAAGCTGAAGCTCAAGAAACAATGGAAACAACTGAAGGTGCCTCTAGTGGTGATCACCAGTCAGTGACTATTGAACAAGTAGCAGATCTTCATCAAGAAGTAGAAGCTATTTTGAAAATGGCCACAGCTGCCAACGAATGAGCCAATAGAGCTGAGAATGATAAGGTCAGTCTTGAAAAACAATTGAGCCTATATTAGATCCTCGGAACATGGCGCACAGCCATCTAGTAGTGAGCAAACTACAGAGCTTCTGACCATAACTGATCCGTGTATCCCTAGGCAGCCATCAAATATGACTTCACAATCACCTGGAAGAGGTGGCCGCAGCAGTCACCAATATGATATTCCCTTACCACGCTGTGGTGTGTTTGATCGTAATATGACATGGGACAGTTTTTATCAGCCATTTTTATCAATGGCAATTGCATGTGCTTGGTCAGAAAATTAGAAACTTTCGATTAACAAACAGTTTAAGAGGAGAAGCCACTGAGTGTGCATTTAATCAGCTTACACCAGATATACTGAATTCCTATGATTTATTAATTTGTGCTCTGGAGAATCATTTCAAAGAGAAACTTGCCATTACATCATATCTTGCTCGACTGGAAAACCGCCTATTAAACCCTAAAGAGAAACTATCGGAGTATATTGCTGACATTCAGAAACTTGTGAACAATGGTTATCCCTCTGCAGATGCTTTAACTCGGGAGACAATTGCAATGAGACATTTCGTTAAAGGATTAGCTGATCCAAATGCTATTTTAGCAGTTGGTATGAAAGAACCTAACGCAGTTGTTGAAGCTCGTGATGCCACGAGACTTGTATGAGCCTCAGAGATGACCTTGTGAAGGTGCAACCTCAGAGAATTCATGCTGTAAAGGAGGACTCATATGTGACAGAGTCAAGACTGTGAGTTTGGGACAGAAGTAAAGCAGTTAATGGAATCTGAATTTACCAAAATTGAGGAATTGATTAAACATGGGCGAAATCGATTTACAAGTTTCAAACAACCGGTGAAATGTTATTCGTGTCACGAGATAGGACACTATTCTCGCCAGTGCCCAAAGCGGACTATCCTTAATCAGAATAGTGATCGACAACCTTACAATCGCGTTGACAATTCAGAAAACTAAGAAGGACCGGTTCCATCGGCTCGGTGCCGGTCCCAGTAGACAGTTTAGGTTTACGGATTACAGGCATTGCTGGTGGTAATACAAACCACAATGTCTCTTCTATTACCTGTTGAAATAAATGGAGTACAAGCTAAGTTTCTGATAGATACAGGTGCAGCAGTAACAGTTCTTTCTAAATCAATATTTGATTCTATTCCATCTCAGTTGAGACCTGCATTAATGTGTCAGTCTCAGTTACCAAATGTGCATCTGAAGACAGCAGTTTGCTAGATGTTACTGGTGTAATTCAAGCTAATATGCAAATAAATGGCCCGTTTATGTTGCACAAATACAGGGTGACGGTCTAGTAGGGACTGATTTCCTGTGTAACCATGAGTTTGTACAGGATTTTAATGGATGTTTAAAATTAGATGGCATAGATATGTTGACTAATGTAGGAGTATCTCAGCAAAGCTATACAAATGGATTACCAAAATTGAATTGTGATCCTAAAGAGTGTCTTTGTTATGATGGAGAGACTCTTTTAACTGATTTTCCAGGTAGTGGATTCGATATGTGCACCGAGAAAAATGAACAAAGATCTTTCGAGCTAGATGACACAATACCATTTGCTGTGAAGCACATAGCTCCAACAAATGGTGTAATGACTGAGATTTAGAGTCGGTCACCAAAGAAACTAAATGAAAGAATGCATGGAGACAACATTATCAGTGCTAAACAATTTGTCAATGTTACAAATATAGTCATATTTGTAGTTATTATGTTGTTTAGCACACTTATCGTTAAGTAGGAATGTGTTTAGTCGGGTAAGACAGTTACCAAAGCCGTTTCCGGATCATTATGGTGTTGTTAATCAGATTGGTGGATGGATTAGAGCTGTTCGGCGATCGTGGAAGGCAAGATTAGGTGGGGGATTGTGTGTGACTCTTGGTGATGAGGACTCAATGGTGCCTGAGACGCAACTTAAGACAGGCCTCAATGAATTGACAGGAGAAAATCCTCAATTGTGTGTCCATGATAGTGACGGTGGTTCCAGTGATGAACCTATATCATGGATTATGGGCTGGTCGGCTGAAGAGATTGCTTCTAAACAGGCCATCAATGCTGATTTGAAGACGGTGATACAGTGGCTGACTGAGTCGTCAGATAGACCATCAATGGACAGAATAATATCAGAAAGTCCCACAGTACAGAACTTATGGTTGCATTGGTATTTATTGTTACTTAGGAATGGGATGCTGTATAAAAGATGGTTTGGTCGTAATCAAGGCCCAATCCTATCTGCAGCTCATAGTCCCCATGTGTCTTCAACCACGCGTATTGGAACAGATGCATGGCAATGTATTATCTGGCCATCTTGGAATTAGAAAGACCAACAGTAAGGTGAAACAACATTTTTACTGGTATAGGATGAAAAATTCAATTTGAGACTGGATACAGAACTGTGTTTGCTGCGGAGGCCACCGCCATGACTCCTCTGTCATAGTAAAACTGCTATTGTCGTAAATTATTATACAATGACTAGTTAACGCTGATGACTCATACGATTAGCATTTTTATATCATTTATCTATTCTCTGTATCATACCTGGTATTGGCTTGAAGTCTCGCCACAAATCATGTGGACATGGTTACAAACAGGTGGGGGATTGTGTAGTGGATTTTGTCTTTGATTGTTTAAATTGGATTAACAAGGGGGCTAACTCTTACATGCCAACTGATCATTGTATCAGCAATCCTCAGTGCTAGGCCAGCTGGCTGAATAGTGCAGTGACCTGACTGGTCAGAGAGTTTGTTTACAATGCACAATAGCCTGCAGCAGACTGGCTTGCTGCTGCTGCTGCAGGGGTTGGCTGGTGCATCATGCAGGAGGAGTGCTGATCTAACTTTTATGTCTTTCTTCAATTTTATAGTTTTCTGCATGGTTTATGGCTTTCCGCGAGAAGCGACTTTATGCCTTTTCGTGTGAAAATTTATAGCTTTACGTGAGAAGGGGTTTATAGCTTTCTGCGAGAAGCGACTTTATGCCTTTTCACGTGCAAATTTATAGCTTTACGAGAGAAGCGATGTTATGTCTTTTTGCGAGAAGCACACAACATTCGACTTTGAAAGATAATTGGTGATCTGTCTTTTCCTGTATATGGTGTAAATAGAGTTTGTTGACCACACTACCAAAGGTGATTAAAGTAGTTTGAGTTTTACAGTTGTTGTTCTGTTTGAATGAAGTTCTCCCCCAAGCCTGAATTCCGTTCTCCACACTATTTCCACCCAGCTAATCCCACATATTGTGAAATAGGTGGAAAATAGCCCTGTAACAAGTGGTGGAGTCCCGGCGGTAGTTGTATTAACTACATGAAGATCCGGTACCGCACAATTGAGGTGCTAGAACAAAAGAATGCGCCAGGATGAGTCAACGACTGACATCACAAAGACAAATCGATAGACAACAACATGTACAGTATCATCGCTCATTCCATCAACATCAGCCGTGGCATGCAGGTCAACACATCAGTGACCAAGGAGACAATCCCATCATCAGCGACATCAAAGAAACCGACAGTGCTACAGATGTGGTGAGTGTTTCACACTGAGCCATCTATCATACTGCCAAGTAAGATTTGTGCGCTGCTTCTCTTGTCATAATTTCGGACACTTCGTTTATGTGTGCCAATAGGCACAGATATGTTTCATTCATTTCGGCAAGCAGAAGCAGGATACAAAATTCTTGCAAGTTTCTTACTCACAGATATGTGCAGAAAACGGACAGTTCCACTAACACCAGTAATGATTTAAGTATATGTGAAATACACTGCGCTGAAGCTAGTATGCAGAAAAAGACTAAGCAGATGAAAGCGAATCCCTTGCGCAGGGCCTTCCATAAGGCACCATTGATGAAGATGCTCTAAGATGTGAGATTAGTGCTAAAGACAGAGAATTCAGGTTAAAAACTAAACTCTGCTGTGATGGACAGAATGGAAGAAGATAAGATCTTTCACAGCATGGAGATGCTTTCAATCTTGGAGAGAGTAACCAGTGTTCGGGGACAACTGACTAAATGTGAAGAAGAAAAAGCTACCATTAGTCAGGAATATGAAAATGTTAAAACTAGACTTGAAGAGACCAGTAGTGAAACTCAATCATTAAAATCTGAATGTAACAAACACAATGAGCAGCTCATCAACATCAGGACAGACAATACTACCGGTATTTCAGAATATAAACATGATTTCAGTGAGTTGTGTCATGAAAATAATTTTAATGTGGTACAACACCATTCTGGAGGAGCTAGAGACATTAAAACAAGAAAACACTCATAGCGTAAATTCTGTTAGAGAATTTGAGGAGGTGAAACAAAGCTGGGATATAGAATCGAATAAACTAGAAAAGATGATTGCCCAGGTGCGTGGTGAACGAGACTATTTCGAGGAGAGGTACGAAACATGTGCAGCAGATAATCAACGAGCAGTAGAGCGCCGGATCGAGATGGAGACAGAAATTAAATGGTTAAAGAGACAATGAAATCAGTATCAGAGGAGAAATTAAGATTGAAATATATAGTCAGTTGTGTTTTTAGCCATGGTAGGTTTCACCAATGAGCTACATAAAATATTCATGTACTTATCAGGAATATTATATCACACCATCTAATTTATTCTGTTCCATCTATATATCACTATTTTATTTTTTATGTTGGTCCTGAGGGCAGGGCCATTTTTAGCTCAGCTGACCTGACAGGCCAAGTGAGCTTATGCTGTGGCGACCGTCCATCCGTCGTCCGTCAGCTTTTGCTTTAAAATGCTACTCCTCCTTAACCAATAGCCGAATCTTGACTAAATTTTGGTCAACGAATGCTATTGTGCTCGGATCCGGAACTTCCATTTGGAATTTTGATCAAAATCAGATTTTATTAAAAATTTACCGGAAATTGTTAAATTGCTTGTTCTCCTTACCCTTTTGACCGATCTCAATCAAATCTGGCTGAAAGGATCCTATGGTCATAGGTTATTGAACTTCCATTCAGAATTTTGATTCGTAAATATTTTGGGTGGAGATCCTAGATTTTATTTTAAATTTGCCGGAAATTTTCAAATTGCTTCTCCTTACCCATTTGACCGATTTCAATCAAATTTGGCTGGAAGGACCCTATGGTCATAGGTAAAAGAACCTGCATTCAGAATTTTGATTTGTAAATATTTTGGGTGAAAAACTTAGATTTTATTAAAAATTTACTGGAAATTGTCAAATTGCTTCTTCTTACCATTTTGACAGATTTCAACCAAATTGGACTGAAAGAATTCTATTGTGATAGGCTCTAGTATTTCTATTCAGAATTTTGAGTCATGAATTTTTTGCGTGCAAATCTTAGATTTTATTTTTTTAAATTCCAAAAATTTCTCAAATTGCTTCTTACCATTTTGACTGATTGTAATGAAGCTTGGCTGGGAGAATCCTATGGTGGTAGGCCTCGGACCTTCTATTCAGAATTTTGATTCATTAATTTTTCCCGTAGCGAATGGTGCGAAATCGTTTACAATGCTACTCTTCATTAACTGCTTTGGTGATTTCAACCAGATTGGGCTGGAAGGCCTCTATGGTGGTAGGGATGATGGATGAAATGACCTGAGGCTAGGAGTGTTCAGAACTCCTATACAAAAATTTGGTTGCTATGTTTTCCCAGTGGCAATCTTGGATTTTTTTTAAATGTCCAGGAAATCGCTTACATAACTACTCCTCATTAACCACTTGCCCGATTTCAACAAAATTTGGCTGGAAGGACCCAATGGTCGTACGCTCCAGAACTTCCATTCAAAATTTTGATTCATCAATTTTTTTGGGTGAAAATCTTAGATCTTTTTGAAAATGTACCGGAAATTGTCAAAATGTTTCTTACCATTCTGAGCGATTTCAACCAAATTTGTCTGAAAGGATTTTATGGTCATAGGTTCCAGAACCTCCAATCAGAATTTTGATTCATCAAATTTTTGGGTGAAAATTCTAGATTTTATGGAAAATGTACAGGAAATTGTCAAAATGATTCTTCTCATTACCATTTTTGACCAATTTCAACCAAATTTGGCTGAATGGACCAAATGGTCGTAGGCTCCAGAACCTCCATTCAGAATTTTTATTCATCAATTTTTTGAGGTGAAAATCTTACATTTTATGAAAAATGTACCGGAAATTGTCAAAATGCTTCTCCTTACCATTTTGACCGATTTCAACCAAATTTGGGTGAAAGGATCCAATGGTCGTAGGCTCCAGAATTTCCATTCGGAATTTTGATTCATCAATTTTTTTGGTGAAAATCTTAGATTTTATGAATAATGTACCGGAAATTGTCAAATTGCTTCTTCTCCTTACCATTCTGAGCGATTTCAACCAAATTTGGTGGAAAGGATCCTGTCGCCATAGGCTCTAGACCATCCATTCAGAATCTTGATTCTATGAAAAATTTACCGGAAATTGTCAAATTGCTACTCCTTAGCTGCTTGATATATTTGATATATATAACAAAATTTCACTAATGGATTATATAGTGGTAGGCTCTAGAAATTCTATTCCAAATTTTGATTGATTAATTTGTTGGGTAAAAATCTTAGATTTTATGAAAAATTTACCAGAAATTCTCAAAACGCTGCTTCTCCTTAGTTGCTTGACATATTTCAAACAAATTTGGCTCGAGTGACCCTATCAAGGTAGACTAGAATTTCTATTCAGAATTTTGATTGGGCAATTTTTTGGGTGGCCATCTTGGATTTTCCGAAAATTATCCATCAATTATCTACACGTATTTAAATGCAAATGGTTCAAATGTTAATGGTCCAGGTGAGCGCCACAGGCCCTTGGGCCTCTTGTTTAAGTTGGTAGAGTATGTCATGGTGTCATTAGGCCAGGTATAGAAAATTCTGTGTTGAATTATATATTATTGATTTTAAGCAGCATAAATTAGCATGTTCATAATTGTGACCAGCTGAATCATATGAAATCAAGCGTGACGATTCTAGGAGTATAGTGGATAGAGGAGACAATAGCCCAAATAATAGTCAGGACAATGAAAGCGACCCAGTCTGCAGTGTGGACATAATAAATTACAGTATTCCAAGAGAACATATATATATACTGAACCAAAAAAGTTTAGCAACACTTAGAATATTACTGTATAAATGTTATTTAACAAAAACAATAAATTGATTCAAGTATATCTATTTAATTGATAGGTCATTTTCCAATTTGAACATGCTTCGAATTAAGCACCTGATGTCACGAAGAGGAATCGCATCCCATTCCTGGAGCAGTGCAGCTTCCAGCTCCCGCACGTTGTGAAGATGTGGATGGTTCTCACGCACCATACGGCCAAGAATGTCCCACACGTGTTCGTTAGGAGTTAGGTCCGGTGATCGCGCTGGCCAGTCCAACACCGGAACGTTGTTAGCCTCAAGGAAATCACTGGTGACCCTAGCTGAACGAGGACGGGCGTTGTCTTGCTGGAACATAAAGTCTGCATGATGCTGCATAAAAGGGATGACAACAGGGGTGACAACTTCTCCACAGTAACGTTGAGCCGTTAAATTTCTGCAAATCACAATAAGATCTGTTTTGCCATTTTCATGGATTCCAGCCCACACCATGACACTGCCGCCACTGAATCTGTCGTGCTGAATGATGTTGGCTGCATCATACCGTTCTCCTAAACGTCGCCAAACCAGTTGCCTACCATCCGCCACATCCACACAAAACCTCGACTCATCATTGAACAAAACGTGGCTCCATTGTTGAGCATGCCATTGCTAATGAGTTCTTGCCCATGCAAACCGATTCTCGATGTGATGCTCTGTAAGCGGAACAGCAACAAGTGGACGACGGGAATGCAGTCCAGCATCATGGAGTCTGTTTCGCTCAGTTTGTGCATGCACTGTAGTGCCGGTAGCGGTGTGCAAATTACGGGACAGCCGTGGCGCAGTCTCAAACCTGTGACGTCGTGATGACGTCACTAAGTAGCGGTCTTCTCGTGGTGTTGCTCTCGGTCTGCCAGATCATGGTCGGTCATTAACATGTCCAGTTACCTGCTCACGTTGGCAGAGACGGGAAATGGTTACGGCGTGACCATTAAAATGTCGACCAACAGCGCGATGCTCTGCCCAGCAGCGAGTCTTCCCATTCCTTCATGGCGCTGATTTTCGGGTAGCCCTGGGCGGCGGCCCATGTTCGGTAGGGTAAACTTTTAAGCGTTTTTTGTCAACGTTCGTTATTTGCTTTTGCAATATGGTGAATTTTTGCCTTCGCTACCCGCCAATGTGGGCCAGTGCATGAAAAATGCGTTTTCACATGCAGTAAGCGTGGGGCCGAGAAATGCAAGAAATGATTTGCATTTCTTCATGATCAGCAAGACATTACATTGACGAAACATGCCTGCAAATTTGCTTATAAATGAACGTATAGTTTTAATACAAGAAACCAAACTTCACTGTTGCTAAACTTTTTTGGCTCAGTATATAATAACATACTTATGAAAATGCATGTTTATAATCCGATAACCGTTTTCCTTCTGAATTCCCATAAACATGATTTCACGACATTGGCATAAGAAACCTGCATATTATTCTGGAAATAATTTGACTGAAAGTTGTTGCTGCCTCAAGGAGAAACAACTTTCGCTTTGATTGTTTTCAAAATAGTCATCAGGATTTTCTGAATTTGTCAGAGTAAAATACTGTCCGCATGTATACAGAATGAAAGTGGTTAATTATATTTATTTCTTTGAATTGCCTAAATCTGGTATTCACAAAAGTACTATTAGTAAAAACCTTATTCTTTAAGCAAATTATTAATGATTTTAGACATGTTCTGAATTTATTTCCAACAAGTCTCTTGACTACCTGTTTATTGACTTTAACGACCCCTAGCTATAAAATGTAAATGAATTTGTGTATTTGAGAGATAGAATGAGTGAGAGAAACAGTAAGAGACAGAGCTAGATATTGAGAGATAGAATTATACAGTCAGACGACTGATAGATATATGTCATTGTATGTATGTATGTATGCATTTATATAGCGCCAATTCCAGAATTAACTGCCCAAAGGCGCTTTACAAAAGTTAAAGCTAATTTAAAATAGTGAAATATGCTTTTTGGAACAAATGGGTTTTTAGAAGAGTTTTGAAAGCCTCAACATTGTTGCTGTTTTGAATGTTGGATGGAAGGTCGTTCCAAAGTTTTGGTCCAGCTATGGAGAAAGCACGCTCTCCAATGACAAGATTGGAATTGGGTACTACGCAGAGTAGCTGTTCACTCGATCTTAGTGCTCTCGGTGCTATTCGTCTAGTTATATAGAGATTCATAGAGTTAGAGATAATTTCTAAAGATAGACAATTAGTGTTTGTAAAGTTTAATATCACCAGTATATCACTTGAAGTAAAGTTTAGAATTATTAAAAGTTTAATATCAGTAATATTTGAAGAACGATCTTGCTTATTGATTAATAGAGTGCCTTCACCCGTTGTCTCATCCTAAAGCGTATCAGAGCTATTGCCACTCAGCTAACCCCCCCCCCCCCCCCCCGTATTCTGAAATAGGTGGAAAATAGCCCTGTAACACATGTACATGCCACAAACGAAGAATTCTTTATGATCGAATGAATATTCTGTTGAATATTTTGAAACTAATTTGACTTGGAGCTTTACGACAGCAACAGGTGCTAGGTTCCATTCAAATTAGTTTCGAAATATTAAACAGTGACTTGAAACTGAGTCACCGGAATTTTAATGGTTAAAAGGTTAACAATGTTTAACCCTTTCAATGATAAATCCCTGAAAATGTAAATTCTATACACTGTATAGCACTTTGTGTTGAATATTTTGGAATTAATATGACAGGAAGGCATTGCTGTGCTTCCAGCCATGTTAATTTCAAAATATTCAACATATTTCCTTTTTCTTTGCCCTGAGAATGAGATACATGGAATTTATCGATGGAATTGCTAATGGTATGAGTGGTCAGAAGTTTCTGCTTAGTGAGGAATACCTTATAGGGACCAGGAGAAAGGTATTTTGAAAATTTACCACTAGAATGAGGAGCCTATACTGTCATTCCAGTGGTAGATTTTCAAAATTTGTTTTACTCATGGCCTCAATAGGCATCTCTCAAGGCCACTTTAGATGGCGCTGTTGGCAAGCCTGACCCTTAAATGGTTATTAAAGATAGCTTTCTAGATTATAACTGTTTGATTGTTTTCTAGTTCCAGTAACGACTGTGTCTCTAATACCTGCTAATAGTATCCCTTTAAGTACAGAGCAAACGGAAGCCACCATATTCCCCTGTACAGTTACCAGTAAACCTAAAGCCACTGTTACCTGGCAACTGGTGAATACAGATACGAGTACAGTTACATTGTCTGCTGCCAGGGAGAGCGCCACTACTCATAATAAACTAATAACAGTGATAAGTATCCTGTCATACATACCACAGAAAGAACATAATGGTGACTCCATACGATGTACAGCACACAATACAGCAAAGACCGGTCCTGTTGTATCTCATGCTACCAGATTAATCATTCACTGTAAGTATTATACATCAATATGATGTTTAATTTACCACAGTGTACTTGATATTTAACCCTTAATTTCCATTTGTCAACCAAGAAATTTGGAATTTAAACAAATTTACCACTAGCCTGACTGGTTGGCTCAAAACAGTTATTCCAGTTATAAAAATAATAACTCACTGTAAGTATTATACATTAATATGAGGTTTAATTTACCACAGTGTACTTGATATTTAACCCTTAACCCTTAGCACACTGATGTCAGAATTTTAAATTTTCAAAATTTTATTAAAAGATGAACTGGTGTACGTTTTTCAACAAACTTTGTGGAAGATGGTGCTGTCGCAGACAGAAACATCGTTCCCCAAAATTGTTGAAAAATGTACACCAGTTTCTTTGCTATTGACACAATAAAAGATAGAATATTGACATCAGAGTGTTAAGGGTTAATTACCATTTGTAGACCAAGAGACTATTTTTGAAAGTTTACCACTAACATGACTGTCTATATCGTCAAAACAGTTATTCCAGTGGTAAGTTTAAAAAGGTTGGACATTTAGCGTGACCAAAGTGCGAGGAGCCGTTTTTGGTCGATTTGACTATTAACTCTTTAACACTCAAACTTGTCAAAAATGGCTTTTACACTCGTCTTGGGAAATGTCCTTTTGCAGACGAAGAGGAATATTTTAGAAAATTTACCACTGGAATGACTGGCTCGACAACCGAGCCAGTGATACCAATGGTAAATTTTCAAAAATACTGCAAATCAACATTTTTAGCTCACCTGGCCTGAAAGGCCAAGTGAGCTTATGTCGTGGCGACCGTCCGTCGTGTGTCCGTCATCCATCCGTCCGTCCGTCCATCAACTTTTCCTTTAAAACGACTTCTTTTCAAGAACTGCTGGGACGATTTCAATTATATTTGGCAGAAAACATCGGTAGTGCATAGGGATCCAAGTTTGTTCAAACGAAGCCGATTGGCTAAAATCCAATTATTTTTTGTTTTCCCCCCATAGGCTCCCATAGTAAAGCAAACGGCCCATAGTAAAGCAATGGGGAATTCTTTAAACGACTTCTTCTCAAGAACCAGTTCAATTATATTTTGGAGGAAGCATTCATAGGGCATTGAGATCTAAGTTAGTTCAAACGAAGCGGATCGGTCAAAATCCAAGATGGCCACCTGCCAAAATGGCTGATTTTTAGAAATACTTTAAAAAATCTTCTCCGAAACCGCTGGAGGAATTGATTCAAAACTCATAACACATCATCTGTGGCAACGGTAGACCCAAGTTTGTTCACCTAGTTTTCGCGAAAACGACTTCTCCCGAACCGCTGAAGGAATAGAGCTGAAATTTTGTAAATATGCTTAGGGACCAAGGGCCTTTCAAGTTTGTTCAAGGGAGGTTTGTTCGTTAAAGAACATGGCCACCATCAACCAATCAAAATTTAGCGTTTCTTGGTCATATTGGCTTTTTTGTATTTGATTTATTTTGGTGGCGAAAATTGCTTTATATATGCTTATGAGTGTGGGCAGTTCAAATATCCCACTTTCGAGACTGTCAGATAAACGGTTTTCCTGCCATCTTGGTTTGTTTTCCCGCCATAGTCTCCCATAGTAAAGCAATGGGCCCATGGTATAGTAATGGGGAATTCTTTAAACGACTTCTCAAGAACCACTGGGCCGATTTCAATTATATTTTGGAGGAAGCTTTCATAGGGCATAGAGATCTAAGTTTGTTCAAATGAAACCGATCGGCCAATTTGGCCGGTGGCCATCTTGGAATTGGGCCGATTTTAGGAAACGTCTTTAAAAATCTTCTCCGAAAGCACTTGGTGGATTAATGCCAACCTCATGAAATATGATTTATGGCAAGGGAACTTGATTGGTCAAATGGTTCGGCGGCCATCTTGGTTGACCTAGTTGTAGCAAAAATGACTTAATCTCCAGAAGCGCTGAAGGGATCGGGCCAAAATTTGGCAGATATGATTAGTGCTTAAGGGCCATTAAAGTTTGTTTAAGAGAAGTTGATCCATCAAAAAACATGGCTGCTGTGGGCCAATCAAAATATAGCATGTTTGGTGGCCATATTGGATCTTTTTATTTGATGGATTTTGAGGCCTAAATTGGTTTTATATATTTTTGTGGGTATTATGATTTCAAATTTGCAATTTTCAAAACTGTCGGATAAACGGTTTGGTGGCCATCTTGTTGATAAAGAGCATTCTAGTTGAAATGCCTATTGTCCAGGTGAGTGATACAGGCCCCTTTGGCCTCTTGTTTAATGAAAAAAATTGAAATTTTCTCGAGCAAATTTGGGTGTTAAAGGGTTAAACATGTACTTGTCATCATATGCTATATTCTTGATCATCAGCGTCCTCAGGTAAATGTTACACTTAGGTCAAAATCGGTCATTCTTAAAGAGTGCAGAAGGGTTTCTTGTGTTTATTTTGGAAACACTGTTGCTGAAAACACCAATTATTATATGAAGGAAGATGGTATTATGATCAAGGTTTGACATGAAATTTATAATTTTTGCGTTGAATGTCCATTTACAGGGCAAGAAAAGACTATTTTTGAAGATTTACCACTGAAATGACTGATTCGCTTATTGAGCCAGTCAGTCAAGCAGTAAATTTTCAAGAAGAGTGTTCTCTTGTCCAGCTATAGGACATTCCTCCTGAGGCCACCGCAAAGGTCAGTTTTGGCTGGCTTGACCATTAAGTGGTTAATTGCTTAAAGAAAATGCTGGTTTACAATGCACTATTATGATCCATAAACACATGATAGTCTCATTCTGTGGTATCTGTGGCTACAGTATGTAAGAATTGAATTTATAAATAATAACTTGTACAAGCTTAATTTTCTGTTGCAACATTTACTCGATTTATAAAACATGTGAAATGACATACGTATATACTGAGTGGTGATGGACTAACATGACTGTAATAACAATGCCTTTTTGACCATGACGTGCTTAAACACAGACTAATATTTCTTTGGGAGCAACAATTTCCTGTCAAAATATTTTCTAAATATTCAACAAGTTTAAGTTTTCAGCATATCCAGCAACTGCACGGTTGCCTGTGGGATACTGGGAGAAGGTTCGGTTAGCCCCAGATAATTTAGGCCATCCTTAACCCTCTTGTGTCAACTTAACCCTCTAATGGTCAAGTTCGTCAAAAATGGCCTCTGCAGTGATCTTGAGACCTAATCGAGCCTG
The DNA here is from genome assembly GCA_034401795.1 of Chaetoderma sp. LZ-2023a. NCBI lineage: Eukaryota > Metazoa > Mollusca > Caudofoveata > Chaetodermatida > Chaetodermatidae > Chaetoderma > Chaetoderma sp. LZ-2023a. The sequence continues at coordinate 36,560,134 of CM067361.1, read as the reverse complement.
TCATTCCAGTGGTAAATTTTCACAAATACTCTTCTAGGTCTGCAATTGGACACTGGCTAAGCAGAATTTTGAATATTCTTGACTATTACACTTTTGATGAATGTCCATTTGAAGTATAACAGAAAAATTTCCTTGAAAAGTATTGGCAATTAATTGGTTAATTGAAATAAATAGTATTTTGAGTGCTTTAATGAGCTCTTGACACAAGAGGGGTTAAACAAATTTTGGTTGTCCTCTCCCGACCCTGATGATTGGAGTAGTGTACATGTAAGTATGTAGGGAAATTCTTTTTATTTTAACTGCTGAAATATAACATTACAAAATTGAATTAAGTAACAAAATTTAGAGTTTTTTATTTGATATTCAAACAGAAACTATAAAGCAAACAGAAACTATAAAGCAAACAGTTTCTAAGGGTTATATGAGCATATTTTGATGAATGGAGTCAATTAAATTTCCCAATAAACTTACATCAGAAAATTAACAAAATTCTTCACAAAACTTTGCCCCTGATGAGTTCCGCTCAAGGAATGAAACGCCATGAAGTCTGAATCAAAAACAGTGATGATTACACATGATCATTTCCCATACAAACAGCCAAAATATCTCCACTAAAGGAGCAATACCTCTACGAACTTGACCTACAGAAACCCATAGAAATTTATCACCGAAATGACCTACAACCGGTAAAACACCTAAACCACCAAAAAACGTTTTCCAACTGCCAAAATGGACACAATCAGTAAAAAATTTACAACCAGTAAAATTGACCACAACCGTCAAAAATGTTGCCCAATCGCCGAAAATGGCAGAACCGGCAAACAACTTACAACTGGCAAAAAATATCACAGCCGCCAAAAAACTGTCACAACTGCCAAAAAAGGCACAACCAGTAAAAAAGTCACAACAGGTAAACTTGACCCCAACCAGTCAAACACAGATAAACCGGTAAAATGTTTGACAATACCGCCAAACCTCCAAAAATTTCAAGTGGGTGAACCGTCAATCTGGTTCCTTTCTGCCCATATATAGTCAAGATCGACTCAGTCCACAGGCTCGCTCAGGAAGGGTATAAAAGGGATGAAAATTCCAGTCCAGATCATTCAGACATTTGGTCTCACATCGTGACCAAGCGTCAGGCTAAATAACCTACAAGTAGCTCATATTTGTGACTACGTTGTTATTCACTGTCATTAAACAATGGATTCATCCAGCAAACTGTTGCCACGGGAAACGGAGATAGTCACAATACCTCTGCTCTCCGCACTGAGCCTAACCTCAGTAGATTCGGACACTCGTCACCAGGTCTAACACAGACCTGAATGCCACCATAAAACCACCACGGCTAACACCACCTGCAACTGAAGGAGTGGCAAGGTATTCAACAGTGGATCCTCCAAGACCACAGGCTGTTAGAGCTCAGAAACGGAGAAGGCCAGCTCACATACAGACCTAACATATAGATCCAAGATCATAGGCAACTGTCAGATGAGGAACATCGTCTACCCACTAACTTGCAACAAATGTGAGAAACAGTATGTAGGAGAGACTCTACGCACCTTCAAAATCATAATCCAAGAACATCTGAGATCGATATCAAACCGCCATAGGAATGAACGATACGACACACCCGTATCCAGACATTTCAATAAACATGGACCTTCTAGAACTGACATGCAGTCCAGAATTATCCAGGTACTCCCATCAGACCCGGACGATGAAAGCTCCACTCCATGGAGAAAGCAGAAAGAATGTCATTGGATACACTAGCTCCACACAATGGAGCCTATAGGCATAAACCTAGCAGGATAAGGGACGCCTCTTCTCTGGACCAACACACCCACCACGGGCGGACACGCCCAGTATGTTGTTATTAATCTTTTATCTCTAAGGTGTCCCTAAGAATCCATCTTTCCAGTCAGATAATATGTTTCTACACATTTATTGGCGACAACATCACTTTTGCCATAAACGTCACACATTGACGTCATACCCATTGTCATCACCTCGCCTCTTAAAGATGCTTTTCAATATGGCAATTTTACATGGATTTCAGCAAAACGCTATTTCCTCCTTTTTAAATTTTAAATTTGAATTTAATTACAAATGTCTAAAAATCTTCTCCGAAACCACTTGGAATATCATCTAGGGTACGAGCTAAGCCAATTTTGTTTGATTGACCAAATGGTTTGGTGGCCATCTTGGATGACCTAGTTTTGCAAAAACGACTTCTCTAGAACCACTGAAGTGATCAGGCCAAAATTGGGGAGATATAATTAGGGCTGAAATGCCATAAATTTGTCCATGGAAAGTTGATATTGGATTTTTATTTTATGTTGGATAAATGGTTTGGTGGCCATCTTAGATCTTTTTTCCTGCCAAAAACTCCCATACTGAAGCAATGGGAAATGTAAAATGTATTCTTGAGAACCACGAGGCCGATTTCAATTATATTTGGCAGGAACAGTCTTTAGGGCATAGATATTCAAGTTTGGTAAAAGGAACTCAATCGGGCAATTTGGCAGGTGGTCATCTTGGATTTTGGTCACTTTTTAAAAATTTTTCTTTTGAAATCTCCGAAACCGCTTGGAGCATTGATTCAAAACTTATAAAATATGATCTAGGGGGAGCTGAATTGAGTTTGTTCAATGGAACATGATTGGCCAAATAGTTCGCCGACCATCTTGGTGACCTAGATTTCTTGCGCCGAATGGCTGAACAGATCGAGGAGAAATTTGGCAGTTATGATTAGGGCTGAAACGCCATTAAATGTGTCCATGGAAAGTTGATATGTCAAATAACGTGTCTGACATGAATCAATCAACATTTAGTGTTTTTGGCTGACATCTTGTATTTTATGCAAATTTCTGAGAAAATCATAAAAAGTTCACTGATTAACCACTGGACCAATTTTAATAAAATTTGGCTAAACCTTCTTCACAGAGATTTGATTGGTAAATTTTTCCAGTGGTCATCTCATTTTCTTGGTTGTGCCAGTGGCCAATAATTCCAGGTGAGCGATACAGGCACGCTTAGGTCTCTTGTTTAAGGATGGCCTTATTGTAGAACGCATACATATATGACTCTTCTTAGTCTTTGCGATTGTTTTCAGATCCACCAGATTCTGTAAGAGCTATCTCAGGCTATGCAACTGCTGTTAATGAGAGCAGCACAGAATCTCTATACCTGACATGTAGTGTGAATGGTATGGCTAATCCTAACATACTCGTCTATACCTGGTCCCGTGATTGTGGAACTGGTAAGAATAACGCACCTTCTAAGCAAATACCGAGCCTTTACTTAATTATTTGATTCTCAAGCTATTCAAGAATGGACCTTTGCAGTTTTAGCTATGCCCTGCCCATTTTTGGCTAAGTTCCACCCACACCTCGTTCGTGTTGGGATCGATCGATCGATCTCTGAATGCCCTGACTATCAATTTCCTGTACAGGTAAGCTGTTGAATAGTTTGAAACTAATTTGACGGGGTGCTTTTGCTGCCTGTGCAGCAACAGTGCCCAGTCAAATTAGTTTCAAAATATTCAACAACATGTTTATTAAATGGTAAAGACCTCATTTTCGCAAAAACGATTCATTCCCCGGAACCGTTGAAGCGATCAAGCTGAAATTTGTTATATATGCTTAAGGACTAAGGGCCATTAAAGTTTGTTCAAGAGAAGTTGATCCATCAAAAATTTCAAAATGCATGAAATATCATCTAGGGCAAAAGTTGTACCAAGTTTGTTTCAAGGGAACTTGATTGGCCAAATGGTTTGGTGGCCATCTTGGATTACCTAATTTTTGCCAAAATGACTCCAGAACCGCTGAGCGGATTGGGCCAAAATTTGAGTGATATGATTAAGCACTGAGTGCCATTAGAGTTTTTTCACAGGAAGGCGCTACGTCAGAAATGTGGCAGAAGTGGACCAATCAAAATGTAGCGTGTTTGGCGGCCATATTGGACTTGCATAAATGTACACAAATTCATTTAGAAGACTACTCCTAAACCACCCACTAACAATTGTGACAAAAATGCATAACGCTCCAGGTGAGCGACACAGGCCCCTTGGGCCTCTTGTTTGTTTGTGGATATTTGTTGACCCGGTGTTGGTCGCGTTGTTTGTGACCTCATACAATAGTTTTTTGTGTTGGTCAGTCTTCATTTAAGCGTTCGTGACGTACTTACATTGTATCTACATCATTCATGACGTCATTGATTATGATGTTATCCTACACGTCACTAGTTGATTATGAAATCATCTGATATCAGATGATGGATGGATAAACTGGAAAGGTCCATTACTTCGTTTAGCTTGGAAAGATTAACATACTGGTGACATGTTTTATAACCAGCTGATCTTCTGTCCTGTCTGCTTTCTATGTATTAATCTATTACTGAGTGGGCATGCTAGGTGCATGTATCCAATACAAGTTTAAGATATGTATCGAACAATGTTAGCTATAGTGACTTGACGCAGAAGAAAGAATGGATGCAAATCATACAACTTTGTTCATGTGTACCTGAAAGTCTGAATCACCAATAATTAGTTTATTAGAGAACTCGGATTTCTCATTAGTAGGTCTGTGGGGTCATGATGATGTTCTTGGGCTGATCCGTTCTACACTATGCATGTTCGAATCACAAAGTCAATGGTTCAGGAACCATATTAATATGCTGAAGTTTTGTGTTATTTGAATATATTCAAAAGGATTACTTCTGTTTACTACTCTCTTTCAAAAATGTTTGTGGTGGTCTGTGTGAATGCCAGTTATCAGGCCAAGAGAAGAATATTTTTAAAATTTTGTCACTAGAATGACTGGCTGTAAAACTGCTCATTTAATTTAATCGCCAATGTGTTGAAATCAAACAATGAACAATGTTAGAATATTGTTTTTTGTAATCATCGGACATCAGCATCTCTTGATCATGTGTCTCAAGGGGGATAACTCTTGGTATTAATTAGCCAGTTAAGCGAAGGGAAAATGTGCTTTTGAACAGTGTACTGTTCTGAATGATAATTTGCAAAGGTCATAGATTGTTATTTTCTGAGGTCAAGCGTTATCTCCTCTTGTACCAGATGACTACTAATATATGTGAAACATTGAAACTATGCATCTGTAGCAAATATAACTTTAAAATTTTAAGCTGTGGACCTTTACATTCTTAGCTATACCCGCCAATCTAGCTAAGCTCTATTCACACCTCGCTCATGTTGGGAGCGATCGATGGCTGAGCTCCCTGACTATCAATTTCCAGAAAACTATGCAGTTAAGCTGTTGAATATTTTGAAACTAATTCGACTGGGTGCTGTTGCTGCCCAGTCAAGTTACTTTCAAAGTATTCAACAGCATCATTTTTAAATAGCAAAGATACAATTTGTACAACGTGTCGGACTATTAAGCCTTGAATACGGACTATTTCAAATCATTCATGATGTCATAATTATGGCGTCAACATGCATGTCAGTTAGTTAATTATGACATATGACAGATGGATAAACTTGAAAAGGTCCATTATCCTGGATTGTTGCTGTCAAATTGAGGGTTGAAAGTATTTAACTCAGTGTGTTATTGTATGAATGTACATGATGTACAACTGTAATATGTGATCGATATCTAAAGTCTATGTTTCTCTATTGCTACAGGAGCGGGACATACATCTCAACAGATCAGTGTTCCTCGCACACGGACTATGAACAATAAACAGTGCTACTGTACAGTGAGCCATCATGATACTGGATGGCAACGAAATAGCTTATCTGTCACATTCAATATTCATTGTGAGTTAGTTGTTTCTATTGTGCCATATAATTCATGTTGTGGAATCATTTCACCATGAGATCTCAGTCACTACATAGCTAGTACCTCCAAATGTTACAAATGAAAAACGCATCCCAATTTAGTAAACATTCTTTTGAATATATTGAAACTAATTTAACTGGGAGCTCCCAGTAAAATTACTTACAAAATATTCAACAATTAAAAATTTACTTATATAGTTACCTTGGAATTGCGATTCTGGTAATTCATGGTCCAAACTGTTAAACCTGATTCAGACTATGTGTACAAAGTGGGCAGGGATTAGTGAGATATGGGCATGGCATGGCAAGAAACGAATCCATCTATTACTTTCACTCCGGTTACCTCTCTACACCCATGCATGCCATGTGGATCAGTAGGCACTAGCCTGTAAAAACTGGGTTAGCTTCATGTGATAGGCTGACATTAATCCATGGGCAGCCAAAATTAACCCTTTAACCCTCAGATACCTAAAATGACATTCTTTATGAGGTTAAGAATAATCAGTTGAATATGTTGAAACTAAATTGACTAGAACCTACATGTAGGCAGCAATAGGTTCCAGTCAAATTAATTTCGAAATATTCAACGGATTTCCTGCATACGTTGCCTTAAAATTGAGATTTAAAAATTTTAAGGGATAAAGGGTTAATATTTTCTCTCAGTAATTTACTGTCACATAAAACTAAATAAACACAAACAAAATTCCCCACAGCATACTACCTGTACTGCAGGCACAACAGTTAAATATCAAAAATAATATACAATAATCCTAGATATATATAGATATTTATAAATATATTGCATTAATACATAATCATTTATATGAATTAATGACAAAATAGAGCATTAGTCTAAGATTAATTTTCAGCACCTAAGACTGGTTCCAAGTAGCTCACAATGATTAAAATACCTGTTCATAATAAGGGAAACAATCATCTCATTAGTAGATACCTCATAGCTTTAGCGGCTTTTTCTAAAGCGTGAGTTTTACTTTTCGAACCTCATGATACAATATTACCAAGGTTGAAAGGTTATTATTGAAATTGTATTGCATCTTTGGAAATTTTAATCAAGCAAACGATAATTAATTGAAGAACATACTATAGTCCTTTAGAATATTGAATACCTTTTCTATAGTAGCCTTGGAATGCAAATACTGTGATCAGGGATGGATGGTGTAAACACACAAATCTTATGAAGGAAAGTGTTATTGTCCACCAAAAATATGACCTATCTACACTCATTAGTGTCATCTGTCTTGTTTTTGTTGGTTTCAGATCATCCATATTATGTAAATAATATATCAGGTTATGCAAACCCTGTTACTGAGAGCAGCACAGTATATCTAGACCTGACATGCAGTGTGACTGGTGATGCTAATCCTGAAACCCTCATCTATACCTGGTCCAGTGACTGTGGAACCGGTAAGAACAATACATCTACCAAGCAATCATTATTAGTCATGGGTATCGCGAAAATTACTGTATCGTGATACGATGTGATACACAGTTACTGTATCATGATAATATCGCGATATATTGTGTAATTATTACAGGGAGGCGCTGTAGGTAGGGCTTAGAATACACCTTCGGTATCCTCTGCGTGTCGTAAGAGGCGACTAAAGGAGGTAAGGGTGAGGTAACCCTGACAGAAACCTCGAGTGCTGAAGACGGAGGTTCCAGGCCGCACGGCGCACTCTAATAAACCATGGATCCACGCACTTAACTCTTATGATCATGCCGATAGTCACTTACAGGACTGGCGGTATGATCAGCGAACGAAAAGAAGAAGAACAGGGAGGCGGGAGATTGAAAATAGCTGCCATTTCAAGCCCATTTACCAATCACAATTGTTGCAAGAACTGGCAAGATGTGAATAACAATGAACTCCACCTCCTGAGCCCACTTAGAGCATTAAGTTGCTAAGCAATTTCACATATGTAAATATTAATATTAAATGTAATTATCTTTGCACATCAAATTCATCAATTGTAAATAGAATACCACTATACCAGTACATATAATCTCATTTCCCAGCTTGTGTTCTTTTTCTGATCGTGAGCCCCAATTTTCCCAGTTCAGTTAACAACCTAAACCAGTGTAATATACTACTGCGTACTGATATTAATATATAAAATCACCAATTCACCAAGGTTATTATGTTCCAATGTCACATGGTTTGATTGGTTTCTAAATGTTTTGTCTTGTCAAGGAATTTGTCAATACATGGTAATATAGTGAAATGACTGAGAAGATTACATTACAACCATGTAAAATAGTAAATCTTCAATTTATTAATGCAAAGTCTTTGACACCGAGTGGGACTGAGCAGTAGATGAAAGAGAAAAAACAAAGACATTGTCAAATGTTAACTATAGCAACACCCGAAGAATCATTACTCTGAATATTTTTATTGTTGTGATTACGTGAAATAACTGTGATCATGTGACGCAAAAAAATTAATTTTCAAGAATTATTTATCTAAATGTATCTACCATGATTTAAATCTTTTCAAACCAGTTTCGCTAAAATATGTTTGGTCGATAAATATTTTATTATTTATGTGGCCCAAAACTAAAGCCTCGGCAAACATCGGTAATCTCATGGAATTCCGTGCGGTACATATAGCAACCTCCTATATTTTTTTCCCGCGTACTCCGCACTGGGGTATAATTTAATTTCGATATCACTGCATGTATTTACCGCAATTTCGACCCAAGCAAACTTGTACCCTTCCAACTATGGGTTTTCTCGCAATTCTGGGCTGGTTCTCGGCTATTTACAGGCAGTATATTACAATTCCAAGTGTGTCAAGCAACATAAAAATGATGACAAAGAATGTACTGCGTCCGTCATCTGTTTTCAACAATTTCCCACCCAGTAACATCGATGTTTGCTGAAAAAATATTTAAAATATAGCGATTTACGGGGCCAGACCTATCAGTCAGAACTTATTAGCCAGTAGATTAGCCTATTTTCGAATTTTGTTAGCCAGTTCAGAATTTATTAGCCAGCATATTAGCCTATTTTGGAATTCTCTTAGCCAGATATCGGTTGTCTTAGCCAGACAAGCTTTTTTCTTAATTAGCCTATTTCTGTGTTTTCTTAGCCAAAGCATGCTCTGTACGCTACAAATCTGTCAAAATCAAGATCAATTGTATAATAATAATATATAATTAAAAGAATTGTCTACTAGCAACTGACTGCTGTGTTTGTTATTTTCCACTATTATTTGCCACTGACAAGTTGTTCACTGCTCATCCTTATTCAAATGAAATAAATAAAGTGATGCATACTGTGACACAGGAGACCATGTCATGGATCATCTTGATCTGGGCACTGACTCCATCTGCCTTGTTCAATGCAGATGACATTGATCATGAATAATCAAATCAAAGTTGATGGTCAGCATGTACAATGTAAGAGTTAGAATTAGATGCTTCATCAGGTGAGTGGGTCTCTGATCAATAAGTAATAAAGATGATCAGAAACATTTAATCATGGCTTGACCGCCATTGTCAAATAAAACTTGAATCTAGACATTTAAGTGGGGTGCATGTGTATCCGCATCATCATTATTTACTTCGATAGGTCGCTTTTTTGAACGAAAAATTGTTTATTTTACTCTGCGATGCCATCTTCTTTCTGTCAAAACTTTTAACCAACCACGGGAGACTGTCCCAAAACGGAAACGTTTCACACGCTGTATAATCGGGAATTTTCGGTTAACGAGAGTGGAAAGTAGTGAATTCGAAAACAACCGAATGTCATATTTATTTGCAGATTATTCAACTGACCGGCCGTAAGCAACTTCATTATCACTTCTACGCATCACCTGTGTTCGCGATGAACAGACAGCGAATGAACGCAAATTATGGATTAAATCTGTCAAAATATACCATAGGTGTATCGATGCTCGACTAATGTAGACACTTTTTTAGTAAAACATGCAGATGATGTGGTTTTGATTGATGATATGACGCACAACTTAGCAGATTCGTGTCTGGTACCGCAATACCCCCATCGGAGCTCTAGAAAGAAAGACTAGTTCAGGGCTAGTTATAAAACACTATGCGCCCCTAATGTTGTAACATATACCAAAATCTCATTGGCTTTTCGCAGAAATAAAACGCCGGTAGCCATTTAATGATTTTCTTTTTGTGACATTCGGTAGCTTTCGGATTCCCTATATTGTTATGTAATGTAGCCGAGTATAACCATAAAGACGTGTCACGTTGACGTCACTTGCGCAATTCACCCCCTGGTGATAGTCATGGTAAACTATTGGTGAAAAAGCAGTAATCAAGTGGGATAACTACGTTTCGAGTAACGTACAGGCATAAACATTGTTTCCATACTAAGGGCGCAGTTTACCGTGACCAACTTCAGGTGGCGCTGTTTATAAATTTGGTATTACGCCGTAGTACAGTCTGTCGCGTCTATATAATTAGTCTATGACTTCGGTTAGACGCGATCGCTAGTTTCAGGTTTACTTGGAAACTACATAAATACGTTCGCCTTTGCAGAAAAGCTGTTCGCCAGCTCCATTTGATGAATTGTGTTAGTATTATTTTGCGTTCACCATGAAACTCGCCTAGATTTGTTTTTTATTCGCCAGCAGTGAGAATTATTATTATTTAAGCAAAGAAAATATACGTTTCCACTGGCCGAATTTGTTTGGGCCGAAATCAGAGATTTTCATTGTATTATTTATAGTAACGGTTTTCCGAGTAAACGCCTGTAACTAAAATAAGGAAGCAGTAACTCTTTTAAGCGAATATTTTGGCATATTTATCAGAATCTCATGAAATAGTGAAGATTGGTGTTTTTCCACAAAAATATCGGTTCACGGCGAATGTATCACGATATGTATTGCAGCTGTATTTGTATCGATTTTTATCGATGTATCGGTAATACCGCCCATGACTAATTATTATATATAGAGGATCTTAAATGATTTCTTATTTACTAATTACCAATATTGTTCAGTCATTATCATTGGTTGGGCCGCTGAATGCTGGTGTGAGTATTGCATTGGTGCTGTGTGTCTTTGTCCATCTGTCTGTTGTGCCATCCGTCCGTCCATCCATCCGTCCTCCCGCCCGCCTGTCCGCCCGCCCGCGTGTTTGTTTACAAAATAGGTTTATGCACATGTAACATGTATGCACATCAAAGTTAATTATTATAACATGTTCATATATGAAAAACAAACACACAACTATGTACATGGATTAAATAAGTTCAGCATGTATATTTTAGAGTATCATCAGACATTATTCTGAAACATACATGGTACACCGCCACTTCACTTAATTGCTTTGTTGTTGTAACTAGTCATGCTACACATAGTTGCGAGAATGTTTGATATAAACCCACGAATTCAGAAACGATTGATGTATTTAAAGTTTTTACTTGTACAAATGGTATACACGGTGGTTGTTTAGGAAATGTGTGTATACACGATGAGAGATTGTTATACCCCACCAAAAAATTTGGCAGGGTATTATGTAATGGCGCTGTCCGTCCGGGCAGTCGGGCGTGCATGCGGCAGAGTGCTTTCTGGATGATAACCGGCCACTGGTGGCCATCTTGAAAATTGGTTTTCAGATGATGACTCCGTTGCTATTTGTGAGATCGCATTGAAACTTCATGGAGTGTTTGGAGTAGGTCTGGAGAAGAAACCTATCGAAATTGATGATGATCCGAACTCCAAGATGGCCGCCAGCCACAGGCTGCCATGTTGAAAGTTGGTTTCTGGATGATATCTCCGTTACCATTTATCGGATCACTTCATAGGGTCGTTGGAATATGTCTGGTGAAAAAAACTTATCGAAATTTATGATAACCTAAAATCCAATATGGCCACCAGTCAGCGTCGGCCATCTTGAAAATTGGTTTCTTTATGATACCTCCTTGACCGTTTAACAGATCGCTTTGACACTTCATAAGGATGACTGGTCTGGGTCTGAGGAAGAAATAAATATTTTCTGATAGCTCTCATTCATTGGTTTGTCATCATGGGGGTGGGGTGTGGGTGGTTGGGTGGGTGGATGTATTATGCGCCGTTTGTGGAGCTCTTGTTTTTTTAATTTTATCAAGGGAATAACGTGCTAGTGATTCCAGTGGCAAATTAAAAAAAAATAGTCACTTAGCCTACAATTGACATTCCCTATGCAAAGATTTAATGGTTTTGGACATATATTGACCATTAAAATGTTAAAATTATTATCTAAACTATGCCTGACGTCTCTGTTTCTATATTGCTCCAGGAGTGGGACATACATCCAAGATCAGTGTTCCTCGCAGTCGGAATATGAACAATAATCAGTGCTATTGTACAGTCACACATTCTGCGACTGGATGGAGACAAACTACCCAACCTATCATATTCAATTTCCTATGTGAGTTAGTAAAATCTTTATTATGTACAATAGCTTCTGTTCACTTTCAACCTAATAACCCGTGACCAGATACTAGTAGAGGCGAATGCATTAACCCTTTAATGGTCAAGCCAGCCAAAACCAGCCTCTGTTATGGTCTTGTGGAATGACCATTTCCAGGCCAAGAGAATAGAATTTTTGAAGATTTACCTCTGGAATGACTGGGTCGATAACCGACGTAGCCATTCCAGTGATAAATTTAAAAAAATTGTATTCTCTTGCCCTGTAAATGGACATTCAATAAGCAGATATTAAAATTTTCCCGACTAAATTTGATCATTAAAGGGTTAAGATGGTTAATGCTGTATGTTGCTGCATATTCTGGCCATATATCCAGCTTTATGTGTACTAAGTGTGTAATACAAGATTAATTGTTAAATAACAATGCTACAGGATTAACATCTGCATACATAATCTCCGGTCACAGTGTAGTTCTTATGGATAAACAGTTGAAGTAAAATCCTTAAATCTTTTGAAAAAATAGTATGTGTAAATGAGGATTATATGCATACAATTGACTTCTTAGTGACAAGTAGTATGCGATGAAGTAAATTTTAAAACATCTGAACACAGACTCACATCAATCAATCATTAGTTTTCTCATCCAATGTTTAATATGTCATCAAATGTGACCTTTTATTTTTCATGTGTTTATCTCACTAATTTGTCAATATGTTAGAGATTGACCAGGCTGCTTCCTCAATACTTCCCTCAATTTGAATTTACTTGCAGCACATATAGTGTGTTTAATCCTTTAGCCCTCAAATTTGTTCAAGAAAATTTAAATTTTCCTATAGAAAATCTCCATTTGCAAATCGAGAGAAGACAATTTTCTGAAAATTTAACACTTAAATGACTTGGTCACTTAGCGAGTCATTTCGGTGATAAATTTTCAAAAATAGCCTTCTCTCAGTCAACACATGGACATTTCTCAAGACCACTGCAGAAGCCGACTGATATGAGTGTCAAAGGGTTAATTATGGTCAAACCTGGCAAAATGTTTTCATCAGGGGTCTTGAAAAATGTCCATTTGCAGACCAAATAAAGATTTTTTTTAAACCGAACCTCTGGATTGACTTGCTTGATAACCAAGCAAGTCCTTTCACTGCTTAGCTTTCAAAAATAATCTCTTAGTCTGTAAAAGTTTGACCATTAAAGAGTTAAGCACGCTGTTCTATGCCAGCAATATCTTGACTGGAAGCAGTTTTAGCAGACAACAGATGTTAACACGCAGTGCTTTCCAATCAAATTACTTTCAAATCTTCAATGACTGTTTTGTATACACGGTAGTTGTCTTAGAGTAGAGCACATGAAATGTCATGGATGGATGTGCTAAGCCCACTTCGCTTATGAAAGAATGCATTGTTTTCCGTCTACATATGATTTTTCTGCGCTAAGTCATTTACATGTACTGTTTGTTATTATTTTCAGATCCACCAGATTCTGTAAACAATATCTTGGGTTATACAAACCCTGTTACTGAGAGAAGCACAGAATCTCTACACCTGACATGTAGTGTGAATGGTGTGCCTAATCCTGACATTCTCATCTATTCCTGGTCCAGTGACTGTGGACCTGGTAAGAACAAAACATCAACTAAGCAAGCATTACATTATACAATATTCTCTAAAATGTGTTATTTAATCGTTTAATTTCTTACCTTTGCAATATGAGTATAATAAATTGGTCACTCATCCATGTTGTGTTTGGAAATCAACATTGAACTCGATGCCTGTGATGTCTCATCCAAACTATTTTAACAGAAGACAGACTTGTGCAAGAAAAATATGGCTATTAGACTCAGAAATGTAAAGTAGCAGTAACCTATTAATATGGTCCATGCTGATTTCTGAGTGGAACTTGATGTTTTCATGCACACCCATGTTCAGACATCGATGGTTATATTCTGAATGATTACACATGACTAGCTGTGGCTGCTTAAACTTTAGCCCATTTGTTGTTCAAGAAAATGTACATTTTCTCGTTGAAAATGTCTATTTGCAGACCAGGATATGACAATTTTTTTTTTAATTTACCACTGGAATGACTGGCTTGGTAATGGATCTTTCCAGTTTATCCATCCATCGAATGATGTCATAATCAATAACTGATGTGTAGGATGCCATCAATTGAAGACGGACTAAGCGTTGTACGAATTGTATGTCTACTTTTCAATAAACAGTCTGTTGAATATTTTGAAACTAATTTGACGTGTCGCTGTTGCTGCCATAGGCAGCAACATCACCCAGTCAAATTAGTTTCAAAATATTCAACAGCTTACCTGTATAGTTTTCTGAAAATTGATAGTCAGGGCATGTGGGGATTGATCGATCCCAACACGGGAAAATTTGGGTGGAGCTTTAAACTAGGGATGGGCAGGGCATAGCTAAAACTGGAAAGCTCCATTCCACTAGTAACTTAAATTCTTTAAAAACCCACCATCTCTTGGCCTGAAAATGGCTATTTCTTAAGACCAGTGCAGAGGCCTGGTTGTCCACCTAGGCCAGTAAAATGATAATTTGACAGTAAATGGGTTAAATTATGATTTTTTTACATCACAACCTGAGTGAATTCAAATAGTTGAATATTTTGAAATTAATTTGATTGAAAGTCATTGCAGCAATGGCTTCCAATCCTATTAGCTTCATAATATTCAAATGAATAGGCTATTCATCGTAAAGAAGTTGTCTTTTCAGGGATTTGTTGTTGATAGAGTTAAAATGTTTTGTAATAGGCTTAACAAGAGAGGTTAGTGAATATTATTGATTGGAATACGCTTTTATCAAGTTATAAGATATATTTACAAAAGTGAAACAAAGTAATCATTTTCATTGTAGATGTGAAGGAGTCTAAGATTATATACTGGTAGGTCTCGTGTATTTGCGATTGTCATCTTTGAACAATGTCTAAAGTCTTTCTTTTTATATTGCTATTGCAGTGGGAAGTACATCTCAGCAGATCAATGTTCCTCGCAATCGGACTATGAACAATAAGCAATGCTATTGTACAGTCGGACATCCTGAGACTAGATGGGATCAAGATAGCCCACATGTCACATTAAATATTCGTTGTGAGTTAAATTATTTCTATTTGCTGTTATATCTGTTCTTGTTGAAGCATTTCAACTTGACAACCCAGGTATATAATGAGGCAAACACATTAAGATGCTTTAAGGTTAATTTTGCCAAATATTTTTCTAATAATTTGATTAAAAGCTGTTGCTAGATAAGCTAACCAGAACATTTAATCAAATTATGTACAGAATATGCATCAGCAATACAATATATTTCTATGGGTAATGATAAAGTAAAGTAGTAGCCTTTTGACTGTCATTACCATTGCTGAACAATCCATTGTAAAGAATTAAAGATAGGAAGCGGAAGAGATGGATTAATATTTCTAAAACGTTGGAAAGATTGGTATATATAAATGGCAATAAGATGCGTGCACACATGCATACGCACACACATGCATGCACGCACACATGCATGCACGCACACATGCATGCATGCACACACTCGGGTCCATATTAGTTTTTGCACACACTGTTACAAGAATTATAAAAAGATCAAAGTTTCCAACCAAAATTTGATTGATCGTTTGCTTATACTACACATGTGTTTTAATTATCCTTTAGAGAGCTACCTTACTTTTGGAATAATTCACCTACAGGGTAGGTTTTTTTAGCTCACCTGGCCTGGCCGTCACATATAATGTGTAATATGAGGAGAAACAAAAAGGGCTTGACATGTACATACATAATGCAGTCCTAGTTGTAAAAGTTTGATGAAGTTGGTAAAATTTAAGTAAATTAAAAAGGTACATAGACCTCATAGAAACAAAATGCTGGACTTAACTTAATGCAGCATTTATTAGGTTTTTTCTCTTGAAAATCATGATATAAGAAAGTCATGAGAGTTTTCTAAATTTAAATATCAAATTTTACGAATAATTCTGTGTTAATAATTAGTTGTTTTGTTAGGACAAACCCTATTTTAAAATAATGTTTGTTGTATCATTTCAGTTGGGCCAGATACTGTTGTAATAACAGGAAAAACAACTACAACAACCGTGAAAGCGAGTAGTGGTACCAACATATCACTAACCTGTACTGGTTCTGATTCAAATCCAGTAGCATCTCTAAACTGGTACAAGACTACAGGAGGAAGTAAGGCTCCAATCAGTCCAGCTGTCTCTATGCATCCACAAAATGGAATATATGGGCAGAGAACACAAAGTATATATCGCATTAGACCAAGCAGATATAGTGATGGACAGCAGATCACATGTGAGGGACAGAATCCACGTGTGTCTGACAACAAACAATCAGATTATGTTATTCTGGATATTTCATGTAAGTTCTCTCACAGTTAATGCTTTACAGTTTATATACGGCACAATGTAACTCAGGCTAGCTAACTATTGGTCACAAAACGTTAATATTTATCATATCAGCTAAGTGAAAGAATATTTCTGAAAATCTCACTTATGGTTTGTGCTGATCATGGAAAGTCATGAAATCTGAGAATTTACTGTCAAAGCCTGAAATTCCTGGAATATGGCTATGTTTTCTCATATTCTCTGTAGGTCATCGAATGTCATGAAATGTTAATGCTCTGATCCTTGAAAACACGGTTAATCTGTTGAGTATTTTTAAACTGCTTTGACTGTCAGCACTAGCACCCTGTCAAAGTAATTTCAAAGTATTCAACAGAATATTTATTAAATTAAAATAGTTTTTCTCTAGTTGATCTTTCAGGCTGAGCCTTGAAATCCCATTATTTGTATTTCAGTATATTCACACAGTTGTTGAATATTTTGAAACTGATTAGTCTTGAAGTTGTTCAACAGAATATTTATTAAATTAGGATTGTTTTTCTATATATGGCCTTTCAGATTTTAAACGGAGACGTTTTGCGCCAAATTAGAGAAAAAACATCATAAAGAAACATTATATATCAAGTAATGGCATTATTCTGTCCTCAAGGCTGAAATTGCCTAATTCTGTTCATTTATCAATGTGAAATGAGTGCAAACCTTGACTGATACAGCCTGTGTGACCGTTGTAAAGAGGGGTATATCTGAGGCATGTCAGGGAAACTTTGCCTGCCAATTATGGTATAATTATACATCAACTGACTGTATCTTCCTTGAAATATCTGTCCAATAAATGCTTCAACTATATATATTTTATGTTATTAGATGATACTCTAATATTGTATTGTAAGATGTCATATATGTCATCATTCATTCTCGAATGTCCCTTGGTGGTCCTAGTCCCCTGAAATTGTTAAATGACTCAAAGTGATTGTCCAATCAGGTCACCTTTTTCATGTTTTTAGCTGACCTGGCCTGAAAGGCCAAGTGAACTTATGCCATGGCGACCATCTGTCATCTGTCCATCAGTCATCCGTCCATCATCCGTCAACATTTCCTTTAAACAAATTCTCAAGAACCACGTGCTGGGCGCCGATTTCAATTATATTTGGTAGGAAGCTTCCTTAGGCATGTTAGGGCATGAAGATCCAAGTTTGTTCAAATGAAGCAGATCAGCCAATTTGTCTGGCGGCCATCTTTGGCTTTGGCTGATTTTTAGAAATATCTTTAAAAATTTTCTCAAACTGCTTGGGGGATCGATTCAAAACTCATAAAATATCATCTAGGACACGAACTGAACCAAGTTTGCTCATTTGAACTTGTTTGGCCAAATGGTTCAGCGGCCATCTTCGATGGCCTAGTTTTCTTCTCCAGAATCGATGAATAGATCGAGCCGAAATTTGGCAGATCTGATTAAGGACTAAGGCCCATTAAAGTTTGTTCAAGGGAAGGTGATACGTAAAAAAGCACACCCATCGAGGATCAATAAAACATTGGTATCTTAGATTTTCGGACAATTCTGAGAAAATCATATAAAGGACTACTTATTAACCACTGGGCCAATTTTAATAAAAAATTGACTAAACCTTCACAGAAATTAGATTGGTAAATCTTTCCTGTGGTCACATCTTTTTGTTCGGTTGTGTCAGTGGCAAATAATTTGAGATGAGCGATACAAGCCTGTTGGCCCTCTTGCTCCTCATCTAATATATAAATTAACCATTTACCTTGTAAGAAGGATTTTGTTGAATATCTTGAGACTAAGTTGCCTGCAGGCTGTTGCTGCCTATGGATAGGCAGCAACAGCTTTCAGTAAAATTTGTTGCAAAATATTGAACAACTTATTAGCTGCATAGGAAATTTATGTAGCCTTTGGTATTTTAAGGATGAGCGCCTTTATCAGATGGATCTCTGGGAGCAGTGAACTTGAAAACATATGCTCCATGTTCTTCATATGATTGTCACATCTTGGCAATTAACTGTCTCTGTTTCATAACTTAATTCACAGATTCAGTTTTGTGAACTTAATGAAATCAAACATTTTCCCTGACTGCTGTGATGTTAAAAATAATATTAAAAACTGTAATATTATTTCAGACCATCCCATTTTTGAGCCAGAGCAGGCGAGCATTGAGAACAAAGTAGTGGTAGAGAATAGACAGTTAAGCCTAACCTGTACTGCATGGGCCAAACCACTGGCTGATATCACCTGGAATCATCCAACAACAAGCATTGTGAACAGTGATGGTGCTAACTTCAGGTGAGATACAATAGTTTTTAGCTCAATAGAAAATGTTTTGAGTGAAGGTCATTGAGTTTTACTACATATGAAGTTTTTCCTGTGATCCCGTTTTTGGCACCTGTGTTCATATGGACTCTTCATATATGAAAGATCTATGTCAGTCTGACTTGGCTTCTGGGCAGAGAAACCAGTATTGCAATATTCGACTATCATGATTTGTTTCAAATGTTATAGGTGGTTTCAAAGTCTATAGTTGCTTTTCACTACATATGTCACAAAAGTCTATCAAGGCTATTGATGCTTGTAAATCCATGATGGCTGCCAGCTAGGTACATAAGACCATCCTGAAAATTCTTCCACTTATATTGTGTGATAGTTTGTTTAATTAGTTCAAATTGTATAGGTGTATTGCTAAAATCCTGTGGAAGTCTATAAATAATCCAATATGGCCACTAACCGCTATTAAACATGAAAATTAGATTTCAGGCATTAACTCTCAAGGTGTTTAGAAACAGTCACTCGGGAAGAAATTAAATCAACAAAATATATGATGATCTGAACCCTAATATGACTGCCATTAAGCATTATTATCTCCTTCCAGTGTGGCATCTGGGGACTAGTGCTGTACACATTTCTATGTACATACAAATCAGTTTTCAGGCAATAACTCATGTTAGCTTATATTGATTGTGAACCAATTTCAGAATAAATAAGACTAATTTAAAGAATCACTGTCTGCATGATTTACCCCTAGGGGATCTAGTGTATGTAGTTGGTGTATCCAGTGTTTTTCCTGTTCTTTACGTATCCTCTGGATCGTGAGGTAGAACTTGTATAATTTTTTGTAGAACATGCTTTGTCCTAAATGTGTGGGCAGATTGAAATGATGTGCTAGTGGGGTATCTTTTTGTTTTTTGATATCCCATATGTGTTCCTTCATTCATATGTGGAACTCCCATTTTGCTGCACCTATACATTGTTTTTTGCATTGCATACAGTTGAGGAGGTAGATGACGTTGTGAGTGTGGCAAATGTTTTCACCTTGCATCTGTATTGTGGGCCCGCATGACTCATGAGTACTTGTGAAATCATGTTCATTGTCCATTTTGTGAGAGAAGAAACTGTTTTTCAGCTGCATGGATCAATAGGGTTTTGGAAAGTTTTTCGTTGAATGCCTGCTTTGGTGGGAAATTCAAATTTGACTTTTACACGAGTATTCTCGATGGTAGCCAAACATAGGTTTTGAGGTGAAAATGTTTCTGCATTTATGGCTGCTAGTTAACACGTTCCAGTGTTTGTTGATGATGTTGCGTCTTTATGGCTTTATTGTTGGAAATCCATTATACACGCCATCCGAGTTAAGGTAAGATAATACTTTAAATGTAATTTTAGACATTCTAAAAAAAATGTGGATAAACCATAAAAAAAGATATGAGAATGGTTCTCTGGTGAGTATAAATAAACAAAGTAGGAAATGCTATAAATCTGAGTCATTCACCGATCCAGGACTGTTTTCTAACTAACGGGTACAGAAATCTGATTTTAGTGGTTACGCTAACCCAAAAATATTTTTAACGGTTACACATAAAAAATTGACTGTTACATTGTGGCCATTACCTCTTACAAGAACAATCGAAACAGTTACAGCCAGTTACATTCCGGTTATGCCGTTTAGATAACTGTAGCATCGGTGCACCTGCTTTGTTCATAATGGTGGTCCAGTCCGTACACGGGGTATGAATCAGGCAGATAGGATTGCTGGTTTCCTGTTCTACAGAGGTGGGAGTCGAATGCACTGATGGATACAATAGCCGATCTCATAGATCGGCGGAACGATAACATTCCAGTGATCCCGGGCAGGCATTCCTGCATACATCACGGTTCCACACCACGATGTTTACCGTTAAGAGATTCATTTTTATGTCGCAAATTCGTCTCAACTACGGGCGTTGGGCAAATGATGGTTTACGTCTGTTTACGCCGACCTTTACTCGCTCATTTGTATGAGAGTTACTATCTCTAGCCGATTATTATCTCGCCAGAGAATGACAAGGCTTTCTACTGGATTAATATAAACCATTATAATATAAAAATAACCTACTTAGAGAAGCTTTCGCCGAAGCAAGAGGAAATGCCTCGTGCGGGTCGCAGTCAATATAAGATCATCCAACCGAAGTTGGGCCTAACAAAGTGGTGGGTGTGCATATATATATATATATATATATATATATATAATGTGGTTGTATGCTGTTTTACGAGAAATGGCTGGTCAGTTTCTGCAGATGTTTGCCAGGCCAATTCCTCAAACTAATTAAGCTAGGTGGATGCAGCTGTAGTTAGCGGTCCTTCAAAAGAAACTACACCGCGTTATTTAGAATGTAGATATTATTGCCACAGAGGCCTAGGGTTAACACCCTAGCCTATCGTTTGGAACAGGTTTTCGTCTGCTTGCCCAAAGTGAGCTCTGGCCTCCTGTAGGATTCGACCATGCAGCAAACCCAACAACAGACTGCACATACAGATGCTACTCTAGCGTCCGGTGATGAGCCGAACAGCGACTCCCAATCGACTAGAGCAACCACAACAAGACAAGACAAAGACAGGTCAATGCAAAAGCGTTTGTAAGCAGCTTAGCTATTTAAGGCTTGGCCAACACGTAGCAAACTCTGATGACCTTTACATCTAGAAGGCGTGGAGGTCCCACTCGGCCCTTCTTTGTCACCGGAGAGTTAGTTTGCTAAGCGGTCTTTTGCAGTGAGCCGAAGTGCTGAAATTAAGCCGTATAGACCTGATTCCTGGGGTCTAACATTTATCCTGCATCAGGTTTATACTGAAATTCCCAAGATTCACTATTGAGGCCGATATAATTAATAATAATAAGTTCGCAGTAAATTCCTACTTTGGCGTATAGTTTCTATCTTAGTAATGTGTCACTGAAGATACTGAGGGAAGGGTGATGCGTCTTTGTTAGGATTGAATCTGTGGAGAAACCCAAGTGTTTTCTGTGATGGCACAACCGAGCCGAAGGGGGACTTTAATAAATAGATGAGATAAAAGTGTGGCCGACGATGGGCCGGAGTTAGTCACAAAGAGAGCCAGTTGCTGAGATACTATTAAATGGCCTTTGGCTCTTTTTGTGGCCCTTTTGGACTTTTAATGGTATACCACCAGAAGCATGCTTTACAATAAATAGCCGCTTTGAGAAACTGCCTCGGCTTGTTGCAGAGTTCTAACACAAATAACTGAGCTACTATCTACATTATAGTTAGGCCAAACCTATGTCAGTCTCGGCACACGAAAGGTTCCTAGTGTTGATTGTTGGTATTGAAGATAGCTAGTGTTAATGGGCTATTGTTTTGTTTTGTATTAAATGGCGAATGCAATGTACAATATAATATAATGATCAATAAAAACAATATAATTATACAACTTCAAAAATAACGGCACAGGTCGTGAAAAAGCTATGGCAGAAATTTTATGAATGGGCCGAATCTGGCCTTAAAACACGCCTAATAGTTGTTGGCGTAGTATTAACAAAAGTGGATGGCACTGATTAGTTACTGGTGCAGAAGTGTATACGAATGGTAATCACGCCTAATAGTCATTGGCCTTAACGAGATGTACAAATAAGAAAAATAGCTTTCAAGTTGGCCTAATAGTCATCAACTCATGAAAGTGAAAAGAGGTGCCGAGTTACAAATGGCACAAACAAATTAGACAATGTAAAAAAATGAAGAGGCACAACAGTTGAAGAACATTGATCCGAGAAGATGGTAGAAATGTTTTCCTACTGAAGGTTGGTTGTGGAGACAATGGTGGATTATGTGGTGCGATGAGTGAAGGATCGGCGAAATCTTCTGAAGAGTTCGGAAGTTCGACACAAGACAAATGGTGCGGCCAGCTCAGGTGCTGCTCAGTGTGAAATATTTCGAGCAGGGAAAAATGGTGTAACAGTATTAACGACTTTAAGCCCGTGCAGAATCGGCTCGATAATATGCTTAGTTCGAGCGGAACAGTGATTTTGGCTTAATCGGAAGTGAGTTAGCACAGTATTTTGGCACAAATATGGTGCGAGTAGATAGAGCACTACAGTCATGGTACAGATAGGATATGGCGAGATATCAATCGTAGATGTTGAAAGGCTTGCAAGTCTTTGCATGATATTACTTTTTGAGTACGAGTAACCGAAGTGTTTGTATTTTTGCTGTATACACTGTCGAGAGGAGTCTGGTGCGCTTTTCAGGTAGCCTTTGTTTTGGCTCAGGCCAATTATTGTTAGTTTAATTTTTAGCCCAAAGTTGGGCTGCAAAAATGAGGTTTCGGTGCTTGTTTGAGGGTCTTCGTTCGGCGTGGGAATTACTGGAAATTACACCAGTGTAGATTGCGTTAGCTGCTCGATGTAGTGCATGGAGCTTCAAATGTCCGTCCGTTATGAACGACCACTCAATCTCAACTCTGGGCCAATAGATGCCCTTTTCTGGTATTTAATGTCCAATGCAAAGACACCAGAGCTCCGCTTCAGCCAATCTACACGCGGTAGGTCCTTTTATAGTTTTTAATGTCCAATGAAAAGACACCAGAGCTCCTCTTCAGCCAATCTACATGCGGTTGTAACAACCAGGCAAATTTATGAAGTCACATGTTATGATGTCATTGGTACTACGGAGTCTGCCTCGGTGCGGGCATGTAGTACATACGCCTATTTTCTATTAATTGATAACTCTCAGTTCTTATCCGATCTAATTTTAGAGAACAGATTTAGAATCCTGGTAGAATTTAGTTTTAGATTTGCTTGTGTACACTTAATCATGAGCTTGTGTACACTTAATTGTAAGCTTGTGCATGCTTAACTGTGACCATTCGCATGTTTAAATGCTTAATTATTAGCTCACCTGGCCAGAATGGCCAAGTGAGCTTATGGCATGGTGACCATCCGTCATCCGTCTGTCCAGCCGGCGTTGGCCGGCATCTGGCCATCAACTTTTGCTTAAAAAGGCTACTCCTCATTAACCGCTTGGGGAATTTCAGCCTAAATTGGCTCGAAGGACCCTATTGGAGTAGGCTTCAGAGCTTATATACAGAACTTTAATTGGTCCATTTTTTGGTGGCCATCTTGAGTTTTCCGGAAAATGGCTGGAAATCGTTTAAAACGCTACCCCTCGTTAACTACTAGGGCAATTTCAACCAGGCATAGCTGGGAGGATAGTACGCTGGTATGTTTCAGAACTTGTATACAGAATTTTGATTGGTCAATTTTTCTGGCAGCCATCTTGGATTTTCTGAAAATTTCTGGAAATCACTTAGCTACTCCTCGATAACCGCTGGGAGGATACTTTAGAACTTATATACAGAATTTTGATTGATCAATTTTTCTGGTGGCCATCTTGAATTTTCAAGAAATTGACAGGAAATTGTTTAAAACGCTACTCCTCATTAACTTCTTGAGCAATTTTAGCCAGACTTGGCTGGAAGGATACTAGGGCGGGAGGTTTCGGAATTTGTATACAGAATTTTGAGTGGTCAAATTTCTCGCCGGCCATCTTGAATTTTCCGAAAAATGGTTGAAAATCGTTTAAAACGCTACTCTTCATTAATTGATTGGGCAATTTGAACCAGATTTCTTTGCAAGAAAACTAGCCTAGTAGGTTTCAGAAATTGTATACAGAATTTTGTTTGGCCAATTTTTTGGGCACCCATCTTGGATTTTCTGAAAATTTCTGGAAATCAATTAAAAGACTACTCATTAACCACTTGGTCGATTTCAATTAAACTCAGTAGGAAGGACCCTAGAGTAGTAATTTTTTCAACAGCCATCTTGAATTTTCCGGAAATTGGTGGGAAATTGTTTAAAACGCTACTCTTCATTAATTGCTTGGGCAATTTCAACCAGATTTTGTTTCAAGAATACTAGCCTAATAGATTTCAGAACTTATATACAGAACTTTGATTGGTCAATTTTTTCGGTGTCTGTCTTGGATTTTCTGGAAATCAGTTAAAAGCCTACTCATTAACCACAGGGCCGATTTCAATCAAACTCAGGGTGATACAGAATTTTGATTGGACAATTTTCTCGGTGGCCATCTTGAATTTTCTGGAAATTGGCAGGAAATTGTTTAAAATCCTACTCCTCATTAATGTCTTGGACAATTTCAGTCAGACTTGGGTGGAAGGATACTAGGGCGGGAGGTTTCAGAACGTGTATAGAGAATTTTGAGTGGTCAAATTTCTCGCTGCCCATCTTGAATTTTCTGAAAAATGGCTGAAAATCGTTTAAAACGCTACTCTTCATTAATTGATTGGGCAATTTCAATCAGATTTCTTTGCAAGAAAACTAGCCTAATAGATTTCAGAAATTGTATACAGAATTTTGTTTGGTCAATTTTTTCGGCAGCCATCTTGGATTTTCTGAAAATTTCTGGAAATCAGTTAACCCTAAGGAACCTACGAGCCGTCTAGACGGCGCGCAAAAAGCATACAAATAAACCTACGAGCCGTCTGGACGGTTTTCAACAAGTTGACCTAGAGAACTACGCGCCGTCTGGACAGCTTTAAGAGCACCAGTTTTCGATCGCTAAATACACAAGCATTACGGGCGTTTTATCCAATCAAACATAGCGTTACATTACGTCAGATGACTGAATTTTATAAATCCACTGTTGATTGGTCAATTCAGTTTATTTACAAATTTCTACGGGAAAATATAAATAGTTTTCTGTGAATGAAATTCCTAGCGTAAAATCGTCAACGATAGCGTGTCGATTCCTTTATTTAACCGAGTACTCGATTCCCTGATGGCCGGAATCGCTTAGTGAGAATGTTTAACCTAATTTATAATTGCGTCGGTAAAATTTTACATACAGCTGAATAGCTACACTGACGCCTACAAGATTTAAAGTGTGCATCCTTACATAGCTTGCCCATTAATACCATTATATCACACCCGTCATTTAGCTTCTAGGGAGATATTGATGTAAATCTACTGTACCATTTTATTTCGAATCACTTATTGTATAAGCTGCCATTGTAAACTACATGTATGTCAAATACAGTTTCATCTATGTAAGAGTGTCATATTACTTAGTAGGACTGGTGATTAAATTGTTGAATATTTTGAGATCGATTGGACTGGAAGATGTTGCTGCATTAGGTGACAACATGTTCCAGTGGTAAAGCTTGCGTATTAAAGGGTTGAATACTGTATTATTTGTAAGCTATCAGTGTAAATATCAAATAAAGTTTACTCGAAGTGAGAGGGAGAGAGAGAATCTCATCTTAGGTAATCAGACTGGACTATGTATAGTAGATTTGTTGAATATATCGAGTCCAATTTGATTGGAAACTGGCGTTGTTTTGGACAACAATAGATTCCAATTAAATTTGTCAAAATATACTGAACAGATTGTTTCTTTAGATTGCAGGTACTTTTGATCTTTATTGCTATTCATTCCTGGATTATTACCCTTGCCCTAAGTGGAAAGAGGGTATTATGTGTGTGCATGCATCCAGTATTGCATCTAAAAAACTACTGATCCGATTCGTTTAAAATTTTAACACAACAAACCAACATAACCTAAACAAGGGTTTCCAGACTTTGTGTGATCATACATAAAGATTTTAACAAATTTGGATATGACAAAAATGGTAGGGTGGTCTCGGCGGTGGTTTACAATCTCTGATTACTCCTGTTCATAATGTTATTTATCAAGCATCAAGTCTTCGACAATGATGGTAAGTGAGTGATAACTAGATTGCTTGGTCGATGACGCATTATAGCAAATCCCCATGCTCACCACTTTGACCTCTTTACCCATCCCATCCCTGGGGGAGTCTCCTCTGCACTCCATAATCACATACCAAATTTGTTTGAATTAGTTTCATTACACAGAGACCGGAGTGGATTGATTTGAAAAATCTGGATGTCATCAGAGGAAGTGATCTGTGAGAGCAGGAGTTAAAATTAACATGAGCCAGAGGCTAGTAGAAATTGACCAGGGTTAATACAATGACCAGCCCAATGGTAACAATTTCATTTGTCAACCCTTTAATGGTCATGGTGGCCAATGAATGCCTCTGCTGTGATCTTAAGAAATGTTGATTAACAGAGCAAGACTTTTTGAAAATTTACCACTAGAATGCTCGGTAATTGAGCCAGTCATTTCAGTTGTAAAATCTCAAAAATAGTCTTCCATTGGTCTGTATAGAAAATTTGAAGGGCTAAAGTAGAATCTAGTAATCACTAGTCCTATCTGAACATAGTGGCTCATTTGGCTTAATTTCAATTCATGGAGAGGGTGTCAACTGGTGTGCGAGAGTGGTCTATGAAAAGTCCAGAAATCTAGATAAATCTGGAAGACTCCAATCTCTGCTTACAACAAATTTCTTTTTCAAAACATGGAGATAATGAATGGACTCAAGGAGACAAGGTAGGTATGGGGATAATGAATGGACTCAAAGAGACAAGGTTGGTAGGTATAATTAATTCAGTCATCATACTAAAATGTAATTTTCTTTCGGATTGAGAAATTAGGCTACAACCATCATTTGCCATGCCACATTGTTTTCAGGACTTGTCATGAAAGGGTTAAACATAGTAAAAACTGGAATTGACAAAGGGAAGGACAGAGCAGAAATTTAGATTTTCTAATGGATAATTTTTTAGCTATGCCCCGCCCATCTCTACATAAGCTCCATCGATGATTTGCGCATGTTGGGATCAGTTTGTATACTTTGAATCCTGAATTCCAAATTTCATGGTAACCATAGATACAGCTAACTTGGTGAATATTTTGAAACCAATTTCAAGTACTTTGATTTGACGGAAAGCTGTTGCTGCCCAACTCACCAGGTCAGCAAAGGCAAACTAATTCTAAAATATTTAATATTTTTGTAAAAAGCTTGTAAGATGCTATGTTGTCCTGACGCTAACGGGTAGTGTCCGTTGAGTCTGGATGCCGATGCACTGTTTGCGCGTTCCTTTTATAGTGATCTTGTACCCGATTGTACCCGATCATATGTGTATGTACCCGGATTTGGTAGATACATCCCATTGTTGTTGTCGAGTTTGTACCCGACTTGATGTGTACTTGTACCCGATTTGGTGACAATTTTGTTTATTGTGTACCCAAGTTTTGGTGTACCTGAGTGTTTGTGTTTTGGTGTACCCGAACGTGTACCCGAATGTACCCGGTTTTGGGTAAATTCGTACCCGAAATGTATAGTTTTATACATGGGGTTTTAAGGGATAGATCTTTAATAAAGGTTATAGCGGCATTGGTCCATTAGTGAGTGGGCCTTTCCATATGTGATCCAGACTCATGGCGTTTCGTACCCATGTTTGGGTTATACTCATCAGAGGAAATGTGTAGGCACTTTGTCACAGTAGTTTTTACTGGGATGTGTATATTCGAAAAATCATTTTATAGTAGTTAAGATGATAAGGTTTTCCAGGCTATTGGCACATTAAAAGATAGAATATTGACATAAGAGTGGTAAGGGTTAAATCTGATGCGCTTGATGTAAATCTACTGTACCATTTTATTTCGAGTCACTTATTGTATAAGCTGCCATTGTAAACTACATGTATGTCAAATACAGTTTCTTCTATGTAAGAGTGTCATATTACTTAGTAGGACTGGTGATTAAATTGTTGAATATTTTGAGATCGATTGGACTGGAAGATGTTGCTGCATTAGGTGACAACATGTTCCAGTGGTAAAGCTTGCGTATTAAAGGGTTGAATACTGTATTATTTGTAAGCTATCAGTGTAAATATCAAATAAAGTTTACTCGAAGTGAGAGGGAGAGAGAGAATCTCATCTTAGGTAATCAGACTGGACTATGTATAGTAGATTTGTCGGACCGGTACCCCCACACGCAATTCTAGTCACTATGGATGTCACATCACTCTATACCAACATTCGACACAACGAAGGGCTTAGAGCAGTCGCACAGCTTTTAAGACAACATGGCTGCCCCGGCACGGTCACAGCGAGAAGACTTCTATCTCTTCTAAAAATTGTGCTAACTTGCAACAACTTTGAATTCAACAACGAACATTACCTCCAAATTGGAGGCACTGCTATGGGAACAAAAGTCGCTCCAAGTTATGCCATCATCTTTATGGCAATGCTTGAAGAAAAACTCCTGGAAAATAGCCCAACCAAACCGGCCCACTATCTCCGCTATATTGATGACATCTTCATGATTTGGACCTCCGGCTTGGAATCATTGAATCAGTTCATCAACATGATGAACAACGCACATCATTCAATTAAGTTCACGGCCGAAAAGTCACTAGTATCAATCAACTTTTTAGACACCAAAGTATTTCTATTACCTAATAGACACTTGGGATTTGACCTATACACCAAACCGACCGACACACATGGTTACCTACATTTTTCCTCAGCACATCCAGATTCCACCAAAAAAGCCAACCCTTATGGCCAATTGCTAAGAATCAAGAGAATTTGTAGCCGGGATAAAGACTTCCTCAAACATGCGCATGACGTAATACACTATTATGTCATACGCGGTTACCCAGAAAAAGATCTGGAAAACTGTCTCACCAGAACCCTTGAAAAAACAAGGAAAAATCTACTCTCACCCAACACAAAAAAACAAATTTCAACCCGCATCCCATGCATTATGGATTTCCACCCGCATAGCAAACTAGCTAAAAATGTTATCTTACGCCACTGGGACCAACTACAGAGTAGCCCTAAATGTAGGGCAACATTCCAGGAACCGCCATTATTTGGTCACAGAAGGAACCCCTCCTTCAAAGACACACTAATGACGGCCAAATTCACGGATGCAAAAACTTTTGGCATACAAGGCAGAAACATCACCAACCCTGCCATTCCATGCAACAAACACAATTGCGCATTCTGTCAACAAATGGACAAAAAACGCACATTCAAATGCTCACACACTGGGCTCAACTATCACACCAAAACAAAAACATTCTGTAGCACAAGGAATGTGGTTTATTTAATAACGTGTAATACATGTTCTAAACAATACATTGGTGAAACTAAACGTGAATTCCAAATACGTATTAAAGAACATCTTAGGGACATTAAAAACAAGAAAGACACACCAGTAGCCATTCACTTCAATCTCCCCAATCACAACATCTCTTCAGTCAACTACAGAATCATCGAGGTGTTCCATCGCGATCCTGAATCCACGGAAGCAACGTCTATCCGTAAGGAACGCGAGAAATTCTGGATCCACCAGCTACATAGCATGGACCCAATTGGAATTAATCACGCTGATTGGTGACAATCTCTACCTGAAAGTAGTACAACAAATACAATAATTCTAAAATATTCACCAGCTTTCCTTTATAAATTTTAATTTTTTCCCATTAAAATGAGATATGGGCAATTCATCTCTTACCTTTATCTTGTGCCCGTTACATTGTGTAGATTTCACTCTGCTGTCGCCGCTACTCACATAACAAATTCAGTTGACGTTTTGCCCCTCCCCCATCAGCCGAGCAGTGTCACAGCCTAATGTATTAGGTTGTCTCACATTCTACACCCATAGGGCCATGATATGGTAAATCACCAGATTTGGTTATATTCCTTTAACTTTGACAGTCTTCCATCAACCCTACACCCCCCCCCCACACCCCTCTGGGAATGGAGCCTAGTGTAAATGGTGTCTCCCAATCCACAAGCATATCGGTAATTTACACAATAATTTTGATTGAATTCTACCAAAAGCTTTCTGAGGAGATGGATGGACAGACAGACAGATGGAGGCGATTGTAATATCCCTGCAGTTTTTTCAAAACGTGTGGGTATAATTAAGAGATTAAATTTAATTTATTGATATTTGATTCAAATCCCACCCAATCTCAAATGATACATAGAGCTTATGTGAGATGCACATTAGCTGAGCCCTCAGGAATACGGTTGATAACAGTCGGCAGTCGATCCAGAACAGCCGCTGGCATAGCTGTCAGCCATTGATGTGTGTAGTAGCTGATCATGTTTCGAACGTACATCCTCATGTTTTAGTTCAAATATACTGTTTCCATACAAAAATTAGATTATAGAGTAACACAGGTCATCAAATTTTTATTTTTATAAAATCCATGTTAGTAAATCCATTAGGCGTAGCAGGAAAAACTGAGTCCGTTTAGAGTTTAGAAGCCATCGCCCATCAGTCACCTGCAAAAAATAGGAAGGATAAATTAGAAATATCCAAATTCTAGAAGTGTTATATTAAGACTAACAATCCAATTTTTTCATGAAAATTTAAGTTTTCTCATAGACAATGCCCATATGCAGACCAAGAGCAAGTCATTCCAGTGATACATTTTCAAAAATAATCTTACTTTGGTCGGAAAATTTACATTTTCCTCGACAACTGCAGCAGTTTTGGTCTGACTCAAATGTTAAATGGTTAACAATATACATGTACGGCGCAAGGTCATAGGGATATATAGTCCGAGTCTGCTCTGACTCAACCCGTCCCAGTGACAGATATTTGGACAGACTGTCACAGACTGACAGTCGGTCCAAATATCTGTCACAGGGGCAGGTTGAGTCAGAGCAGACTCAGACTAAGGGATATACTGGTAAACATTATGACCCGACAACAGGTGTTATGGTCATACACCACCCTCAGATTTTAGCGCATAAATGAAATGAATAATATAATAAATGGTGGCCATATATCGTCCAAGGAGGGAGTATGACTACTAGTTACTGGATTAACCTTTTCAATCGACAAGAGCGAATAATAAATTTGCTACGAATGTTTCAAAATTCTGTTGAATATTTTGAAACTAATTAAACTGGCTACGGCAGCACCAGCTTCACATTGGATTCCAAATATACAACATCTTACATTTATAATGACTGTAAATGTGGAGTTCTGGAATTTCAGGTTCAAATGTAACAATTGTTTTTGATTTTGGGCACAAGTTTATTTCAGGGCCCCGGTTCTCTATATCTTTGATCAGAGGATACTGGCCACACAGTAAATGGTTTGTAACCAGGGCAATAGTGAAATATTTGTTTTCTAAGGAATTATTTGTAAGTTCCATTCATCAATGATTATTAGTAAATGTGCTGTTACTTGTAAGTTTTCAGTTACTCAATGACTAATTTAACCGAGAAAGTTATAGATTGTGTTAAGAGAGCGGCTGAACCAATAATATATAAATCAATTTCGTTTACCTCTGGTCGCGAAATCACAATAAGGTTATAGATAAACAATCCGATAATCTCAATCATCGATGCGTGTCTTTGTTTACAATTTCCGAGATAACTTACTCTTCAAATTACTAGCATTAATTAGGCCGAGTTGAGATGCGAAAGTTGTCAAATATATCGGCATCCCACTTCCCGATTGGCAATATCGTTAATCTAGTGATCTGTCTACTTTTTAGTTTGTGGCGTACAAGAAATAAGCATAGATTGACATATTTGAACACACAACTATTTTGCAAAACAGCTGATCGTGTCGCCATCTTGCCGGAAAAATTAATATTCATGTATTCCCGACCAATCAGACGCATCAATCTTATAGTACGTGATACGGTGTTGCCAATAACGGGTAATGAGCTTGGTACTCGTATATTATATACGGGTACAATTCTACAAATTCCTGTCGTTCTCTGGCGATCTTTCACGATAAACGATTCCTATTTGGGACGCCACTACGAAAAAATGTCCGATGCTATAGAATCTTAGTGTAAAACATTCGCGTTCGCTTTTTAAACGGCTGAGTGCACCCAGTAATGCTACATAGCATAAAATTTGCCGTTTATTCGCTGTCAACGCTGAGAAACCCTGGTATGTGTTCGATTATGTTTAAAGGAATTATTCAACATTGAATGAGGCCTCCCCCCAAAATCATGACCGGAATTTCTCGAAATTTTAGTACCATGACATAATATAATTGTCATTTTCACATCTTATCGGATGAAAACCTTCACGAAACTTTGGTATCTGTTAGTTTTAATACCATTGTGATTAATTTTATCAATGGCATTTGTAAAATTTAAAAAAACTTCGATAAACTTTGCAAAAATAGACCAATGTATTTATCCTATAAGGTGTGGCCATTTTGAGAGGCACGTTGACTAACTAAAATATATTTTATTCATACAAATTTTATATGTACTTAAAGGTATTTTATTGCCCTTTCTAATGATATATAGTTTTATATATAGTGATCTGTGACTTTGCCAAAACTAGTTAATATAGTTGGCATGGTAGCACTACGCCGCTATCACTCCACTACCGCTAACAGGCTAGGTTTCTAAGCAAGTTTCTAGCTTTTGGCTGTAGGGTTTCTAGCACTTTTTTGTAAATTCTTGGTAGGGCCCAGAGGGTTAAAAGACTACTCATTAACCACTGGGTCGATTTTAATTAATCTCGGTAGGAAGGACCCTAGACTAGTATGCTTTAGAAATTGTATACAGAATTTTGATTGGACAATTTTTTGGACATCTTGAATTTTCCGGAAATTGGTGGGAAATTGTTTAAAACGCTACTCTTCATTAATTGCTTGGGCAATTTCAACCAGATTTTGTTTCAAGAATATTATCCTAATAGATTTCAGAACTTGTATACAGAATTTTGATTGGTAAATTTTTTCGGCGTCCGTCTTGGATTTTCCGAAAATTTCTGGAAATCAGTTAAAAGCCTAATAATTAACCACTGGGCCGATTTCAATCAAACTCAGGGCGAAGTACCCTAGAGTAGTATACTTCAGAACATATATACAGAATTTTGATTGGACAATTTTCTCGCTGGCCATCTTGAATTTTCTGGAAATTGGCAGGAAATTGTTTAAAATCCTACTCCTCATTAATTTCTGGGACAATTTCAGTCAGACTTGGGTGGAAGGATATTAGGGTGGGAGGTTTTAGAACTTGTATACAGAATTTTGACTGATCAATTTTTCCGATGGCCATCTTGGATTTTCTGAAAATGAGTTAAAAGCCTACTCATTAACCACTAGGCTGATTTCAATCAAACTCGGTTGGAAGGACCCTAGACTAGTATGGGTCTGAACTTGTATACAGAATTTTGATTAGTAAATTTTTCTGGCGGCCATCTTGGATTTTCTTAAAATGGGTTAAAAGCCTACTAGTCATTAACCACTGGGCTGATTTCAATCAAACTCAGTGGGGTGGATCCTAGACTGGTATGCTTCAGAACTTGTATACAAAATTTTGATTAGACAGTTTTTCGACGCCCATCTTGAATTTTCCAGAAATTGGCTGAAAATTGTTTAAAACGCAACTCTTCATTAACCTCTTGTGCAATTTCAGTCAGACTTTGCTGGAAGGATACTATGGGGGGGGGGGGGAGATGTCAGAAATTGTATACAGAATTTTGATTAGTCTAATTTTCCACCGACCACCTTGGATTTTTTTTAAATATCGGGAAATCAGTTAAAAGGCTACTACTCATTAACCGCTTAAACGATTTCAAGAAAACCAGGCTGGAAGGACCCTATAAGGGTGTGTGCTTCAGAGCTTGTAATGCAGAATTTTGATGGTCAATTTGTTCGGTGCCAGCATACTCAAATCTTAAATTTTCCGAACAATGGCTAGAAATCGTTTAAAAGGTTACTCCTCATTAACTGCTTTGGCGATTTCAATCAGACTTGGCTGGAAGGACCCTATGGTGGTAGGATTCAGAACATGTATACAGAATTTTGATTGGTCAATTTTTCCATTGGGCATCTTGGATTTTCTTGGAAATCATTTAAAAGGCTACTCCTCATTAACCGCTTGGCCAATTTCAACCAACCTGGACAGACCCTGGTCTCATACACTTCTGAACTTGTATACAGAATTTTGACTGCTTGATTTTTTTTGGTGGCCATCTTGGATTTTCCCAAAAATGGGAATTCGTTTAAGACGCTATTCCTCATTACCCCCTTGGACAATTTAAACCAAATATAGCTGGAAGGATCCTATACTAGTAGCCTCTAGAAGTTTTTTTCCGAATTTTGATAAGTCAATGTTTTGGTGGCCATCTGATTTTCTGAAAATTATCCGGAACCATTTATAAATGGTACTCCTTTAAATCAACAGTCTGGTTTAAAAAAACCTTGGGTACAACGATTCTATGATGGTAGGCTTCAAATTGTCAAATGAGAATCTGGATTGGTCTATTTTTTTGGTGGCCATCTTGGATTTTCTGAAAATTATCCATGTCTAAATACAAATGGTTCAAATGTTAATGGTCCAGGTGAGTGTCACATGCCCTTGGGCCACTTGTTTTTATTAATTGACTAATTCAGCACTTTCTGAATGGTATCTGGATTTGGAATTTTTTTTTGTTAGAAATTAACATCTAGAAAAGCCAGAGACAAGCATAAAAACATGCAGTTTACATAAAAATACTGTGAACAAAGTTACTGCCCTTGATTTTAGTGCTCATGCACATTTCTGCAAGATCTTGTGCAAGCTTGTGTATGTTTCCGCTTATTCTTAAATTGTGTAAGTTTATGGATAGCTACTGCACGCTTGCACAAGCGTACAGAGACCAACCACAATCTAACCACTAGCTAGTGTAAGTGTGGGGCAAGCTCGTGCGAGCTTATGGCTAGCTTGCAAAAAACGTCTTCAATTTAAAATAGTTTTTGCCCGCTTTTGGTTTTCTTATCGCATGCTTAAATTTCTGTAATGGAATGTTCATTGCGGAGTTAGATATGTCACTATGTATTCAACATCAAATTACATGTGATGTAATTGAGTATGATGTCATATGTACTTGAGTGACAGATCAGATCTCTCAATTATCTGTATTTAGCTAAACAGATTTGAATGTAATTTAGAATATTGCTTAACCTTTAACCCCAAAAGGCCAAATAAGACAAATTATTTACAATGGTAAAGCTATTCTGTTCAATATTCTGAAACTAATCCGACTAGCAGTTGGTGTCGCCTAGGGCAATAACAGGTCCCTGTCAAATTAACTTCAATATCTACAACAGCTTATTTGTATCCTTTTTAGCTCGACTTTGCGAAGTAAAACGAGCTATTGTGAGACCCTGCACGTTGTCCGGCGGTGGTGGCGTCGTTGTCATCCAATTTGCGTTCAGCTCAACTTTTCTGTTTATATCTCGGGTTTGGTTAATCATACTGGACCCAAACTTGGGCACATGCTTCCTTATGATACAGCATCTCACGATAACCTTGAGGTCAAATGGTCAAAGGTCACTGTGACTTTGGTAAAAAACCTTGTTAGCTAACCTGGCCCGAAGGGCCAAGTGAGCTTATGGTGTGGGGACTGTCCGTCCATTCGGCCGTCATCCATCAACTTTTGCTTTAAAACACTACTTCTCATTAACCACTTGGCTGATTTCAATCAAATGTGGCTGGAAGAACCCTATGGTCGTAGGCTCCAGTTCTTCCATTTGGAATTTTGATTCCTCAATTTTTTTGGTCAAAATCTTAGATTTTATTAAAAATTTACCAGAAATTGTCAAAATGCTTCTTCTCCTTACCATTTTGATCAATTTCAAACCAAATTTGGCTGAAAGGATCCAATGGTCGTAGGCTCCAGAACATCCATTCAGAATTTTGATTCATTAATTTTTTGGGTGAACATCTGAGATTTTATGAAAAATGTATCGGAAATTGTCAAAATGCTTCTTACCATTCTGAGCGATTTCAACCAAATTTGGCTGAAAGGACCCAATTGTCGTAGGCGCCATAACCTCCATTTGGAATTTTGATTCTTCAATTTTTTGGATCAAAATCTTAGATTTTATTAAAAATGTACCGGAAATTGTCAAATTGCCACTCCTTAGCTGCTTGACATTTTCAACCAAATTACACTAATGGATTCTATGGTGGCAGGCTCTAGAAATTCTAGAAACTCATTAACCACGTGGCCGATTTCAATCAAATTTGGCTGGAAGGACTCTGTGGTCGTAGGCTCCAGATCTTCCATTCAGAATTTTGATTCCTCAATTTTTTGGCTCAAAATCTTAGATTTTATTACAAATTTACTGGAATTTGTCAAAATGCTTCTTCTCCTTACCATTTTGACTGATTTCAAACCAAATTTTGCTGAAAGGAGCCAATGGTCATAGGTTCTTGAACATCCATTCAGAATTTTGATTTATCAATTGTTTCGCTGAAAATCTTAGATTTTATGAAAAATGTACTGGAAATTGTCAAATTGCTTCTTCTCCTTAACATTCTGAGCGATTTCAACCAAATTTGGCAGAAAAGATGCTGTGGTAATGGGCTCTAGAATTTCCATACAGAATTTTGATTCATCAATTTTTTTGGCTGAAATCTTAGATTTTATTTTAAATGTACTGGAAATTGTCAGATTGCTACTTCTCCTTACCATCTTGACCGGTTTTAACCAAATCAGGCTGGAACGATCCTATGGCCATAGGCTCTAGAACATCCATTCAGAATTTTGATTCATCACTTTTGTGTGTGAAAATCTGAGATTTTATGAAAAATGTCCTGGAAATTGTCCAATTGCCACTCCTCCTTAGCTGCTTGACATATTTCAACCAAATTTCACTAATGGATTCTATGGTGGCAGGCTCTAGAAATTCTATTCAGAATTTTGATCGATCAATTTGTTGGCTGAAAATCTTAAATTTTATGAAAAATTACCAGAAATTGTCAAAATGTTGCTTCTCCTTAGTTGCTTGACATATTTCAACCAAATTTAGCTGTCAATATGCTACTCCTCATTAACTGCATGCTTGGCAGATTTCAACTTTAATTTTGGCTGGAAGGACCTTATGGGGATATGCTTCAGAACTTATACACAGTATTTTGACTGGTCAAGTTTTTTGCTGAAAACCTTAGATTTTATGAAAAAATTTACCAGAAATTGTCAAAATGCTGCTTCTCCTTAGTAGCTTGACATATTTCAACCAAATTTAGCTGGAGTGTGACCCTATCAAGGTAGACTAGAATTTCTATTCAGAATTTTGATTGGTCAATTTTTGGGTGGCCATCTTGGATTTTCCGAAAATTATCCATCATATCTATTTAAATGCAAATGGTTCAAATGCTAATCATCCAGGTGAGCGCCACAGGCCTTTAGGCATCATGTTTTTTTCAACATCAACATTTTCCATTTTGCTAAACTTTTCTGTTGAAACCTCAGATTTGGTTAATCATACTGAAGCCAAACTTGGACACATGGCACCTTATAATGAACCTGACATCACACAATTATGTTGAGGTCAAAAGGTCAAACATCAAGGTCACTGTGACCTTGGTAAAAGCCTTATTTTTTTTAACATTAACATTTTCCATTTAGCACGACTTTTCTGTTTATATCTCGGGTTTGGTTAATCATACTGGACCCAAACTGAGACACATGCCTCCTTATATTGACACAGCATCACATAATGATGTTTTGGTCCAAAGGTCAACGGTCAAGGTCACTGATATGCATGGTGACCGCCTGTCATCTGTCATCCATCCGTCAACCTTTGTTTAAAAATGCTACTCCTGACATTAATCGCTTGGTGGATTTCAACCTAATTTGGCTGGATGGACCCTATCAGGTTAGGCTTCGGAATTTATAGACAGAATTTTGATTGGTCAATTTTTTGGTTTAAAATCTTACGTTTTATGAAAAATTTACTGGAAATTGTCAAAACACTACTCCTCATTAACCGCTTGGCAGATTTCAAATTAATTTGGCTTGAAGGACCATAATGCTTTTGGTTTCAGAAGCTGTATACATAATTTTGATTGGTCAATATATTTGTGTGAAAATCTTTGATTTTATGAAAAAGTTACCGCAAGTTGTCAAAACTACTTATTAACTGCTTGGCAGATTTCAACTCACTGACCCTGGGACTATGCTTCAGAAGTTATATACAAAATTTTGATTGGTCAAGTTTTTGGGTGAAAGCCTGAGATTTTATGAAAAATTTACGGCAAATTGTCAATATGCTACTCCTCATTAACTGCATGCTTGGCAGATTTCAACTTTAATTTTGGCTCGAAGGACCTTATGGGGATATGCTTCAGAACTTGTACACAGTATTTTGACTGGTCAAGTTTTTTGCTGAAAATCTTAGATTTTATGAAAAATTAACCAGAAATTGTCAAAATGCTACTCTTCATTAACCGCTCGGCAGATTTCAACTTACTTTGGCTGTAAGGACCTTATGGGTTCAGAACTTGTATACAGAATTTTGATTGGTCAAGTTTTTGGTGAAAATCATAAATTTTATGAAAAATGTACCCAAAATTGTCAAAATGCATCTTCTCCATAACCGCTTGGTGGATTTTATCCAAATTTGGCTGGAAAGATTCTATAGTGGTAGACTCTCGAACTTCTATTCAGAATTTTGGTTGGTCAATTTATTGGTGGCCATTTAAAATGCTACAACTTAATTAGTGGGCCAATTTCAACGAAACTTGGGTGGAATGATCCTATGGCAGTAGACTTCAACATATCAAGTGAGAATTTTGATTGGTCAATTTCTTTGGTGGTCATCTTGGATTTTTTTTTAATTATCCATTGTGTCTACTGCTATTTAAATGCAAATGGTTCAAATCCTAATGGTCCTGGTTAGCGTTACAGGCCCTTGGGTCTCTTGTTGATATGGCCTTCTATATTTATTTTATGTTTGAAGTCGAGCTTCATAGCTCATTGCAAAGTCGTAAGGTCGAGCTTCATGGTTGCATTGCAACCACATTTCTGGTTTAAAATTGCTTTCTGAGAACTCTGTGTTCAAAGGGTTAATATTATCAATGCAAAGATTGAGTTCATGTTCTAATAATTATATTGTAAATGTATGTCAGAGTTATTGCCCTTGAACACCTCAGATGTTCGTTAATTTGGTGTTTCTATAACAATAACATGCACTAGACAATAATTTTAATGGGTAAAACAACTCTGGACCTGATGAATATTTTGAAATCAATTTCACTGGAAGTTGATGCTTGGAGACAAATTCTTTCAAAATGTTCAGCATGTCCATAGTTAAACCCCATTCAGCAAGCAGACAGCTAATTGTTAAAATTCCAGTATCTCAATGTCAAGGCAATGATGCCGGAAAGCTGTTGAATATTTTGAAACTAATTTGAATGGAACCTGTTGCTGCCATAGGCGACAACAGCTCCAAGTCAAATTAGTTTTAAAATATCCAGCAGATTCTTTCCTTGTAGAGAATTTTCAAAATCGGATCTGTAAGTGCTCACAGGTTATTAGCTATCCGCTTTCATTCCTGTTATCATTTGAACAATACTAACACAGCTACCACAATATTAACTAAATCTATCTCTTTCCAGACGGACATCTATATTCACTATACCAACCATCAATAGGTCAGCTACAGGGCTCTATAGATGCTCTGCTAACAATGCTCATGGAAATATACAGAACCAAGGATTCAACATCACCGTTCACTGTAAGTACATCTTCATTCTGCTTAATACCTCAAAACTAAATTTGTTTATTAAAATATTGATGTTCGAGAAAGATAATCATGTGAAAATCGATTTCATAGGCACTGAAATGTATGAATATAGATGACCTACTTACTGTGATGCCACCTCAGCAGACTGAACCAATCATTATTGTGTGCTAGGTCAATCTTTGTTCATATAAGTAGCTAGAAAACATGCCCCAATGTGAAATAAATCAGCATAGCAGCCTTATAATAGCCTTGTTCACCAGTTCTCTAAGTACACTCCATCAGTTACTTAAACCTCATGTGGCTCTTGTGGTCCTCTGGTAACAAGATCAACTGTTACACCAAGGTCTTGTGTCAAATTTCATTGTCTTCATTTACAATTACATTCTGTGTGTCAGATAATCGCCTTATAGCTTGTACATTATACAAACCTGCCCTAGTGATCATCAGGCATCTTGATTGGGCGACCTGACATACCATATGAAACCACCAGTAGTTCCAGCCAGCAAAATCGGCCACATTGATTTTTAGCTCGACTTTACGAAGTAAAACAAGCTATTGTGATACCCTGCACATCGTCTGGCGGCGGTGACGACGGCGTCCAATTTGCTTTAGGCTCAACAGCCCCCAGTCAAATTAGTTTCAAAATATTCAAAAGCTTACCTGATTAAAGTTACCTTGAAATTAGGATTCTGGGAATTCAGGATTCAAATTATATAAATTAATCCCAACATGCGCGAAAACTTACCGTATTTCGCTTGATAGTAACCTAGGCTTCTATTAGGACAAGAGGTGTTCAATTTCCAACCAAGCATCTCTGAGAAAGGGGGTGGGCTTATATTACAGAGTTTTTCAAAAAAAAGTTTTCTAAAATTGATACCACGGAAATTCAACGTATTTTCTCCCGTAAAAATTCCCACCGCCTATGCCTATGTTTAATGTATACCTCAAAACATCACCGGGGAAGTGAAATTATTTGATTTGAGTGCCTAAATATTGCGTATCCTTTAATAAAGCTCGTTTATTACATCAAAATTATTCCACAATTTGATATAAAATGGCGTCGCGAAAAAATACAAATCACGTGAGTCGCCTCCAATTGAAGAGTTTATTTTAGAGCGAGTACTCGGATATAAATATTCTGGAATCGGGAACTCGGAACTCGGGAATATCTATTATATATTATCATTGCGCAAAAGGAACTGAGTATTATACTGATATTAAAAAGCGGGTACCCGTTTGATAAACTCCCGTTAGCGTATAATATCTTGCGAGAACATGATGCCTCTCATCTCAAGAACCGCTGGCTCGCCAACTTAAGAAGCCGGCTATATTGTCGTTCGTAATAATTCAATTTGGATCATTTAATGTTGATCGGCGTTACAAAATTGATGCACATTTTCTCCCGTCCTTGTTGTTTGGTACATAAATTTGGTCTTAAAATATATTTATAAGGAAGGTCTTTAATCGCGCCAAGACTGTTTTACGCGCATTTTGACTACAAAAGTGTGGAATAAACTTTATTATATCTTGAACATACGTGGCCTACTATTAACAAATCCGAGGCGTGTATTGACTTCTAGAGGGGCCGGGAATGTATCAGGGCAGAGATCGGTCTGAAGTAGACACACCCTGTGACACGATTGTTATTATTATACATGCTATTCTTACAAATTTGCTTTTAAAAAAAAATTTCCTATACAGTCTGCTGAGTTAGGGGGTGGGCTTCTAATACAGAGTTTTGCCGTTTTGAAACTGCTAAGAAATCATTGGAGCTCTTATGTCAAAGTTAGGGGGTGGGCTTCTATTAGATCATAGGCTACTATTAAGCGAAATACGGTAGCTAGAAATGGGTGGTGGGTGGCATAGCTAGAAATGGGTGGGACATAGCTCAAAATGGATCCTGTTATTTCATGACTGAGGTCTTATTTAATATAATATAATATAATTATATGTAAATATTCTTTAATTTCCCCAGATATTCCTGATGTGACTGTCAATATCAGCAGTGCAGATATGACGGAGGGAGGCAGCACTCAGTTAGAATGTCATCCTTCAGCTGTTCCAGACAACTACACATACATAGACTGGACACAACATATGAATGGTGTAAGGGTTAGAGAGTTCACAGGATCTAAAGTACTCAATCTGATTAATTTGACATTTGAAAACTCTGGTGAATACAGATGTGGTGTGAAGAATATTGTTGGAGCAGGAACTGGATCTAATAGTCTTCATATTAAATGTGAGTAAAAAAATACTTCAGATTTTGCAATAATTTTTTTAATATGTTTATTATGTACAAGTTACTTTTCATCAATAGTTGATACTTGCCATAGTGATCCAGATATCGTGTAGTGTGTAATGTGCGTCATGTTCTCGAGAAGTGCTCGAAATGCAACCTGGATCCTGTTTGCTCAAGAAATCTACGATCACAAACTAGTTTGTAGTTTTATATGATTTCCAAAACATGTTTTGTATCTAGAGAAGTATTGTAATATTTACAGCATGCTAAATATGTTGTGTTGCGTTTCCTGCTGATAGCTAAGGTTTTATTAAAGGGTGCAGCACCATTTTTAGCTCAGCTGGCCAGAATGGTCCGTTAACTTTTGCTTAAAAACACTACTACTCATTAACCACTTGGCGGACTTCAACCTAATTTGTCTTGGACCCTATGCAGGTAGGCTTCAGAACTTGTATACAGAATTTTGATTGGTCAATTTTGAATTTTCCGAAAAATTGCATTTAAAACGCTACTGCTCATTAGCTGTTTGGACAATTTCAACCAGGCTTGACTGAGAGGATAGTACGGTGGTATGTTTAAGAACTTGTGTACAGAATTTTGATTTGTCTGGAAATCACTTAAAGGCCTACTCGATAACCACCTGGCCGATTTCAATCAAACTTGGCTGAAATAACCCTAGCGTGGGATCCTTCAGAACTTGTATACAGAATTTTGATTGGTCCATTTTTCCGGCGGCCATCTTAAATTTTCCAAAAAATGGTGGAAAATTGTTTAAAACTCCTCATTAACTGCTTGAGCAATTTCAACCAGACTTGGCTGGAAGTCTACTAGGCTGGTACTTGTATACAGAATTTTGATTTGTCAATTTTTCCGGCAGCCATCTTGGATTTTCTGACAATTTCTGGAAATCACTTAAAAGCTATATTTTGGGAAATCAGTTAAAACGCTACTCCAATATAAATTGCCCGACTTCAACTAACCTTAGGTGGACTAATTCTCTGCTGATATGCTTCAGCAATTCTAGTGAGAATTCTAATTGGTCAATTTTTTTCGGCGCCCATCTTGGATTTTCT
Source organism: Chaetoderma sp. LZ-2023a (assembly GCA_034401795.1). Classification (NCBI taxonomy): domain Eukaryota; kingdom Metazoa; phylum Mollusca; class Caudofoveata; order Chaetodermatida; family Chaetodermatidae; genus Chaetoderma; species Chaetoderma sp. LZ-2023a. The sequence goes on along the minus strand of CM067361.1, from coordinate 36,516,558 downwards.
GAAAAATTTTTCAAACCAGTTAACCGCCTACTTACTCCTCATTAACCGCTTGGCCAATTTCAAGCAAACTTAATGGAGAGGACCCTAGAGTAGTATACTTCAGAACTTATGTACAGAATATTGATTGGGGTTTTTTTTCAGCGTCCATCTTGAATTTCCTGAAAAATAGCGAGAAATCAATTAAAACACTACGCCTCATTAACTGCTTGCACAATTTCAACCAGACTTGGCTGGCAGTATACTAGGCTGGTAGGTTTCGGAACTTGTATGCATAATTTGAATTGGTTAATTTTTCTGGCGGCCATCTTGGATATTCTGAAAATTTCAGGAGATCAGTTAAAATGCTACTCATTAATCGCTTGAATGATTTCAAGCAGACTCGGTTAGGAGGACCCTCGAGTGGTATGTTTGAGAACTTGTATACAGAATTTTGATTAGATTTAATTTAATTTCGGAAAATCGTTTAAAACTCTACTCCTAATTATAACTGCTTGGACAATTTCAACCAGACTGGCTGGAAGGATACTAGGCTGATAGGTTTCAGAACATGTATACATAATTTTGATTGGTCAATTTTTTTGGCGACCACCCTGCATTTTCTGAAAATTTAGCAAAATGTACTCCTCATTAACTGCTCGAACGATTTCAAGAGTGGTATGCTTCGGAACTTGTGTACAGAATTTTGATAGGTCTATTATTTCGGTGGCCATCATCAATTTTTCGAAAAATGGTGGGAAATCGTTTAAAACGCTACTCCTCGTTAACTGCTGGGGCAATTTCAACCAGACTTGTCTGGATGGTTACTAGGCTGGTAAGTTTCAGAACATGTATACAGAATTTTGATTGGTCAATTTTTATGGTTGTCATCTTGCACTTTCTGAAAATT